>APFE031480045.1:0-27461 GCA_000404065.3 Pinus taeda | reverse complement strand
AATAGTATTATTTTATTCGGAATTGGTTCGTTATATGTATTTATATATACATTTATTAATTAACTATTATATTTAGCTAAATAAACAAATGAATTTCTAGCTATTAAGATAAATAAATATATAGATGAACCAATAGTATTATTTTATTCGGAATTGGTTCGTTATATGTATTTATATATACATTTATTAATTCACTGTTATATTTAGTTAAATAAACAAATGAATTTATAGCTATTAAGAGTACTTTAATGATATATTTTACCTAATTTAAAGTATTTCTAGGAATAATAACAATTAAGAATATAGCAAGGATATTGTTTATTTGACTAACGTCATAAGGTCAATCTAGGAGTTGGTGTCTCTGCCAAGACTATTTAACAAGCTAAGCTGCATGGTTCTTCAACTTGTCATGAGGATGAACTAGTTGGTTTGAAACCCTTATGTGATTTCCCTGAAAATTCTCTAAACAATGTTATGGATCACAAAAGTCTAAATTTCTTAGTAATTGAACTCTCCATAATATAATATGACATAAAGTTCTTTGTTTATAATCTGTTGGGCTATGCAATTATTAGTTAATAGAGTCTATTAGAATTTGATATTCATACTTACTTGATATTCATACTTACTAGAGTACTAGATCCAATTAATTAATAAAATAGTAATGATGTTTATCATGATCATCTTCTTTATTTATTTTATGGGATGTAATTAAACTCGATAATATTTAATTATTGTTATGATAACTTTTTTCTTGAATTTCATTTTGAAATATGTTGTTTCACTCTACATCAAATGGAGAAGTGGTAATGGTGTTTGACTTGATCAACTTCTCTGAATTCATTTTACTGTAGTCTAAAATTATGTTTTTTTTTTTCATTAAAGTTATGGAAATTCCTTTGGTATTTTGAAAAAATCTGCAATTTTTGTAAATTCAACTAAAAGCTGTCAAAATTCACAGTTTTAGTTTTTGATGGTTCTATTTCCACCATAAAAAACACTTGCTCTACAAAAAAAATTGAATTTCTTTTACACTGGTCACTTTGGCCTTCCTTAGTAAATAACTCCATTCATTTTACTCCATGTAATTAAACTGTTACCCTCAAACTTCACTTTGAAATATGTGTAATTAATTAAGTGGTAACTAAGTTTGACTTAATCAAATTTTTGATTAATTTAAATAGATGTAATTAATCTGTTGTTGTAACTGTTTGACAAATTGTCACCTTAAAATATGTGGTTTAATACTATGTACCAAGATCATATGATCTATTTAAATGCAATTGAACTCTCTATAATATGATATAATTTGTTCCCCTAACCAAATATTAGTTAATGGAGTCTATTAAAATTTGATATATTTTATTTATTGGAATCTTGGACCCAATTAATGAACGAAGTGGTTGATTAAAATTTGAAATATTTTACTTATAAATCTTGTACCCAATTAATTAATGAAGTGGTAATGGCATTTGACTTAATCATCTTTTTCTTGATCCATTTAATTAGATGTAATTAAACTTGATAATATTTAGTTGTTGTTATTGGAATTGTTTCCTTAAATTTAGTTTTAAAAATATATTGTTTCACTCTATGTACTATTGAGAAAAAATTATTACGTATTTTCAATTACTCTTATTATAACCAATATATAATTTAAAAAATGTAATCTATGATTTTCTTAAAATAAAAATATATAATTCAAATTAATAACAAATATGTAATTTAAAATTGAATTTAACTTTTTTTAACAATAAAAATATGTGATTTAAAATAAGTGATTTAAGTGATTGTAGTGTAATCAATATGTGTTTTAACATAATTTAACTAATATTTATATTCAATAATTTTCTTTATTTTATTTGTTATTGAAATAATTTTTTATATATATATATATTTTTTATTGTTATTAATTTGATATTTTTTTTAAATGAAGTAGTTGAAATGTTATATTTATGATCAAACGAATTGATCCTTTGCTAATGGAATTTGAATTAATCAACCTTTTAATTTAATGCCAGCACTTTACAAACCAATTGAGGGTGGATGGTTGATGGTTAGATGGGTGTGAGCCTTAAATGGCTCAGGATTAGATGTGATATGTTATATGTGTAAGTGTTAGATGAGTGTGTTAAATGGGTAAGTGTGGTGAAAATAATAGTTAAACTATAATTAATCCAGCTCATACTTATCTCATATTTACCAAATTACCAAAAAAAAAAATATGAGTATAACTCCAACTAAGTTTTGGTAAAAATAACTCCATGGTAAATTGAATTTTCTAACTAATATTTGTGGAGAAATTCAAATGGATATAAATAATATTTACCATGGATATTATTAACTTCTCAATAGGCTTATTTACAATACCATCAGCCAATATGAGCTAGAGAGAGGAGGGAAAAATCATAATACCATGGGCTAATACTATGATTTATAAATACCATGGGCCATCTAGTCTTTTGATTATTATGTTATGGATCTAGTATTTTAATTAATATGTTACAATACCATGGGCCAATACCATGATGCCCAAAAACCATAACTCATTTCAAAATCAAAATATTTTACAAATACTTTAATTTAATTTAATTTTATAACATTTTTAATTAAATCTAAAAGAAAAAACGTTATAATTACTTTTGAGGTATATCTAAACCCACCATACTCACCACTACTAAAAACATTCCCATAAATATTAAATCTAGGTTTTAATAAATTAAAATGAGAATACTTGTATATATACAAATATGAATTTATATAATATAAATAATATTATAAATAACAAGGAAAGATACATTTTAACAAATATCCAAGCAAAGAGAGAAGTAAAAGTGACTAACAATGATAGAGGAAAGATAGTGCATGATCATTTTAAGTGTTTTATTAATTTATTTTCTTTGGCATGATTGATCCAAAATATATGTTTAATATTTTATAACCAATTATTGTTTTTTAGATACGTTCTTAAATAAATTATAATGGGATCATATTTAAGAGAGAGAGAGTGAGGTGAAGGGGGAATAAAGTATGTGAGAGAGACATAGAGGTGGGAGAGACAAGGAGAGAGGAAGGAAGAGAGAGAGAGGAGAGGGGAGAGAGGTGGAGAGATGGGGAGAGAGATAGATGGATTTGGACGGGGAGAGAGAGGGAGGGAAGAAGAGAAACATTGAGAGATGGAGGTGGAGAGATAGAGGTAGTGATAAGGGAGAGATGGAGATGGAATGAGGGAGAGAGGAGACAAGAGAAGGGAGAAAAAGAGAGAGGATATAACAGATAGGGACAGAAGGGGACAAGAGAGTCATGAAGACATAGATATGGAGGAGGGGAGAGCGAGAAGGACAGAGAGGGAGATAGTGACAGAATTTGAGGGTGGAAAGAGAGTGTGTGTGTGATGGGGGGGAGACAAAGAGAGGTGGGAAAGAAAGGCAGATGGGACTTGGGAGTGAGGAGAGAGAGATGGATTTGGAAGGGGGAAAGAGAGGGACGGAAGAACAAAGACATTGAGAGATATAGGTGGAGAGAGAGAGGGAGTGTTACTGGGAATAGTGTCCACTCGGATGATGTTATTCCCACTAAGACTTGTAGCTATCTTAGAAACAAACAAGTAAAATCTACTTTCACTTTCCTTTATTAAAATAGATAGGAGTGGAGCAAAAGAGACCAACCTTAGTCTTGCACTTAATTTCCTCTCCTTCCTAATGGAGCTTTGCCGCTTCTCCTTCGTTTGCCCAGCTTCAAAGAGCACCTGTGGAATCACAGCAACATACTAATATCAAAGAACAAAGATCTATATTCATAAATAACAAATGACGAGATGTGTGTTAACCATACAAATTCATATATAAGTAAGCATACAAGAAAATGGAGGAAAACTTGAATAGTTTTATTAAGATGAAAAGTAGCAAGAGGATTACAACCATATGTTCTGACCGAGCATCATCCTCGAGCTAGAAAGCCCTTCTTCACCTCAAGTAAAGCTTAGATCACCCCACTATGAATATACACGAGAAAACCAAGATCACTTTTCTATAAGAGATAAAATTCCAGCCTCCAACCTCTCGATCTCTAGGATGAGAGATCCATATATAGATTTTTGCAAAGGTGTGAGTCAGCTATGGGTTTTTCATTAGTGTCTTCTCTCTAATAGTTCTTGGTTCCACTTGGAGATTTCATTGATCTCTTACTCATCCTTGAGCGAATTCTCAGAGGCAAGTGTCATATGAGAAGTTTCTAGAACATTCCTTGATCATCCACTTAGCAAACTATCTCTGCCACTTGTCTATTATCGTCCATCGCACTCTGTAGAAGGACTTTTGAGTATGCATCACACCTCTCATGTGTATTAGGTGTGATGCATCGCACCCTCTGCACTCGGCATTCAGTATAATCCAGTTTTGACCATTTCTGAGCAGTTTTTAGTCGAGAACTTCTCGGAGATGATGTAATGAGTTGACCTTGTTCCTTTAGGTAGTGAAGCAACACTTTTAGGGACTTAGGATCCCTTAGTTTATGGACTTTTATGATTGGGGTTATAGTGCCCAAAACTGTCTATAACAGTTGCCCCCTAAAGCATGAGGTTATTAATCTTTTGATGTCGGGTGAAATGCTTTACCATGAGGATCCGAAGTTTTTTCGAGCTCGCAGGTGACCTGTAATAAGATACAATACAATACATTATCTTGACAACATTTTTTCATGATCTAGATCAGGCGGGCATTCCCATGCTCATCTTTATAAATTCATTTACATGTACATAGGACAGACAATTGTCTGTGTGGCACACTGATGATTTAGACTCATCATCCTTTGATTTAGATGATCATCTGTTCGGCAATGATGTACATTTGATGTATTTATTTTCCTGAATATATCGCAGCCTCAATGGATGAAACTAGATCTGGGGTCTTCAAACTCGTTCAATCTTCACTCACAGTACAAGTCGGTCCATGTGAAAAATGTTCTAGAGTTGAACATG
Organism: Pinus taeda; assembly: GCA_000404065.3. Taxonomy (NCBI): domain Eukaryota; kingdom Viridiplantae; phylum Streptophyta; class Pinopsida; order Pinales; family Pinaceae; genus Pinus; species Pinus taeda. The sequence goes on along the minus strand of APFE031480045.1, from coordinate 22,483 downwards.
TAAAGACATCGCATGATTACCAGCCAATGAGGTAAGTTGTTAACAGGCGCAAGAGGAATCACCAATAATGACAATGAACCTCAAGGTACTACAGTACAATTCGTGTGGTGTGAAAAAGGACTTGGCGTTCAACACCACACAAAATCTCTCGATCGAAGGCCATTAATGTAAACCTGTCGCCGAAAGTGAGAAACTTGCCATTGAGGCATGCAAGCTTCAAAGTACTGAAAGGGTTGTTCCTAGGTCGACTTCTTGGATAATGAGCTTATGTCGACAAGAAGTGACCCATCGCAGGAGGGCCTTAATGAATCCCACATCAACAACACGGAATGAAGCAAATGATTTTGGAGGTGAAAACAATCTCATGATACAGGGTTGAGGGTGGCGGTCATGAAAGGATGGAGCATGAATGTATTTCAGTGGGTGAGACACAAGCGAATTGTCTGAATGGCTTCTCTTGAACATATCGGCGACACTAACGATGGATTGGTAGTGTTAACCCCAAATATGGATGGTGTGATGGACCAATGGTGATGACTAGTGAACGGAACAACCCAACTCGGCTTGGATGCAGAAGGAAAGTGTCATGTTCAAGAGCGACTTGCTACCAATAAAGCTTTTTCAAGTTTTCTTCTCAATTTTCCGGAGTTATCGCAGATGAGTACCTCTTTATTTTTGTCAAGCTTGAGGAGGATAACATATGCTTGTTCTATAATCCACCCTTCGGGCAAACCTGTCACTATATTTTAGCGAGCCTAGCGAGAGTGAAACTCGTTCTCGTCCATTTCGACGAGTTTGTTGTTATTCGGTTTTAACGAGTTTAACGACAAAGATAACTTGGTCCTTTTCAATTTTAGAGAGTCTGAAAGGGATGGAAAGGAGACCCCAAAGATTCTTTTTCGTCATATAATCCCTTAAGTCCAAAAAAGCGTAAAATAATACGAAAGGGATGAATTTTCGATAGTTTTAACGAGTCGAACAAGACAAGTGCTCGATCTTTTTGTGTAATAATCCCTCAAGTCCAAAAAGATTAAAATCTAGAGGAGGGATAGCACTTCCGATGAATTTAACGAGCTGGAGAGGCTAATCGCTCGGCAATATTTTCATATTTTATGAGTGAGTTGAAAAGAGCTTAAAGGAGACTTGTTTCCGAGGAAGAGTGATGATTTCAGGTAGGAGCTCATTCCACATAAGGTTTGGAATTTTCCAATCACGGCAATGTCACAAGGATGGCTAATAGAATCACTCTTCGTAGATGTTCCTCGAAAGGGTAAACAATCATATGGAGGTGAATGATCGGTTAAAAACTGAGTGGAGGTGATGGTGAGAACACGACCAAGGCTCAAAAGCTCACGATAAGGCATTCACAATGGTTATTTACTGGTTCATTTTTTTTAAATGAGCTTGAACTCTCGGGGAAACATTTGCTCATGGCTTATTTTTATTTTTTAACGAGCTTGAACTATGGGTTAAAACTGCTCGTGGCGGGTTTATTTTTTAACGAGCTTGAACCCTGCAGTAACACTCCTTATGATAAGTTTGCATGCCCCCAGCATAATAATGCAAATCGAGGTGCATGCCCCCCAAGCTTCATTTCATTCAACTCGGTGGTTGGAATGAAGTTTTACCTTCGAGATCTTTGAAAGAATCGATTCAGAAAGGGATTTGTTTCATTTTTTAATGAGGTTGACACAGTAAAAGAACTATCCTCATGGCAACCTTTGATCACGACTCATAAGGGGTTATGAAGGAAAGATCTAGTTCCAATGTCCTACTACATAATATACAACATCACTGAATTGATCATCAGATGATGTAGCTATGGTAGGGCTTGCAGGCAATGCCTCACGATGATCCATACTGTCAAAATGTTCTGAGTTCTTCTTCATTTTTTTTGATGTAGAATATCTCATGGGATAGGTTTCCACTGTGGCCACTTCTGCCAGCTTACTCGGAGGCGGAAGGGAAAAAGTCCCCATTAAGGAAGGGTCTTTTAGGAGACCTACTCCGATATTTTGAAGCAACTAAGAGCTTCCATGGATCATCAGAATGCTTCCCGTAACTTGTGAACTGTTGGGGAGAAATGTTTGTTGGTCGACAATTGTGATTCCTCGTTAGAAGGGAAATGCAATCTTTCTGAAGTATGTTGACACAACGGCAGCCATAGCATATATCTAGGGCCTTTCGAGTAGGATGTTGTAATCGAGGTTTCTGTCGATAACTTCAACATCAATTTCCATTGTTTTTCCCCCTAGTTCGACTTGCAAGTTACTTAAAATCCCATATGGAGTGTATGTTCACCCATAAAATGTTTTTAACGTCGTTGACGATCGTGACAAGGGTGGTGAGCCTAAACTTTTCCAGAAACTCATTAACATAATACATGTAGATGCCCACTCATCAATAATTGTTCGATGAACAGTTTTGTTGAGGGCTTTCACTTGAATAAGGAAAGCTAGTTGAGCTGGTAACTGAGGGTCATATCCTTTGTGATCAAAGGCCACAAGATTGGAATCCGCTAGGTAAATCCCACCTATTGCTAATAACAAAGCCTACTTTTGGTAGGGGCAATTTTGCAGTACCTCAAGTGTCAACATAGCAAACGATGATTGGGTCAGATCCTCCACTATATTATAATGTTGTGCTACTCTCGCACGAGGATTAAATGTTGATTTCTGTACTACTCCCTTTGGTAGCTTTATTGTTATCTCACAAATGATGGGTGGAACAACTTCGGTCGAAGTCATTGTTGAACTAGTAGGTTGATCAGTAGCCTTGTTGTTTGACATCTGTGGATTTCCATAATCTTTATTCCTTGTCGATATCAAAGCATAATTTTGTTGTTTCGAAATGGACAACATAAGCACTCAGGACGGGGAAGCATTGTCGTTAGCAACCAGATTTGTTCTTGGGTTTAGAAATGGATCAGTCAAGATCGCTGAGGTTTTTGAATTTTTGAAGAATTTTCTAGCCTCAGTTTTATATAGACAATCTCTTGTCCGATGATCCTCATCGCATATCTGACACCCTAAAGGAGGTTTCCTTTGCCTAGAAGGGTTTGCAGAAGATTTTTTAGGAGATGACTCCTCTTGTTTCTTCTTTTTCCCTTTATTTTTCTTCTTACCTCCTCATTGCTTTGGTTCTTCGCCTTTGCCAGTTGACACGGCAATAACCTCTGAGCCAAGAAGTTTGTCATTTGCATTTTGACTAGAAACCGTATGGGCTTTCTTTGACGTAGCCTTTATGGTTTTCGTGCGACTCGTACCTATCACGCCATTGCTGGCATGAGATTTCTTTTTTGATTTAGGAGGCGGAGGAACGGGAAATTCCGGTCTAGGACCATCAGGGATTTTATCGTAGAGCGTGCCAGACTGAGTATAAATCAAGTCTAGATATTGTGCACGAGCAATAACTTGCTCTTCAGTGACGACTCCTCCCTTTGCCACATCTTCTGTAATAGAAGGTAACAATGACTTAATAAACCATTTAGCCAATAGCTGATTAGGAACGTATGTTTTTACCATTCTACAATGACGTCGCCACTCATGAATATGATCGGATATGTGAGTGGCTGTCGTTTGTTTGAAATTGGTAAGAAGCTCTGTTCCCGTTTCGTACCTTATGGGTAACTGAAAATGGGTTAAAACGTTTGTGGCTAGGGTACTGAAGTTATCAAACGAAGCTCTAGGCAATTCAATATACCATTTTTCTGTTGGACCAGTTAATGTTCACGAAAAAAGGCGAAGCCTGATCAAATCATCGTTGAGAGTGTTTGATGAACACCACAGATGAAAGGTCATCACATGATTCGACAGGTCTTCACCCAAACTTCCATTAAATTTAGGAATATATGACGAAAGTTTATGAGGAATCGCCGGCCACCAAGGGGCATAAGCAATTGGATCATTAGTCAGCTGGTTTAGATCTGGTAATTCTAGAGTTGCTACAAAGGGCAATTGTTGATTCAGGTTAGTCGAAGCATACCCACGATAAGATGGAATCGCCTGAGTAGTGGGTCTTTGCATACTAGCATAATGTATTTGATGCTGGTAACTTTGATAAGGTTGATGGGCATAACCATTATAGTATGGTTGTTGATAACCGCTTTGGAAATGTGGTTGCTCATTACTTACAAAGACTTGTTGCTCAGGTCCCTGATATGATTGATAGAATTGCGGTTGTTGATATTGAACAAGCCATGGTTGTTGGACCATTTGCTGTTATCTAATACTGGGTGATTGACCAAGATGAGGAGTCATAGTACTTGTTTGAGCCTGAGTCACTCCAGATAAGGAGGCACTAATGTGAGGTTGTGATTGAATTGCTGAGACAAGAGGCTGTTGTATTGCAACCTAAGAAACTTGCGGTTGACATACAACAGGTAGCACTTGTACTTGCGATGCAGTCACCATAGCAGGTATAGTGGGAATATTTGACACAGGGTGGACTGGCTGCATTGAATATACAGCCCTTGGTTGCTGAGGCAGTATTGGTACCCAACTGCTAGATGTAATTCTAGTTTGACCTGAACTTTGTTGTAAACTCCCATATGGTTGTTTTGCAGGAGGGAATAATGAAAAGGCATACTGCCCCCCATATGGTAGAAATCCAGTACTTAAAGGGTAGATTAGCCTTTGAAGACACATTATATCAAATTTTTGAGTTTCAACATTAGAAATACCAGATGAGAGTTGAGATGAAGAAATAGGAACTGACCATGTCATCAAAACAGTCCCTGATTGGACTTCGGCTTGTAGTTGATAACTTTCCGGGACAGATGGTACACCAGCGAACATTGTTGGGGTAGCAACAGGAGGTTCTATTACTGCTGCATCGGGTGACACAATCCTGGATGTCGACGATTGTTCAAACATATTTAGTCTATCCAAAATATTTCCTAGCGATTCTACGGGAACTTGCGATGAAGGGAGATTAATTTCTTAGACCAACGAGGGAATAATGACGTTATTCCGATTAAAATAAATTTTAGACGCTTTGGCACAACTTGTTTTTTCAATTTTTAAGAGTCGAAAAAAAACAAAAGATGACTCTATTCACCTTCGATTTTTAATGAGCCTGAAGTGACAAGCGCTCAGATGGACCTTTCCTTTTAAGGAGTCTGAAAAGGAGCAAAATAGACTTCTCTAGAGATCTAGGTAGAGGGGATTACCAAACCAATCGCAAAACTGCAGAATAATTTTTACGGTATGGTAGTCAATCTTCCCGAATGTTGTGTTCAGTGCATTGCGATCGATAAGGCGGCAAACACGACTTCCTAAGGATAAAGGGTGCAACCTATTGTGATCTCCCAATATATACTCGACGGTATGTGGGAGCACAAGTCCATACTCGCACTTGCCGTCTCAGAGTGGAGGAATCACCCAACCAACAATATAAACAATAGTTACCAGGTTTTACGACACTGGAATACATCTCTAGCCTAGACATCTAGATGTTGTGTGTTAGGTTCCAAAGCGTTGTTAGATTCATTAAATTTATTTTAAGTTGATCTTGCTTAAAAATTTTCCTTTCAGGTTCACCGCGTGATGTGTATACAATTCCTAAAATACAGTCTAAGATGATAAACAAACGTTTAATCTTCTTTTGGCAATGAAAATCCTAGCTACTAAGGAAAGAAAGTTAAGAATCTTTCAACAAAGAGCACAGAGCACACGCTAAATGCACTGTCCTAAATCAAACCAGTAGTCTAAATGCAAATGCACATGCATGTATTTGTTTTCAGCCTTCTTAATGTATGAATGGCGATAAGAAAGCAAAGTGCAAATCTGAATTATTTTCAAAGCGACAATACTCAACAAATTTCTTTTCAAAATGAAGTGAAGGTAAGAGAGACACTTTGCAATTTCGAAATGAAAATTGCTTTTTGACACTTTAAAAACTATTAATTCAAATCATATGCAATAGTAACTGTATAATCGACTATCAAGAACAATGGGATTGTCTTCTATATCTGAAAACGACAGCTACGACACTTTCAGATCAAGAAACGATAGTTTGACTATGCTACTTCTTTGCAAAAGAGAACTGAAAATGGCGCACAATACATAAAAACACTTATAGTTCTTTGCACAATAGAGGCAGAATAATGTAAGAGAAGGGGGTTTTCACAGAGATACACTGACCACAGACAGCAAAACTCCTGAATAGGACTGAAAATAGTGGGGAAAATAACCAAAGTCTAAAGGTAAAGTTAACCTTCCCTGACCATCGCACTTGTCACACAGTGAATTCAGTATGCAGCGCACCTAGTACACTCAGGAAGTGCGATGCATACAGACTGCCTTGAAGGCAGGGTGTGATGGTACTAGTGAAAGACTTTAAATGAGGTTTTACTCACAATTTGCAATTCAATTCATGGATTTAGACCTAGTAAGTGATGTTCAGTACATGTAAATCACAGGGGTTGATCTAAGGAGGTTACTAGAGCCACCACTTAGGGAAATTAGACTGTTTGCAGATCAATTGTTTAATTCATAAAAAAAACCCAGAGATAGACTGAAGCAACATTGATCTACTTTGCATTTGTATAACAAATGCAGTTTGAAGTCTAGTTGGCTTGGCTTCAGGCTCCGTCTGTAAGTTTATAAAAGAAACAAAGATAGGCTAACAAACAATCTAGTCGCTCCCCAGTGGAGTCGCCATTTTGTTACTGGGAATAGTGTCCATTCAGATGCTGCTATTCCCAGTAAGACTGGTAGCTATCTTAGAAACAAACAAGTAAAGTTTAATTTCGTTTTCCTTTATGAAAATAGACAAGAGTGGAACAAAGGAGACTAACCTTAGTCTTGCACTTGATTTCCTGGTTTGATTCGTCTCCTTCCTGATAGAGCTTTGCTGCTTCTTCTTGGTCTCCCCAGCTTCAAAGAGCACCTGCAGAATCACAGCAACATACTACTATAGAAGAACAAAGATCTATATTCATAAATAACACATGACCAGATATGTGTTAACCATACAAATGCATATATAAGGAAACATACAAGAATATGGAGGAAAACTTGAATAGCTTTATTAAGATCAAAAGTAGTAAGAGGATTACAAACATATGTTCTGACCCAGCATCATCCTCTAGAAAGAAAGCCCTTCTTCACCTCAAGGAAAGCTTAGATCACCCAACACTATGAAGTTACACCAGAAAACCAACAACACTTCTCTACAAGATACAAGATTCCAGCCTCTGGATCTCTGTGATGAGGGATCCATATATAGATGATTGTAGGGAGGTGAGTCATCTTCTGGGGTATTGATTAGTGTCCTCTATCTGATAGTTCCTGATTCCACTTGGAGAATGATGATCTCTTACTCATCCCTGGTCGAAAACAGAGAGGCAAGTGTCAGAGGGGAAGCTTCTGGAAGATTCCATGATCTTCCACCTTGCAATTTGTCCCTGCCATTTGTCCATTCCCGACCATCGCACCCTACAGAGGTGCCATTCAGTATGCATCACACCCTTTACACTAGGAAGGTGATATGCATCGAACCTTCTACACTAGTATTTAGTATGGTCTAGTTTTGACCATTTCTGAGTAGTTTTTAGTGGAGAACTTCTGGGAGATGATGTAATCAGCTGACCTTGTTCAGTGAAGAAACACTTTTAAGGACTTAGGAGCCCTCAGTTTATGGACATTTATGATTGGGGTTGAAGTGCCCAAAAATGTCTATAACAAAAACTGGATCCATTTTGGATCACTTCTCCCCACTGGAAGCTTTTGGACCACCAAAAGATGGTTTTAGCTGTCAAGTAAGTGAGGATAAAGTTCCTTCACTTTTCCAATATCTATCCATCGTGCTTTACTTGGATTTTTACCTTTGAGTCCAACTCAAAGGTACTCAACGTTTCCTCGTCATGAAGTCCTTATCCTTCTGTCAAGAACTGTGTCCTCCTATACCTGATTGAGATACTCGGGAAAAAGATCTTCAATGGAAGGTAGCTGACCTTTCTCTTCATGATATTTAATCAATGAAGGCTCATACAATCACATGTTTTCAACATTTACAATGGAATAGATCTGCATATAAGATGGTATATCTAGGCGGAAATCATTTTCACCAATTTTGTCAAGTATGTTGAAAGGACCATATCTAATTGGTTTCAACTTCTTACCTTCCCCTTGCATTCTTTTTTGTTGCTGATGTACAATGATACTTGATCACGAACTTGAAAACTATGCTTAACTCAATTCTTGTCATGTCATGCCTTATACTTTGCTTGGCTTCTTTTCAGCTGTTCTTGTACTGCCTGGTGAATTTCTTGGATCTTTTCAATGAACTTGGTTGCTTTGTCCACATCATTGTGTCCATCAAGTGCTATGTCTTTACCAAAGACAAAATCCAAGGGAGACTTTGGTATAAAACCAAAACAAGTCTCAAAAGGAAATCTCTCAGTACAAGAATGTTTTGCATGGTTGTAAGCATGCTGCACATAACACAAATGCTCATCCCAAAGTTTGGGATGCTTGCTACAATATCCTCGAAGCAAGTGTATCACTGTCTTGTTGGCCACTTATGTCTAACCATTTGTTTGTAGATGAAATGTCGTGCTCTTCTTTAAATTTTTGTCCATTAACTCCCATAGAATTGATAAAATTTCCCAAAAAATTGAGAATCTCAATCAGATACGATAGAAGTGGGTAACCCAAAATGAACCCATACATTTTGAAAGAACAATTTTGTAGTTTGTTTAGCTGTGACCTATTTATTACATGGTATCAAAATAAACATCTTACTAAACCAATCCACAACTACATACAATTAATCATGACTCTTTCTAGACTTTGACAATCCCCCAACAAAATCCATGGATACTCTTTCCCAAGGATGGGAAGGAATTGGAAGTGGAGTATACAAGCCTAATTTTCTATTACTTGGCTTTCTTGTAGAACACATAGCACATCCTTTAATATATCTAGAAATTGTCTCATTCATTCATGGCCAATAGTAGAATATTTGTAATTGTGCAACTGTTTTACTTACACCAAAATGACATGATATGAGAGAAGTATGTGCTTCTCGAATTATATTAACTCTTTCAGTTTGTGGAATGCATAACTTTCCCAAATGATATAAGAGTTTGTCCTTTATGAAATAATCCAATTCTTCTATCTGCTTGCCATGACTTAAAGTTACATACACATCCTTAAAATATGTGTCTTGAGCATATTGTTCAGTGTAACTTTCATGAATTACTGAATTATGCTGAAGTATTGTGGATGAATTTATAATTGGTCTTGATAACATGTCTGCAACCTTATTATGTATGTCCTTCTTATATCTGATAAAAAGATGAAATTGTTGTAGCAAACCCATCCACCTATAATGTCGTGATTGTTGCAATTTAGTTTGTGAGTGTAAACATTGAAGTGGTTGATGATCTGCATGTATGATTGTTTCTTTGCCCATTATGTAATGTTTCCACTTTTTAACACTCTGAACTAATGCATACAATTATTTATCATATGTAGGATAGTTAACTAATGCTGATGTGAATCTCTTAGAATGAAAGCATATAGGCTTCCTGTGTTGCATCAACACTGCCCCCATGGCATATGCACTTACATTTGTCTCGATCTGAAATGGATGCTGAAGATCTGGCAGTGCTAGTACTGGTGCTGTACTGATCCTTTCCTTCAATGTGTCGAAGGCTTTCTGCTATTTGCCTCCCCACTGAAACACCTGTTTCACACTTGTCAAAGCATGTAAAGGAGTTGCAATCAAAGCAAAGTTAGCAATAAAATTTCTCTAATATTGTGCTACCCCTAAGAAACTTCTAACTTTTGTAGCAGTATTGGGCTTAGCCCAATTTACAATGACTTCGACCCTAGAGGGATATATCTTCAATTCACCACCCCCTAAAATATAACCCAAATAATTCAAAGATGTTCTGCCAAATTCACATTTTGACAGTTTTACATAGAGATTTTCTCTTTGCACAACATCTAAAACCTGCTTTACATGCTTTATATGTTCATCCCATGTTCTATTGAAAATAAGAATACCATCTAAATAGACTATTACAAAATCATTAATGAATGGTCTAAATACATCATTCATGACTCACATGAATATAACTGGAGCATTAGTTAAGCCAAAAGGCATAACCATCCATTCATAGAGTCCTTGCTTTGTTTTGAAAGAAGTCTTCCATACATCCTGTTCTACAACTCTGATCTAATGGTAGCTGTTTCTCAAGTCCAATTTATAGAAGTAAACTGCATCTTTTAACTAATCTAACAAATCATCAATACGAGGAAGAGGATAATGATTCTTTATTGTGATTTTATTTAATGCTCTAAAATCAATGCACAATCTCCACGAATGGTCTTTCTTTCGCACTAACACAATAGGTGATCTACACAGTGATGTGCTTGGTCGAATACACCCTTGATCGAGGAACTCCTATACCTGCTTATTTATCTTTTCATTCTCTAGAGTTGATAACCTGTACATTCCAATGTTAGGTAGTGGAGCATCTTGCTGCAAATAAATCTCATGTTCTATCTCTTGCTTGGGTGGAAGCCCTTTAAGCTCTTGAAACAGAATATCATAATCAGAAACAAATTTAACTAGATCTACTCTCTGTTTAGGATTACAGCCTTGGAAAGCATCATATTTATCAATATAATTTTCTTTTACAATCATAAGTAAAATTTGGTTTCTTGAATTTACAATCCTTTTCATCTGTCCTGAATTTATGAGAGATAAATTATCTTTGTGTTTATGAGCCCTTACAATATATTCAATTCCATTCTTAGTGAGTTGATACTTATTTTTAGTTCGATAGAAGATAGCATTCCTATCGCATAAGTATGGGCTTCCTAATACAATTCCACATATGTCCATTGGGACTATGTCTAACTCAACCTCATCTACAAACTTTGACCCAATAGCAAAACAAAGTTTACATTGTTTCGTAACTTGTAGCTTAGTTTTATCACACACCCAACCTAATGGATATGGTTTTTTATGAGGTTTTTTTTCTAGACCCAAATTCTTTACAATTGCTTCAGAAATCAAACTAACTTGTGACCCACTATCAAATAAAGTATCAATTTTAGTATGCTTGGAAATGACTCTAATGTGAAATAGCTCATTACTTTTCCTCTCATCATTATCATTATCAACAAAATGTGAAGAAGTACTTGTAGATGCTTTAGAGTATTTACCTTTTATACCTATAGCTGTAACTATTGTCTCGTCACCTAAATATGATCCCAAGTCCTTTTGAATAGCAACAACATTCTTCATCTCCTTACTCCCAAACTTCTTAGGCTTCAATTCCGAATGCAATGACCAACAGTGTGCCTGACCGTGACCTTCCTTCTTGTAATGAGTGCATGAAGGTTTATCTTTCTTCACAATGTTTGTTTTCTTCTCCTCCATTTAAGTTTCTTCTTGCCTTTAATCTTACTTTCAATAGGTTTTGATGATTTCCCAACATCTTGGGTTACATTTTTACCTCTAGCTTCTAGATGAGTTTCTTGAACTGATACATCATCTAAGCTAGTTGGATTAAACATATGTATGATATGCCTTAAATAGCTATGTATACCACCTATGTATTTCAACAATGTCTCTAGTGAGTCCAATGATATGCCTAATGTTAAAGCTCTCTTACTGAACTCCTGAGAATAAATTTGAACACTTTGACCTTTTAATTGACGTAGTGTTTGCCAACTCATCATTTGTTGTTGCATATAAGCCAAAGGATAAAATTTCTTTTTAATAGCCAAAACAAATTCATTGCAAGTAGAAATGATTTTACCATGCTTTTGGAGATCTGCTTGTGTCTTGCCTTCCCACCATACAAGTGCGGTTCCTCCAAGTCGAAGGCTAGCAAGCTGGATCTTCTTCCTTTTTGAAACAACTTTCTACACCCTGCAATACACTTCAATTTGTCTTATCCATTTATCAAGCTTTTCAGCGTTAAGTTCTCCATCATAAATTGGCAAATCAAATTTTACATCTAATTTGATCAAAGAGGATTTCTTCTTTTTCTTCTTAGAAGGACTAGATTTATGAGAAGAAGAGGATGATGATGACGATGATGGTGATGACAGAGGAGATGGTGGAGGAAGCATTCCTACCTTTCCCTTATCTTCTTGATCTTTAGGGGATGAAGTGCCTTCATCTTTGTTCTTCTTAAACTCAGGATAGATATTTTCCCCCATTGCACGTATCATCATGAAACTATCCAAGAATTGAGATTCTAACCCAAGTAGAGTTTCATATGCCATCCTTCTTTGTAAAAAGACCCTTCAAATCTTTGGATTTGCCTCAACAAGTTTACTTTCACCTCGTTCGAGCCTTAACCTAGTAAGCATTAAAATCTTCACAAAATCTTGTCAAACCTTAAAAACCTTTCTCCTCTTATACAACTTGATCTGTTAATGGAAAAGATATTATATAATTTATGTGAAGTTTCTTATGTTACTTAGTGCGACGGATTGAAAAGATTGCAAATAACATAAACACATAAACAAGTTGAAGACACATTCAAACACATCAACACAACAAAATTTAATAAAGGAGTTCACCAAACGTCCTGGCTATGTCTCCTGATCATTTAGCTTCTAGTGTTGACTGCTTTATTTTGTCTTCAAAATGCTATTACAGGTATGAGCTCAAAAACAAAGACTCAAATGAGAAAATGGACCTCACCATTGTGTTTAGCTTGAAATTTTGAGTCAAGCGAGTATAAAATTGAGCATATTTGGCCACTGTGACCTCCAGATCCTCTGGAATGATCCAAAAATGCCTTTGTCCCTGCAAAACCACTCTCGGCTGACAAAACCCAACTTGGCCTGCTAAAAAATGCCTCTGTCTGCGCACTGGTGGTATGGTGGGTTTGGCACCTACAACTATTTAAACAAAATTATGGTGGCTTGGTCAACCAAGTCCCACCCTTGACATGTTTGTTAGCCCAAATATTTGAATTCATTGGTATATAATGTTGGAGGTTGGCAGGTTGAAACCCCTGCCCTACACTCTTGTCATTTTACATTGGATATACATAGATATTCGCACTATATGATAAGGTTTTGGGCTATGTGGTTCCACTTGCCATTGCTTGTTATATGGTTTGTTTGGTTCATATATAGCATATGGTTACCACTGCTCATTGCATGTGGGATATTACATTAATAACCTTAAGGGTTCCAACGGTTGTGGGGTTGACCCCGGCCGTCAGCCCTTTTTTTCCGGTGACCCAAATCCTGCACACCATAAATATAACCTAATCACTTCCATTAACAAAATCTACGATAGCCCAACCAGTGAGCTAGCTACGGCAAAGACTTAGCCATTTTGGGAGGTCAGAGGTTCGATCCTCCCTAATCCCCAAAATTTTGGAAATAAGGCCACAATGGGAAAAATCCAGGTTGCCATGTGTCAGCAACGGATTGGCCCATATCAACCAATCACACCACGAAATGTCAGATGTCATCCAGGACAAGTGGTGTATTCTTGGGATGACACGTGTCCTACTGACATCATCCAGTTGACCGTTGATTGTTGACCTTTGACTTTTTTACCTTTTGCCCTAATTTTTCATAAACTTTGACTGTGTTAGAGTCAGTGTTTACATCCCTCCGTCAGAGATCATTTCTCTTTATTGCATTTCATTTTTAGGTGTCTCGCTTGTTTCACTTAGTTGCATTTCGCTAGGGGCATGCCATAATCTGATGGAAGGGTTTAGTCATTCATTACCCCTCATGCTTTGCACTGCTGGTTCAGGTCTGCTTGTCTAAATAAAATTTTTGAGTCACTTACAACCTTGATTTAGTCTTTTGATTAGCAAGAGTTACTTTCGGTCACTAGGTCTAGGGTTTCATAAGTTGTGTCTTCAAGATGTCCAATAAAGCCAGTAGACCTGAGGGAGGTTCTTAATAAGTTCTCCTTTCAAATATTTTCATCGTCATATGGATCGATTATGATTGTTCTTCAAAACTCTATTTTGAAGAAAAGTCGACATTTCATTTTTGTAATGATTTTCAAAACAAATTTAAGTTCTTGAATTCTTCAGGCGTAGCCCTGGTCTTCCTTGGTCAAAACATGCCACTGTCCCTACAAAAAATTGCCAATATATTCATCATTCGAAGCCAAAATCAAGGGGGAAACAAAAGGACAGAGTTGTATTAATTGTGAAAAAGTGCCAAAAACAAAAACATTACAAAAATGGATTTTGAAGAACCAAAAATCAAATCAATGTCTTTATAAGGTTTTGCCATGAAGATTAATGTCATTCTACATGCCAAGGTCAAAGAGAAGCATTTCAAAGTGAGTTGGGTGAGCAAGTGCATGTTTTGGGGTGAAATTGCATGCAACTAGCCGGCGTGGTGCACATAATAGGTGGCGCGGCACATTGGAAGCGTGCGACGCACTAGGAGAAGTTGCCCAGTGTAATCTTGAATGGGCACGATGCACTGGGTTCTTGGCATGGTGCATACAGTCTACAGCTTGAAAACGTTTGAAATTTCTCCCAAATTTCCATTTATTTGCATGGATTTGCCAAGTAGGGTCGACATATACATGTTTCATCCATTTTTGTGCTGAGTAATGATGGTTTATTGATGTTAATGAATGAAACAAAAATCAAAACCCTACCTCTAAAATGCCTCAAAGTAAAATTGATGTGGGTTCTAAAATCTTTGTTTTGGCACCAAGCACTCTCCTACTTCCCCATTTCCTACCCCCCCACTAAGCTCATCAATCTTACATTTTCTTTCCTACACTCAAATCCCAAAACCCAAACCCTAGCCCTTATAAAAAATATCCTAACCCTATACATAAAATCCCTCAAACCCTCCTCCTTTCCCTAATAAAATTTATCCTAATATCCCCTAATCCCTTGATGTTTTCCCCTTCCTAATAGTCCCTTTTTTCCCTTGGTGGCAGAATCCAACTATATTGCATTACAACACAATAGTTTCATACATCATTAAAGAGCAGTGCGAGCACAGTTCATATACAACAACATCTTTTCCTCAAGGTATTTTGTACAACTGTCATGGAATCTGAGCATTCTTCTGATTATGAAGTGGAAACTCAAAGTGACTTTCCCATGGAAGAACATGCACCCTGGAGGACTCATAGAGGAGGCAGACATGTCAGAGAAGAATCGACCACCCTTACAGAATTGCAGGCCTGCCCTCTTGCCGTCTCTTGTTTCTGGTTTCATTCATGCTATGAGTTTTGTGAGAAGGTGGCAAATGTTCAATTTCATCATGAGTTGGCTCGTCTATTCGTACTGCATTTACATGGAGATCAGGTTACTTTGGCTGGTGTCATCTTCACACTTACACCAGAATCTATCTCATGGGCCACCGGCATGCCTAACATTAGAGAACCATGGAATATGAAGCGGAAGATTGACCAGCAAGATTATGAGCCATACGTTAAACCAGGTTTCTTGAGGCAGCTCAAGAGGGTGTTCCCGTTCTGATATCTCAAAGATGAATATGCTCCATTAATGAAATTATTCATGAAGTATTTCAGTTGTGAAGGTCGCTTCTCCCGAGTATATGCTTATCACATCAGGTTGCTCATGCATTTCACTCGGGTACGGATGATGAACATCCCATATATCATATGCCGACATATAGAGAGGATGACTGCCCTTGTGCAGCACAAGACCCCTGAGTAGCAGTTCAACAACATTTGCCATTTTGCTCTCATCAAGATTTTGGTTGTTCATCAGCTTGGATTACAGGGCATCACATGGGATGACTTCATGTCCCGTCATTTCTTCAGGGCTTCAGAGGTTAGGCATGAGACAGGTGGACCTTCTCATCAGTATGAATTCCATGAGACTGTTAGTGTGCCCGTGTTCATCACATATTAGAGGGGCACTAGACATTTGTTTGTAGCAGCGAAGTGAGTGTTATCTCCACCTGGGGTGGAAGGGGCCTCGCTTCCGACATTAGCACCACAGGTACCGGACAAAGGCAAGAGGCCAATGCAGGATGAGGGGCCTTAAGGTGAATGAGAGATCGAAATCATTCTCATTCAGGATGACGATACCGACATGGGCCCGTAAAGTTCACATCTTAGAGAGGTCATTCAGGAGCAGCAGATAGAGATCAATGCCTTATCCCTCAACTTGGAGAGGGCTAAGTGGATCATAAAATACTTAGAGCAGAGACATAAATAGATTTAAGACCAACAGGAGATCATGGAGTTGCAAAACATCTGCGAGAATCACCGAGCTGCCCAACAGAGGAGGATTGAGCTCACTTCATTGGAGCAAGTGATTAATGTTGGCATTATGGCACAGGTTTGGAGCTATGGCACAGGTGTAGTCCTTGATGGCAACCTTCTTTGGTAACAGATCTCAGTTCAGGCTCTCAGAAAGTAGAAAAAGACATATACGTAGGTTCATCTAGACGAAGACGCATATACACGCGGTTTATACTTTACAAAAGCGCGTATATGTTGGTGATCATTCTTTTGGTCCATGGCAGTTAGATCTTGGAACTTGAACCTATGTTTTGGACCATGGCATCTCGTCAATTGTGTCGATCCATTGTTTTGGGTTCATGGTATTGAAATGTTATGTTTTTGAACCATGGTATTGGGGAAGGCCTAGGACTATAAAAGAGGAAGGAGATCTTGTGACAAATCACCATCTGAATTATTATTGAAGATCTAATAAAGAGCTAGAGCTGGTATATTGGATGGTGATGCAGATCTGGATCTGAAGGAAGGAGGAAATTTAGCGCAAAAGGAAGGATAAGGTCTATTCATGGGTCATAATCTTTAAGCCTAAATGATAGTATCTCTGTATGATTTTAATCTGCTTGATGTGGTGCTTGTCTGATCTATAAGTCTGATAATCTGGGTTAATTAGTGATTGAATATCTGGAAGAGTGTGTTGTCCTTTATAGATCTGTATGCAGGTTCAGTGAAGTGAAGGCGCGTATACACGCCGTTTAGTGGAAGTAAAGGCGCGTATACGCAGGTTGTTCCATACGCAGATGCGTATGCACGCAAGTTGCAGACGGTTGAAATTGCATATATGCTTTAACTTGTGATCTAGCTATTTCTACGTATTGCTACTGTGTTTTGGGTTCTGTTTCTGTTGTGTGGTTTTTGGTACAGTGTTCTGGGTACAGCTGTCAGAGAAGTATCTACTTGTTTCAGATCTAGTTGGTGAAAAGGAGATTGGTTGATTCTTGATGATTGTTTGATGTTCATGGATCCAGTTTGAAAATTGATGAAAAGTGATCCCTGGAAGAAACAGAAGGTTGTAGCCTTCTTTAGGCCAGCACCTACGTACTAGTATATTGGCTAGTGCAAAAGCTAAAGGGGGTTGTTGCTCCCTTCCAGGAGAAACTGGAGAATGAGAGAGAGTTGTAGCTCTTTGCAGGTTGCAGACTACGTACTGGTAAAACGACTGCACCAGTACATTGTAAAAGAAGTTTTCTAATTTAAAAGGAAGATAGAGACTAATTGCAGCAGGTGGTTTTCACCCACATTGGGTTTCCACCTTATATCTTGTGTTCTTGTGTCTGATTGTCTTTCTGCTCTATTTTACTGTCTCTGGATACTGTTATTTGATTATGCATCACTGACTAACAATCATCATCAGAAAGATTAAGTAAAGTAAAAGCATGTTCTGTATACGCGGGTTTCCTTCTACATAATCACGTACATACGCAGATTTATTAAATTGAAGTAGCATATATCAGTTGTTTTGAAAAAGAATAATTATCCTGATAATATTGATTCACCCCCCCTCTCAGTATTATTTTCAACAATTGGTATCAAAGCAGGTCCTTCTGAAGAAGCTTGATCGCTTGAAGGAAGATCCTTTATCATGAGCAACTACGAGAAGGAAGCATCTATCAGGCCACCGGTTTTTGATGGGACAAACTTCAATTATTGGAAGGTAAGAGTTACTGCCTATCTTCAATCTCTTGGTACAGAAGTTTGGAATATCGTAGAGACAGGATATGCTTTTCCTTCAACTACTCCTACAGATGCAGACGAGAAAAAGAAGTATGAAACAAATGCAAAAGCAGTCAGTACCCTATTAGGATGTATATCTCAAACTGAATTCATGAAGGTGATGCACTATAAATCCGCAAAAGAGATATGGGAAAAGATTGTCACAAGCTATGAAGGAGATGAACAGGTAAAGCGTGCCAAACTTCAAACTCTCAGGATTCAGTATGAGACTCTCAAGATGTATAATGATGAAAGTGTGGCTAACTATTTTCTTCGGGTAGATGAATTTGTTAATTGTATGAAAAATTTGGGTGAAGAAATAAAAGAGGCTATTGTGGTTGAAAAGGTTCTAAGATCATTGTCCCCCAAGTTTGAATCTAAAGTATCTGCAATAGAAGAAAAAGAAAATCTACGAATTCTTACTATGTCTCAGCTACATGGAATTCTAACTGCTTATGAAATGAGAAAGGGAGGTCCATCAGATAGAAGAGAAGCTGCTTTCAAGGCATCAGGCAAAGGAGATTATTATGAAGCAAGCCACGTCCTAGAAGAAGAAGAAGAAGAATCAAACTTTGTCAGAAATCTTCAAAGGGGTTCTGGAAGGTTCAGAGGTAAGTTGCCTTTTAAATGCTTTGCTTGTGGAAGAGTATGTCATTATGCTGCAAAATGTCCTTATAAGGATAAAGGAAAGGAACCTGCTAGATGGAACAAGAAACAGAGTGCAAGTAAGAAAAGCTACTACACTCATGAAGACAGTGATGGTCTATCAAACAATGATGAAGATGAATGAGGTAATGAATATAAATTGTTAATGGCATTTGAAGATGATGATTATATGGATGCTATAGATGTGGATTACTTTCATGAAGAAATTACTAAAGTTAAGAGATGTACAGAAGAGAAGAATATGATCATTGATACTCTACAATTTCAAATTGATGAAAAGGAAAGACATCTTGAAAAATTAGAAGGTGAATTGTTGGTCTTAGAAAAGAGATTGAGAAAACAAAAGCTATTAATCTTAAGTTTGTCAAAGGATCTGAAACTTTGGATGAGATTATCAATGTGCAATGGTCTCCTCTAAACAAGACAGGTATGGGCTATAATGGAGAAACTTCTCAAGCATCCACCTCAAAAAGTTATCTTGATGCAGCAAGAAGAAATGAGCAAAAGCACAATGAAGACCATCAGGTAAAACAAGGACGAATTGCAAACAGAAACTATCAGGGGCAATCCATCTTAAGGGTGAACAAAAGCTACAACCAGCCACAGGTAAAATCTTCTCAATTTGGTTCAAGAATAGATGACAAAAGAAATTACAATCAATTGGCTGGTAGATTCGATAACCGCAGAAGTTTCTTCAATGGACAATGCTTTTCTTGCCATAACTTTGGTCACAAAGCAGCTCAATGTGTTGCATATAAAACAATCATGACTAGGGAAGCTCAAAAACAAAGAAGTATGACCGGGATTACAAAAAGGACCTATAACAACTTTTCGGTTCTTGAAAATGAAGTTGAATGTTCTATTTGCAATAACTTTGGTCATGAAGATTCTGAATTCAGGAGCAGGTTTCAGCAGAGAAAGGAACAAGCCTCAAGCACCAATACATGGAGAATAAAGGAACCACAAACAGAAAGATGTGGGATAGCATTTTATGCAGAGGGACAGGAAAATCTATGTTACATTGACAGTGGATGTTCGAAGCATATGACAGGTGATAAAGAAAAACTTGAGTCATATTCTGCTCTAGAAAAAGGAAAGAAAGTCTCTTTTGGAAATGATACTCCTGCAACTATAAAAGGAAAAGGTATTGCTCAGTTAAAAGAAAAGGTCAAGGCTGGAAATGTTTTGTATGTTGATGGATTGAAACATAATCTTCTAAGTGTCAGTGAGATGTGTGATCAAAGAACCGAGGTGATATTCAAATCAAATGGATGTCTTGTTCATGATCTTGATACAGGTAAAACAATGGTCAAAGGCAAAAGAACTCCAAATAATCTGTACATATTTGAAGAAGGACAACAACAATGCTATCTAAGCAAGGATGATGAGCACTGCTTATGGCATCGGAGGTTGGGACATCTAAGCTTTTCACAAATAAGGAAAGCATGCAAATATCAGGCAGTTCGCGATCTTCCAGACATCAAAATTCCTGACAACACCATATGCAAATCATGTCAGTTTGGAGAATAGACCAGAACTAACTTTCCAGAGAAAGAAGGTTCAGCTAGCATGCCTCTTGAGCTAGTACATACAGATACATGCGGTCCGTTCAGGAAAAGAACACCTAGAGGAGAAGAATACTTGATATTATTCATTGACGATTTCTCCAGGTTTGTCTGGTTAGGACTTATGAAGCACAGATATGAAGCATTCAAAAAATTCAAATCCTTCAAAGCCATGGCTGAAAAACAATCAGGTCACAAAATTAAGTGCCTCAGATCTGACAGAGGTGGGGAATTTACTTCAAATGAATTTTTTGATTTCTGTGAAGAACATGGGATAAGAAGAGAATTCTCTACTGCAAGAACTCCTCAGTAAAATGGAGTTGTCGAAAGAATGAACAGAACAATCCAACAAATGGCTCGTGCTATGCTTGATGAATCAGGAACTCCCGCCACCTTCTGGGGTGAAGCTGCTCATGCTACGGTTGTTATTCTCAACAAAACAAATGTCCGGGTGAACAGCACTCAAACTCCTCATGAGCTCTGGAATGGTAAGACTCCTTCGGTAAAGCACTTAAAAATCTTTGGGAGCAAATGCTATATTAAGAATACTGATGAGCAGCTTGGCAAACTTGAACCTAGAGCAGATGAAGGCATTCTTCTTGGTTACTCTCCACATAGCAGAGCATACAAGTGCTACAATAAAAGACTTGGTAGAATTGTTGAAAGCATTGATGTAGTGGTTGATGAGAAGGGATACATCCCTAGACAAGTACATCATGAAGACATCGAAGAAGATGAAGGCTACCCTCAACAGCTGAATGATGAAGAACCTCAAGAAGAACCTAAAGAAGAATCAGAGGAGCAGAAAAGAATAGAAGAAAAGACTCCATCCAGATATGTTCAGAAGAATCATCCAGAATCTCAGATTATGGGGCAGAAAGAAGCAGGTGTACAAACAAGAAGAACAGTTGCAGAAGCCTCAAGCTATTTGGCATTACTCTCCTCTACTGAACCACAAAATTTGAAAGAGGCATGCGAAGATGAATGTTGGATAAAAGCAATGGATGAAGAACTTGAGCAAATCGAAAGGAACAACACTTGGGAACTGGTTCCTAGACCAAAGGATAAGAATGTTATCGGAACAAAATGGGTCTTCAAAAATAAATTGAATGAAAATGGAGAAGTAATTAGAAACAAGGCCAGACTTGTTTGTAAATGGTATGCGCAGCAAGAAGGAATAGACTTTGAAGAAACCTTTGCTCCCGTTGCAAGACTTGAGGCCATTCGAATGTTCCTTGCTCTCTCAAGTTTTCAAAACTTCAAAGTATTTCAAATGGATGTGAAATCAGCCTTTCTGAATGGAGACTTGGAAGAAGAAGTACACATTGAACAGCCAGATGGGTTCATTCTTGGAAATGATCCAAATCTTGTATGCAGATTGAAAAAGGCTCTCTATGGGCTCAAACAAGCTCCAAGGGCTTGGTACTATCGTTTGGATAAATATCTTCATCAACAAGGTTTTTCAAAAGGATCAGCAGATAGCAATCTTTATATAAAAGTTGAAAATGACAAATTGCTAATACTTGTTGTGTATGTAGATGACATTATTTTTGGCAGCAATGAAGAAGAGATGAGTCAAAGCTTTGCCTTGGTCGTGCAGAAAGAATTTGAAATGTCCTTGCTGGGAGAACTGACATATTTCCTTGGTTTGCAAATCCAACAAAAGGAAGAAGGAATCTTTTTATTTCAAAGATAGTATCTCAAATAGATCTTGAAGAAATATGGCATGGAAGATGCAAAACTAGTATGTACACCCATGGTCACAGGATGTAGCCTCAGTGCAAATGATGAATCTGCAGCAGTACATCAACCAATGTACAGACCTATGATCGGAAGTCTACTTTATTTGATAGGTACCCAACCGAACATCATGCATGCAGTAGGAATAGTTGGTAGATTTGAGGCAAATCCAAAGGAGACTCGTCTTTAGGCAATAAAGAGAATTTTCAAATATCTTCAAGGGACACAAAATTATGGCTTATGGTATCCTAGAGATACAAATCTCACACTTCATGCTTATACAGATGCAGATTGGGCCAGAAGCATGGATGACAGGAAGAGCACAAGTGGTGGTGCGTTCTTTATGGGTTCCAGATTAGTATCTTGGTTCAACAAGAAATAGAGTTCAATTGCCTTGTCTACAGTTGAAGCAGAATATGTTGGTGCTGCATCTTGCTGCACTTAACTCCTTTGGATGATGCAGACCTTGTAGGATTTTCAAATCACTTGTACACCACCTATCTCTATCTTATGCGATAACACAAGTACAATCAGCATCTCAAAGAATC
>APFE031480044.1:17448-32115 GCA_000404065.3 Pinus taeda | reverse complement strand
ATAATGAAAATTTGGAGGTGATGGGAAGATTCATAGATATGTGTTCAGTACCAAACACTGAAGTTGTTTACGTACTTACAAAAGCTCCCAAGTCACATGAAAGGATTAAATACCGACTATCATATTCATTATATGACACGAGAGAGGTATCTACAAAGTTGTGTAAACAAATCGTAAATGAGATGACACAAAACATCGTAAGTATTGTTATTTGTATTTTTATTTTGCGTTTTGAAAGTGCCTTGCTATATTTTTTTAACTTTGTTTATATTAACATATGATACTTTGTTTGGCAGAATTTTGTTGAAAGCTGTTCAATTAGGTTGGGAGGCATTCATTTAATAGAGCATGATATCATAAAAGTTGTCAGCCATTTTTACTCAGTGTCAGAAGAAGATATGGAAAACATGGAAAATGTAGTAATTGATGATGCTACAAAACTACGTCCAAAGAATCAGAAAAAAAGGCCTCTCGTGGATAAATCTAGCAAGGGTAAACAAGTTACTTTTGAGGACGATGAAGTTGAAATTGACAATGAAGCATATGTTTCCATTACTGAAGATGACATTGGAACTGAAGAAGGTCGTAAAAGACCAAAAGTAACAATGCCCAAGAATAGATCTCTTGAGAATGTTATGACGAAAAAAAGTAGAGTTGAAGATCTTGAAGTAGTCATTACCAACAGTCAAGAACCTAGTGAAACTTCAAAAGAAAGCAGAGAAATCATTACACCAGAAGCTGATTTAGATGATGGCATAATCAAAACAAAACAAAATGCCATTCGACAGAATTTGACAAAGAGAAACTTAATTGATGGTTGTCGTACATTTCAGTTAAATGTCAGACAAACCTATAAGGCAAGTGAAGGACAATTCCAATATCAAATCAGAATGCCACATCATCTGCATGTTCACAACTTGAAGACATTGATGAGGTACAATCCATATGCTCATGTGGTTAGTTATGTGCTTCTTGTTGATCCACTTCAAGTTCCCAACAAAGAAGCATTTGATAAGTCAAAATGTTTTGAATACAATTATTATGTGCTTGGGGGGAACCATTCTGTTGAAGCTCAAAGACAATTGATGGAGGAATATCCTAATAACCCACGTTTTGAAACAATGAAATGTGTCATTTATGCTGGTTTAAATGAAGCAGAAGCAAAGTTAGTGGCATTGGATCATAATTCAGATAATGAATATAGAATGTCTATGACTTTGATCCAAAAGGTTAGATTTATTCATAGTGAATTCCTAGAAAAATGTGGTGGGAATAAGATAAATATTACTGCAGATTTCCGAAAGGAATGTTGTATGGAAATAGGCTATCAAATTGAAGAGAAAACAAATTCAAAAGGTGGAAAAGACAGCAGATAGCGATTTATTCAGAGGTATTGATAACATTTTCCAATTGGCATTTAGAACTGGAGATATTTGGAATTTGATTGATGACATTTTTAGCATGTGGGAAGACATTGGCATTAAAAACCAGAGGGTCAAAAAGTCTAAGCCATTGATATGTAGCAACAATAAATCAGCTCCTGAACTGAAGCAACTTCCAGACGATATGACCATCATGCCTTGGAGGGCGATGCAAGGAGTGAAAGATGAAAAAATTTTCAAAACAATATTATCTCGTGTGAGGTCAGGGGAATTATCATTGGAAGAAATGTCTGAAGAATTTCAAAAGTAAGTTTGCTGAATTATTTTTACTTATTTCCAGGATTATAGTTATCTTTTAAATAAAACATGTTGTTATTGGTAGTATTTGTTATACATATCATTATATTAACTTTTTCTTACTTTATCTATGCAGTCACAAAGTTTACATGAAAATTCAGGAACAAATGGTTAAACTATTGAATGAAGATAGTTTGGATGATGTTGTACGCAACTATCCAGATTCAAGTTCTACATCAACATTAAAAGCTTTTTATCTTGCATTTAAAAAGGTAACTTGATTTATACATTCAGTTTTAATCATCTGTGTACTATTTTTAATTTAAAACTTACACATACATTTGTTTGTTTGGTAAAAGATGAAGAAAGAAGATAATGGAGCACCAGACAGTTTCAAGACTTTTATTGAAAAAATAAAGATTGAAAGACTGAGAAAGCAACGTATTAAGAATGTTGTACTTGATACAACTCTTAATCATTTCATTTGGAATGGGCTAGACACTATTCAATATCAAGTAATACAAGGCGACTGTGAAGACATTGCTAAACTCGTACCAAAAAGGGATTATGCCCTGGTTATTGCAAATATTCCCCATGGTTCCAATATTCCAAACATTTACTATGATAGTGACCCTTATACTTATCAAGCTTTTAATAAAGTGGTGGCGAGATTTATGGAAGTGACGTCATCACCATTATGGATATTTGTGACATTTCATTCAGACACACAATTGGAAATGGTATTGTCAAGCTTCAAGGGGAAAACAAATTCAAAGATGCATCTTACATAGTAAGATGTTTAAAGGTATATTTGATTAATGTTGAAAAAATCATTTATGTACAAGTTAATTGAACTTTTACTGTTTTATGTTACAGGAAAAAGTCAAATCTTCTTAACAATGAAGATCAACAATTTATAAATGACTGTGAGTTCATTCATATTGATAGTTGGGCAAAAGATGATAGCCATATGTCTATGATTTTTAATCGGGTGGAGAGAAAGAGTCATAGACAAATACTGACTTATGATGTTGTTGTGAGAAAACTAACATATGAAAACAAAGAAATGAAAGGAGAGATAGTTAACATTTATCAGAAACCACAATTATTGATTAACTATCTTATATACATATGTTCAAATGAAGGAGATTGGGTTCTGGATTTATTTTCTGGCTCAGGTAGGTTTTGCCACATGGAATTGAATTTCAATATGTTCTTTTTTTTAATTAATATGTCATTGTACTAATTTACTTAATTATTTTTTTGTGCTTGATAATTATGTACAACACTAGCATGTTGCCTTCAAAAAGGAAGAAATTGCATTGCAATTGAGAAAGATCCATTACAGTGCAATTTCATTAAGCAAAGAATTAATGCTCTTCAATTTCTTCCAGATGCAATGCAAGAAATTGGGTTGAAGAAAGGGGACTTTAGTGAATCTCGTGTGGCAAAAAAGGTAAAGGAACCCCAACCACCATTACATCGAATGTTTGGAAAGACATACAATGGGAGATTCGTAGACATCAAAGATCCATTAGAAGAGGAAAATGAGCAAAAGGAAGCATAAAATATTGTGGAAGAAGACATTGATAAAACTCTAGAGGACAAAGAGTTTGGATTACATGACATTGTTGATTAAATTTAAGTTATGCTTGGAAATCAAGCTTTGCAATATTTTGACTTTGACATTTTATGAGAAGAATAATCAATCCATTAAGGTTGTTATGTGTTCAATATTTGTAATATGTGATTTTCACATTGATTTTTAAGTTAATTATTATTTTTTGAAAAAAAAAAGTGATTATTATTATTTTTTTGACATGAAATTCATAAAAAAAACTATTATTTAACCCTTCTTAGTTAAAATTTTCGTATAAAAATTGTGATTTTGACATGTCAATTCTAGCAAAAAATTATCAAAATGTGTAGTTTTTTTGTTATATTTATGTTAAAAATGGTTATTTTTATGTCCATTGTTAAAAAATATTGTTTTTGAGAAACAATTATTTCATGTGGATTGAAAAATTAATTAAGGATGTATAAATATGTAGATTATCGAAAATTCAAAATATCGACTTTCTAATTTAAGAATGCAAAACAATAAAAACCTCACTGCAAAAAAATTAAAATTAAAATAAAAAACAAGAAAATATGAAGAAAACGACCACTTCAAAAACTATCAAATTTAGAAAATAACTATTTACATTTCATATATTAGAAAATTTAAAGTCAAAAAATAGGTCTTTTAAAAAAAGGGTTGTGATGTAGAATACCCACTTTTTTAAATCAGCATGAAAATCACTACCATTCTAAAATGTAATGTACATAAAAAATTAAAGTGCCAAAAACTATGCTCTAAAAAAACATGTGTGTTCTACATCACCCGTTTTCAAAATTAGGTCACTTTTTGCTATCTCTACGAAACGGGTAACTGTGTCAGTTCCCGTTTCAAAGTTTACACCGTTTCTCGCTAGCTGAGCCATATCTACACTGTTTGATACATGTTCATAGGAAGGATATGTTAACCAAGAGCATTGTAACATATTATAGCACTGGTTACTGTCCTTATTGGAATTATCGTTGTCATCTTTCTCCCCATTCGTTTCCTTTTTCCATTTGCTAACAATAACGAGGGCAAGGTGGTCGGAGAGCCAATCCTTAGATAGGAACGAGCTCCATATCCCTTCTAACTTCTCACCCCTCCCTCCCCTTTTCCTCTCATGCTTTGCGTGGTTGACATTCCCAGGCTAAGGCCATGCAAGTGAGCCTAGCCTCGGCTCAATAGGTTTCCCTCCTTGGAGTGCAGTCCCTTTCCCCTCTGCCCAATAATACATAACAATACCTTTTCCCTTATCATGCCTGACATCACCGACAAAGGTCCTAACTAGTCTCTTAGTACAATAATTGCTCCCAGTGCCCCATAATATGCCGTGGTTATGGTAGTTGGTATACTCCTACCCATCATATTAGATGACCCTCGCTACCCTCAGCCTCAGATGCCAAACTTCTACCTACCAGACCTCAACAACCAGCCCCACTCAGCCCGTAGTGTTCAAATCCCGATTTCCCATTGCCACACAATGCAAGGTCCACACAACCAAAGGCAAGGTCAATTCCTGACAAAGCTCAATACAAAGACACATAGCCAAACTAATGCAGCTTGACGCCTCCTCCATTCCCCCCAACATTTCCCCCAATTACCCTTCCCATGTATCTTCCTCATCCCCCATCAAAAATTAAACCAGGTCGACATTGCAAAGGAGGCGAAGAGCCAAGATACATGCCCTTTGCCGCTCCAAGTTTGATGCCGCTGTTGCTGTCGCCTTCCCTTGCTTCTATTCTAGCTCCTTCCTCCACAAGCAAACTGACAATCCTTACCCATTTGTCTCGCCTTAGTTTCTATACTACCTACCTCTCCACTTCCATCTTTGCCACCTTTCCCACCACCCTTGCATGTACTCATGCCAAGGACCACTGCACCCATTGCTTTGAGCATGTGGGGGGTGGTGGTATGTAAATCAACTGTACGCTTCATTACTGCCCGCAGGCACTTCCATCCACTGGCACGCACTCCGATCATGGTAATAATAATAGTAATATTACTATGAGCAAAAAATAGTATTTTTTTTCAAAATACAATGCAATAAAATGAAATCGAATAAGTGAATTGATTAAGAAAAATTACTATAATTTTGCATCAAAATTGTAGGTGAGAAAACCTAGCGTTAAATTCTAAGTAAATTTATCTAAATAGTACCAAAAAACACAGTCAATTTACCTTTACAAATATAAAGAAGGGGAAGAACAATCCCCACTTTGTCTTCACCAACAAATCATCTATGTAAATAATTATATTTTTTTATTCCATGCACAAACTTAGTATCTATTCATCTATATAAGTAATCATATTATTTTATTCCATGCACACACTTACTATCTCTTTCATCTATATAAGTAATTATATTTTTTTATTCCATGCACAAACTTAGTGTCTTTGATAATGTTTTGTCAAAAAGGTTTAATAATTATTACTTTTATCTATATATGTTTGCTGATTGTATTTTTTAGTTATATACAGGAACTTTTACCAAAAAAATACAACATGTAAGCAATAGAATGTTTCCAAGTAGTGAGGAAAATTAATATTTGCAACTTATTGTGCAAAATTTTTTAAGATCTAGGATTTATAGTATATACCTTAAACATGAATAATATTTTAACGGAACATATAAAACTGTTACACTCAAGCAAATAACAAAGGTGGATGCAAAATTAAAGAAATTTAGAGATTATTATTTCTGAAGGTGATTTCAAACTTTTAAAGTTGCATCGAAATGAGTTAATGTGAATCTTAATGTGTAGAAACTAACTATTTTGTAACCTTTTTAAAAATGCTATGGTAAGTGAAAGGGAGACATTACAAGTTAGCAGTTTTTATATCTACATTGGAATATAGCTCCACCACTCTGGCTACCATCATTTATAGCTAATTAAATCAGAAAGGAGAGATTACTACAATTATGAGAACAATTATCCTTTCATGATACATGGTGGATCAAACCCATTGTATGTCCTGGAGTGTCCATGTTAAAGAAATTTATGAACTCCCACAACAATCTTATCTGGACTATTATTTTATTGATTCCTAAACAATTTTGATGGCTTCGATGGTGAATGCAGTGATATCTAGAATTAACTCTACATTACAACCAAAGTATTTTAGGTTTATAAAATCAACTCTCTCTTTTATATAGAGGATTAAATGATTTAGTAGATGAAACAACTTTTCAATCTAGACATATAAAGACATAAAAATATGGTGCATCCTCTACTATTTATCTAGGGCTTTATTGATAGTCCCTAATATTACAATAAGAAAAATTTATAATAGTTTATTTAGGTAAAAAAGAAAATAAAAAAGAAAATTTTAATAATCATATTCGTATTTTTATGCTAGATATTTTCTTCATTTCAACATTTAAAGAACGTGGATGCGGGTGAATGCTTACCAATTTAAAACACATATAGTCGAATAACTGCGTTTGCTAGATGTCAAATCAACAGGGAAGAATTGACAAACTTATCTCTCCATTGCAATGGTTGTTTAAATAATGATGGAATGACATTCATATAAACCCCCAATTCCTATAAACCCATGATTCCACATTCCATCAAGTGCGAAAGAAAACAAATTTCAACAATTTAGGGTTAATAGAAAATTACAATAGAGTGAAAATAATTTCCACAAGGAGAAATGGATCCAAATAATTGGTATTCCCATAAAAATAGGGTGAAATATATTTTGATACTTGCCATTACCATAAAAATAGGGCGAATGGGAGAATGTAGTTTGAATTTTATTGGAAAAAAACAAATTCTGGGTTAATAGAAAAATATAATAGAGGGAAAATAAATTCCACAAGGAGAAAAAATCCAAATAATTGGTATTCCCATAAAAATAGGGTGAGATATATCTTGATATTTTCCATTACCATAAAAATAGGGCAAATGGGAGAATGTAGTTTGAATTTTGCAAGACAAAATAATTTTTTTAACACTCCCCATAAAATTCCCATAGGCTAATGGTTTACAACTATTTTATTTTTTTAAATAAATATTGGGTGATGCATATTAAAGCCCCTATTTCTAAAAAAATTTCCCAACCAAAATAAATAATCCCCTAATTTCGCCCACAGGCGAAATTTTACTCAAATTTTCTATGCTTAAGGCAAAGAAGATTTCAAGGTATATATCAATATCAAAAGATCATGGTTGCCTAAAGTAGCTACACACCCGTCGATTTTTCCTAGTACTGAGACCATAGAATTGTTATTGCAATGTGTAGACGAAGGTCAATAGGAAATCAAAAGCCATGATGGAGAGATTTTGGCATCTTTCGTTGCTGGCCACATTATTACTTATTACAGACTATCTAAATGAGAATAATCTTTCAACACTAAATAGCTGACAACTTTCAATGAAATTTCCAAAGATGCCAAAGACATAATGAAATCATGGTGGTAGGAGCCCACTAAGTTCAGGGTCAGAGCATACCAAATATATAAGATGGAAGCCCTCAGAAAAGTGTATCATCTAATGGTAGCCATAATGAATAGATTGTATAAGAGAGAAAATATAGATACTTTCTTGGGAGAATGGGTACCTCTGATGCACATAGTAGCCACTAAAGGAACCATATTCAGTTGGGCAAGCATCTTGGCATCTGTACTCAAGTCAAATATTCAAATAGCCAAATTCAATAGGGAAACTTGTTTCCCATACAAAAGCTCATATGGAGTAAAATCTGTGGTATCCTTCCAAGTAACTCTATAAGCCCATAAGTCTTCTAGAAGCTTCTCGACCCAATATCTATGATGTTGCTGCACTGTTTTGGTCAATATAGTTTCTAGTACCTTTTTAGTAACTTCAACTTGTCCGTTTTCCTATGGATGGTAGGGAGTCCATATCTGGTGCTTAATCTTGCATTTATCAGTGATATTCTAGATAAGTTTTGAAGTACGCTGAGTTCCTTGGTTCGTAACAATGTCTCATGGAATGCCAAATCGAAAACATATCTGCTCATACAATAAGTTAGCCACTACTTGTGAAATTTACTTTGGTAGAGATTTTTCCTCCACCCATTTTGTCACATAATCATTACATAACAAGATATATGGTTTTTGCTTTGATGGTGGATTTCTGGCTTGATGGGCCCTGACCCAGGTTTGGAGTTATTTATCCAAACAAATCCCTACACTACTGGCCCTTTTGGCACCAGCCTGCGGAGCGCGGATTGAAGTCTCATCCGAAGCAGTATGGGGGGATGCTGGAACCAAGTTTCCACACCCTTGAGATGACTGTGGTGTCGATTTAGTCCAACTGTGCTTATCTTTGTGTAAGTTACTTCGCGCACTGTTCTAACCTTCAATACCCTCGTGCTCTATTATAGTCGCCTTTCCTGCAACCCTAACCAGGGGCTGAGATGCTTTCATGCTGCTATGGCAGCGAACTGCACTATTTCCACAAACTACATCACGAATCTTACTTATCTTCTTACAGATGTTAGTCAACTTCGTGTAAACAGATACTCTATCTTGCATTCACTTAATCAATACAATCATATATATTCGCGCATCATATAAACAATAGAAGTGCAATTTATACCCAATATATTCAATGCATAAAACATGAAATAAATACACAGAATTGATATGAAACTTCTCTTTATTAATGCCTCCAACTTTTACAGACTTGACTCGCACTGTGCACTCAACTGTAGGGGTCCACGCGCTCAGCTACCGAGCCTTCTCCTGCTCTACGACCCAAACTAGACTTTACACTTCTGTTCTTCCACTATGCTTCTATTCCCTGTTTTTATTAGATGATGTCTTTATCTACTTAGAGCCTCACTCTATTTATATAATCCCATGGTTTTCAGACCATGGGTAGATCTCTACAGCCAAAATTACATTACAAAATTAAGGGCGGACAACCCTATGAATCTTTTACAAGCTACGCGCTCCGCGCCCACAAAATGTGGAGTCTTTAGATCGGAGATACCATTTTTGACCAAAATCTGGGCTCTAAGCACTAAAATTTCCTTGGAGGATCCCGCGCCCAACAGGCCCCCAACACAAACATCATGACTCACCCTCTAGTCACTCTGTCGGTGTGGAGATCTTTGTGCGAAGACCTCCCAATTATTCCTGAATCGCTGCAATATTGGCAATGCACTGAGCGGCTGCCTGCTGTACTTCCTCGACTCGCTGTTCAGAGGCTGTTGTAGCTGAACTGCTACCCTAAACCTTTTCCTATGTTGCCTGTAGCTATGCAAGATTTTCTGCAATGGAGGCTGTAATGATGTACGCCTCATCTTTCCACGGCTATAAGCACGCGTTCAAAATTACTTCCTTATGTCGAGCAACATCTACCTGTTCCTTGAGTGCTTTCGCCTACTGCATCCTCGTGAGCCTCTGTGTAAGGGAAAACGTCTGCATGGTCCCTTTTACTTCGTCGTATTTCTGCTATAGCTCGTATGCCTCTGTCTCTAGGCGCTGTATGTTCGGGTCCTCCTACAGGGTGGTGAGAACCTCGAACGACTACTCGAACAACTTTGTGCAGTCTGTCACTACACTGCTAACCTCTTCTATTGCTGCTATAATTTCACTGGCGCGATGTTCCCTAACTTTTGGTGGGGTTGAAGGCTATGCCTTCAACTGGAGTTCGACTATCTGAAGGTTCAGCTTGAGCTAAACCCTGGTCATTTCGTCCTTTGCCTCGCGCACCCCTGCTACTAGTTCCTGGACACGCACTTCCATTGGTTCTTCTGCTTGGATGGACAACTCCGGGACCATCTGGTAGGCTTCCTCGACCACCTGCACGAGTTGTATTTTCTATGCCACTACCTCGTTGTGCTGCAGGCTCAACTGTTCAATGTTGATGCATTGCTCGCTCATTACCTGGAGCATGCGACCCTCCCTGGCTCGTAGTTCTGTAGTAACTCCATCTTGCAAAACATAGAGCGTCTCCCGAGGGCGCGCAACCATATTTATCCCGATTCCCTTCAGCCCGGTGACCATAGGCTCATCGGCCTCATTTTCTGTAACTAGCACTCCCTCTGGAAGCACTATTGTGTTAGTCATCCTGGTGCGCAACATCTCCTCAGCCGTGACCATGCCCAATGAAATGCTGGTTGACATAGTGTCAGCCTGTGGGGTGCGCACCTGCAACTCTTGTATCTGCACTCAAAGAGCCCCCAACATAATCTGGTGTTCCTCGGCGAACTGCTGGAGGGTCTCCATAGTGATGTCCCTCACCATCTCCCCAATGTCATGCAGATCTCCCTCAGTGAGGGTGATCGGGTCGAAAGAAGTCTTTGAAGCCTTCGACTTCTTCCACGAACCTACCTGCTCTCTTAGGCATGGTCGTTTCAGCTGGGTGGATACTGTCTGCGGGTCCGCGCAACCTTGCTCTGTATCTGTATCTTGTTCGGGTGAAGGCGATTTTTCTCCCTCGCGCTCTTCCTTGGCTACTTTCTGCTATTCTTCTGCCAGCTTTGCAGTGTTGCGCACCACCTGGACCTTAGCTACTGCCACTTCGTTCCTGCATTTTTCTGCCAACTGCGCCATCCACAATTTCGCCTCATCCTTTTTCCGTTGTGCAAAGAACTTTTCTGCTTCCACCGTAGAGCTGGCTAGAGCACGCCACTCCAGTGGCCACGACTCAAGGACTGCAAATATGACATTGTCTGTTTCCAGGTAGGGTAGCTTGTGGCATGTCTTCATGGGGTCCTTTTGCACCCTCATGTAAACGTGATGGAAATCTACCTTGAACTCCGTGAAGCTCTACAGATTGTTGTAGACAGTGGGCGATAACCGCCGCTTGCGATTAATCCCCATTCTAATGTTCACCTCCATGAACACCCAGAAGATTTTACCGTCCCTTATCCTCTGCGCATCTTGAGATGCCCACAACGAAGCATACTTTGCTGCCTCCAGAAGGTCCTGTGTGATCATCGAGAACTGGCTGTCTTCAGGCAATTCCCACGCCACCAGTACAATGGACAATAGAAGCCAGGCATAGTGGAAAGTCTTCCTCTTCTCTTGTGCCTCACGACAGTTCTCAAGGAACTCTCTGCATAATTAGTTTGCCCAGTTGAATTGGACCCCTTCTGCGCATTGCACTGCAAGTGCAACCACCAGCGTGGGCACCTCATCCGCGCGACACTTCCACATAACATTCCCTACCAATATCTGTGTCATGACTTTGACTGCAGGGTTATTGATGCTGGAAATCGTGTACCTTCTCTTCTTCTTCTCTAGCTTAAAATTCTTTTTCATGGCCTCTGCGATGGCCAAATCATCACTCTTACCCTCCGAGATGTTCACTGGATCCTCCCCTTTGCAAGGGAGCTGGGTAATTCTGTGAATCAAGTGGTCTGCGATGGGGATGGGCTCCTCCAGCCACAAGAACCCATCATGCACCAAGAAGAGTAGTTGCCTGATGACAAAAATGGTCATTGGGGTGCGATGGTAATGCGGAACCCAGAGCAGGTTTAATAATTGTGCCTTTTCTACACCTCTCATCCACTTATGTGGTTCCAACTCTATGACTCCAGTCGGCGCGCCTTTCTTTTGGTGCATTAGCTGCGCGGTTGCCGAATGTGGGAACTTC
The DNA here is from genome assembly GCA_000404065.3 of Pinus taeda. Taxonomy (NCBI): domain Eukaryota; kingdom Viridiplantae; phylum Streptophyta; class Pinopsida; order Pinales; family Pinaceae; genus Pinus; species Pinus taeda. The sequence goes on along the minus strand of APFE031480044.1, from coordinate 20,263 downwards.
TCGTGGTCCGCGAGATCCCAGTCTTGAAATTTTAGTATAGGCACTCGCCCCAAGTGCGCTACTTCAAAAATGATGTTGTCGAGGAGAAGCGAGTCTGCAGAGAGCTCTTTCTCTCATTTATTTCTTTAGGCCCCTTAGTTTTACCCTTCTGCAGAGGAACATATGTGGGTAGCCTGGTAAGAGGGTCCACACCTTGGGTGTCAACCTCCATTTCTACATCCTCCTCCTCCTCTACTAGGATTTATTCAAATTCTTCCTCCTCATTGGCCTCCAAATTAATAGCCTTCCCCTTTTCTTCCATGGTAAGCTTAGTCCTTAACGGATTTCTAGGGGATATGCACACTGGTACCATAGCCTGCTTGTCTTTCTTGGGTCTCAGCGTGCACGGCGATTTAGGGATTTCTACGACTATCCTGGCACTTTATGGGGCTTCCATTTCCATCATGGCCTGCATGGCTTCCTCAGTGGTCATTGCTCTGGTATCCATGGCTTCCTCAGGTGCTGCCATAGTGCTATTCCACAATTCTCTTAATGGCTTGGGTAATTTCTCAAGCAATGAATTCTCCTTCAGAAGATCAAACAAGTATATGTTCATGAGTGTTTGTGCGTGCAACAACTGAGTCCTAAAATTTCCATTTGTTGTTTGCTGGACAACCCTTTGTAATTTATAGCGCCTTTTGAATTTGAATTCGACCGTTCCCCCCACATTTGCTCCATTAATGCTCAATTGGTGATATATTTTCAAGAATATATCCCATAAATTTCGCCTTAAATGCCTGTCGCCCGCTCCATTTGGTCTCAAACCAAGCGTCACATCATGAATAGTGACTGTAACATTCACTTTCCAGCCAACCCATGTAGCAGTGTAGCTACCCTCGCGCTGTCGCGACCCTGTGATACTATGCTACTGTGCGCAATCCTGACATCGCGCAGCTCCTGGGAAGAGTAGTTTATAGTCCTGTGCCTCCTTTCAGCTGCCTGGAGTGCTAAGACTGTGCTTTTGTTGGCTAGTTAGATGGTTGAGCCCCCTGCGCATGTCTTCAAATGACTACCATTGACTTTTCCTGAGAAGAGTTCTCCATTTAACTTTACCAATTTCACCGCGCCACCATCTGTGATCTCCTTAATAACATACGGTCCTGGCCAATGCATTTTGATCTTCCCTGGGAATTTATCAAACTTACTATCATAGAACAACACCAAATCATTCACCTTGAAGGTGCACAACTTAATATTTCGATCGTGCCAAGCCTTTTCGCGTTGCTTCTGGACCTGCTAGTGAAAGCCAACCAAAAACCATTCTTCTTCGAGCTCCTCCAACTATGCGAGCCCCTCCTCCAGGGCTCTACGATCCATCATACCTGTGAGCATTGCTATGCGCAAACTAGGCATGATGTATTCCATAGGAATTACAACTTCCACTCCATAGACAAGCCTAAAATGTGTTTGTCCTGTCAGTTTCTTGCATGTCGTCCTATAAGCCCTTAATACTGCGGGTATGCGCAGGTCCCAATCACTTCGCTGCGCATTGCATACTTTGGTCAGTGCGGTATCCAATACTTTGTTGAACAATTCTATTGTCCTGTTAGCCTGTAGGTGATATGGTGTGCTTTTCTGATGATACATATGAAATTCTTCCGTTAGCGCGTTGATCGTTTCGTTCAGAAAATTTGTCCTGCGATCACTCATCAAGATATTAGGACATCCAAATCACATCAGTACGTTTTCAAATAGAAATTTCATGGCAATTGTGGTTGTTGAAAAGTGTGCAACAAGAAATGCTTGTTGAGAATGCAACAAGATGATGGAGCTTAGTGGAAAGGAGTCGCCTTCACTAAGTGGGCCCGCAGGCTATTTTTGGCACAAGTCTATTTTTAGACTATGTCTATTTTTAGACATATGGATCATGTCTATGGATTGCAGGTTGCTGTTTATGGATGATTGATCAAGTTGGAAAAATAGATGGATTCTATTTTTAGACCACAGCGGAGTGACACCACAGCGGAGTGACTGCTTAGTCTAAATATAGAACAGTCAAATATTATTAGCTCATAATAATATTTAGACTATAAACTTTGTCTTATTCTCTTGGAGCACTTCAGGATGAGCTACGGATGTGATACATGCAGATCCCAGAAGGAAATACGTGGTTACCTATGGGATGACTAATATTTGCATGCAGGACTTCAGTTAGAACTCAAGTGAGTTGAGTTTAGTGGACTGGAGGTGGAGTTGATGGAGTTGTGTTCAGTTTAGCTTTGTTAAACTGGTTGTATTTAGTCTAACTGGAAAATAGACTAGAGATGAGTTGGGTGAATTAGTTATTAACTAATTCACAAGTTATTACCTCATAATACAACTAATGAATACATCAGTTAACTCAGTTGCATGTCAGTGCATGTTCAGTTCAGCAGGGACAGGTGTTAGAGAATCAGATTGCTATCAGTTGTGACTATAGTTGTGCATCAGATCTTGCACAATCAAGGGATTGAGTATGCCAATGAGTTTGCTCACATATTTTCCCACATTGTAGCTTGTGCTCACGTGATTTTGCCAAGGAAATACGTGGTTGCCTTGGAATTATCATCAGTTCTTGAGCAGGTATTGAGCAGCGGAGGCAGGCAAGCAGCGAAGGAGATTTGAGCCAGTGATTGATTCAGATCTGAGCTGTATTGTGTGCAACAGAGGTGGAGATACTTGTGAGAAGTATTATGCTGTGTAATGTTACATGACTCAATCATTAATATACATATAGTTGGGGTTTTTAGCGTGATGCTTTCCCCGGGATACATACTGTGTTAATGTGTGAATGCTC
>APFE031480030.1:0-24107 GCA_000404065.3 Pinus taeda | reverse complement strand
GTTATTAATAAATTAATCCTAAAGGAGACCTTGAATTCAATTCATATTCATAAAAACGGGATGTTAGGAGAAAATGAGTAAATATATAATTCTAATGGTCAAATTAATAACTAACTAAATATATGAATGATTGTTAGAGGAATGATAATTATAATTTTATGTAATATCATATTTTATATGTTTATAAGGTTATTAAATACTCATTTAATGATATCTACTTACAGGTTGGATTGATAAGTAAGGGTGAGTGCCTACTAAATAATTTATTAGGTTTACTGAGATTCTATATATATATATATAAATGTAAATAATTCATTATATATATACAAATTTAGAGATAGCAAGATATTAGGAAAAGCTAAAAAAGAGCTGAAGGTAAAAGAGTTTAAAGAGAATAACATTAACAAGATTGACATAACATACCTATACTTAATATAATGACCACAGAAACTAAAAAAGGACAAGCAAGGGACACATATCAGCCCTTATCAAAAAGAAAATCCTATTTCTACAAGAGGGCAGAAAGATAATCAAAAATAAAAATCGGAGGAACATAAGACGAAACCAACTCGGAGAAAGAAACCGGATGAACCGAAGGGGGAAGGAAGAAACCCTAAGAGGATAGGGCAGGGATCCAATTCCTGCTAACCCTCCACCCGTCATCACGATTAAGATTAATGGGTCTTCGCTCAATTTCAATAGCCTCCCTTAACTTACGATGATGGAACCGATCCACCCTGGCAATGACTTTGGCCTCCTCGATGCAGACTTGATGCTTAGTCTTATCCACATGCTCAGCTAAGGCAGATGACTTTGTTCTACCATGCCTCAGGTCTGCTGCATGTTCGCAAATTCTCTGCTGGATGGAGCGCCCTGTTTCTCCTATATACGGCGTCCCACAGGAGCAAGGAATCAGATAAACACCCTTCAAGTCCTTGGGGTTGACAGGATCCTTCACCGATCGTAATGAATTACGAATGGTTTTTAGGGGCCTGAAGGAAGAGGGAATATCAAACTTTCTGAGGATCCGAGCAATCTTGTCTGTGGTTCCTTGGATGTAGGAAAGATGAACGCCTGGATGACGTTCCTTGGGCTCTTTTTTAATCAACGCATTTTTGGTGGCTCTAAGGAAAGCCTTCCGCCCAAGCTGCCTACTATATCCGTTTTCCTCAAAGACATCAAGGAGGTGGGATCTCTCTCCCTCCAGGCTCTCCTTATCTGAGATCCTGAGGGCACGCGTAGCTAGGGTGTTAAGGACACCCATCTTCTGAGCTGGGAAATGATGGGAATCAGCATGAAGATATTGCTCTGTGTGTGTTTTCTTCCTGTACACCGCGTGGGAGAGAGAGCCGTCCTTCTTTCTAGAAATAAGAATATCCAGGAAAGGGAGGCTACCATTGACCTCTTTTTCCATGGTGAACTTAATAGCTGAGGACTGGCCATTGAGGTGATCCAAGAAATGATTCAGCTCTTCATGGCCATGGGACCAGATGACATTAGTGTCATCTACATACCTTTTCCAAAGCTTAGGAGGGAGACGAGCCGAGGCAAGAGCCTTGGCTTCAAAATCTTCCATAAAAAGATTCGCCACGATCGGGGAGAGGGGGGAACCCATTGCAACCCCACAGGTCTGCTCGAAGAACTCACCCTCAAAACTAAAGAACGTGGAAGTGAGACAAACCTCAACCAAATGAGCGGTATCTGGATCAGTTAGGCGGTAGATCACTTCCATGGCCTCTCTTATAGGAATGCTCGTGTACAGGGAGACCACATCAAAGCTGACAAGAATGTCTTCGGGGTCTAGCCTAATATCCTCGAGATCACTGATGAAGGATGCAGAGTCCTTTACGAAGGAATCGGTGCGGCCAACCAAGGGCTTAAGCTTAAGAGCCAGAAACTTGGCTAGAAGGTAGGTCGGACCCCCGATGGTGTTGACGATAGGCCTCAGAGGGACCCCATCCTTGTGGATTTTAGGCAGCCCATAGATCCTAGGAGCGATGGGATTGCTCTCCACGAGCTTTCGGGACAGGGCACCCACCGAGCTACTAGACTTGATGGCGTGAGCCACTGCTTTGGAGATTTTCTTCAGAGGGTTCTTGGCAAGTTTTTTGTAACTGCCACTGCTGTGAAGATGATCTAACATCTTCTTACGGTAATCATCTCTGTCCAGGATGACCGTAGCCCCCCCTTTGTCTGCCTTAAGGACCACAATGCTTTCATCCTGATTTAAGGACTTTAGGGCAATGAGCTCTTCCTTACTGAGGTTCCTACGAGGGGGTTTAGCCTTCCTAAGAACCACAGCACAGTCTTGCCTGATGGTGTCCTTAATGTTATCAGGGAGATCTCTGATACCATACTCCACATCGCAAATAATATCATCAACTGGGATTTTTCTAGGGGCAAGGGCAAAGTTTAATCCCTTGCTTAAAAGACTAAAAACAGACGGGGAGAAGGAGGAGCTGGAGAGGTTAACCACCTTATTATTCCGAGAAGAGGAGGGAAGAGAGACCTTTCTGCTGAGGTTCTCATTCTCGCCCTTAATGTCGGGACCTGCATTGCCAACTAGACTTACAATATTCCTAATAGAATCCCCTATGCTATCATTATTGATAAAACTATTAGAATTACAATACGCACTATTGCTATCATCTAGATTGTTAATATTATTATTAGGTAAAGAGTTATCATTGACCCTCCTGTTGAGGAAGTTGTTATATAACTCTATATCCTTAGAATAGTATAGATTATTGATTTTGTTATTATGAAAGATATCATAGTTTTTATTAGAACTTATGCTAAAGCCTTTATTGAAATCACTATTATTATTATTGACTAGATTATCTGTTTGATCTCTATTACCATTTATATTATTATTAGATGCGTTTCCATTATTCATATCGATGACTATGTTAATATCAAGGCGGTTCTTATTCGAGGTCACCGTGCTTTTATTGTTTATATTGTTATTTAGCATATTTTTCTTTATACTTACGTACTTATTATCTGCATTATTAATACTATTAAGGGATGAGATAACCGCGCTATCCATACCAGAAACGAAGTCCGGATTTAAACTTACCAAACCATCGTGGATACCGGACACTTGACTTACCGTGCGCTCCTCCTCCGGGCTATCTGCTGAGATGCTACTGCACCCACGCTGGAGACTGCTCCCGGTACCTACGAGATTCAACGAACCCTTCTCACAGGTTGAACGATTCTGTCCAGCGCAGTCTCCATCATTCTTCACGCTACTTCCTGCCTTAGCTGAGCATGTGGATAAGACTAAGCATCAAGTCTGCATCGAGGAGGCCAAAGTCATTGCCAGGGTGGATCGGTTCCATCATCGTAAGTTAAGGGAGGCTATTGAAATTGAGCGAAGACCCATTAATCTTAATCGTGATGACGGGTGGAGGGTTAGCAGGAATTGGATCCCTGCCCTATCCTCTTAGGGTTTCTTCCTTCCCCCTTCGGTTCATCCGGTTTCTTTCTCCGAGTTGGTTTCGTCTTATGTTCCTCCGATTTTTATTTTTGATTATCTTTCTGCCCTCTTGTAGAAATAGGATTTTCTTTTTGATAAGGGCTGATATGTGTCCCTTGCTTGTCCTTTTTTAGTTTCTGTGGTCATTATATTAAGTATAGGTATATTATGTCAATCATGTTAATGTTATTCTCTTTAAACTCTTTTACCTTCAGCTCTTTTTTAGCTTTTCCTAATATCTTGCTATCTCTAAATTTGTATATATATAATGAATTATTTACATTTATATATATATATATAGAATCTCAGTAAACCTAATAAATTATTTAGTAGGTACTCACCCTTGCTTATCAATCCAACCTGTAAGTAGATATTATTAAATGAGTATTTAATAACCTTATAGACATATAAAATATGATATTACATAAAATTATAATTCCTCTAACAATCATTCATATATTTAGTTAGTTATTAATTTGACCATTAGAATTATATATTTACTCATTTTCTCCTAACATCCCGTTTTTATGAATATGAATTGAATTCAAGGTCTCCTTTAGGATTAATTTATTAATAACATAAAAATATTTAATTACTTGTAATACTAATAAAATAATATCAATAATAAAAATATTAAATTTACTTTGTTACCTAATAAAATAATATCAATAATAAAAATATTAAATTTATTATGTTACCTAAGTCCTAGGGTCAAATTCAACCTCGTAAAAAGAAAAAGATAATATTAATTATTTATTTAATAACCTTATAAACAAATAAAATAGGATATTACATAAAAGGTAAGAATTATAATTTTACTAACGAATTAACATACTTTTAATAATAATTTACACATAGAGTTAGTTATTAATTTAAGAACCTATGACCATTAGAATTATATATTTATTCATTTACTCCTAACATCCCATTTTTTAGGAATATGAATGGCCTCTATTAGTATTAATTTATTAATAACATAAAGATTTTTATTCAAATATATGTCGTGTGATACTAATTTTACTTATTTCTAGATATTATAAAATAATAAAAATTTCAAATTTATTATTATAATTTGTTACCTTGGTCCTAGGGTCAATTATAGCCGTTTTATAGCCGTTAGAGTCTCTGCTTTGTCTATTTAACTTGTTATGCCAAATCTGTCTTCAACTTGTCCTGACGATGAACCACACTTGTTGGTTCGAAACGCGTCGACAAAGGTCTTTCTCATGTGATTTACGCCGAAGCTCTTCTTACAACAATGATGGATCACAGAAGCCTCAATGATACAAATTTCCCCCCAAAGTTCCAAACAACCCATACATTCATCATATTAAATATTATTGTTAATATTAATGTACATCAAAAGTACTAACAACTTATAAGAAAAACATCTCTAGTCACAGAAAGTAACAGAAGACCACTCAAACATCTAACCAACTCTTATATTTCATGGACTTGTCACTATGAAGGGATTGAATATAGACTACTAGCAGATTCCATCCCTTGGACATCATCCATGAACCACCAATAACAATGTTTTCATCTAAATAGAGTTACAATTGATACTAGCTCTACTAGACGGTACAATACAAGTTTTTTATACTGACCACGCTAAAGGAGCATGACTGCCACTTCACATAGTGCCTGCAAGTGTTAAGGCAAAGTCATGTCATTTTATATTTCTTCATGGAGAAAATAAGCAGTGCATACTAATGTCTAACATCATATTAATTGACAATCAAAGGAGATCCAAAATAATTCATCAACATGGATACATCAATGAATAAATTGGATATGCACAAACAAACAAGACAAACAAAATAAATCTATAGAAGATATATATTAATAATTAACTGGTTAAAATAGACAGACAACCATTAAGATTTAACCATGACCACAAAAATGCCCATTTTGGGCCAACAGAATTGGACAACTTGGACTTAAACATTATTAAATCCACAAAAATCAACCATCAAACAAGAGAAAGAAGCACTTCACGTTGTATTGTTGAATAATTGAACTATAAATTTATATTGACAAATAATAACTACCCTACATTGAATTCAAGTCAATGGCTCCATGTTATCTAGACAATTCAAAGAAGGACAACATTACTCCCAATAAAAAAGTAAAAAATATTCACAGTAAGTATAGAATGTCAAGAAAAATGAAACAAAACACCTAGTATTAACGATGCTGATGATGCAGAATTTCAAATGATATGATTTAAAGCACCTAGTATTAAAAAATCATGTCCTTCCTCCTCCAATTAAACTCACATATGCAATTTCTTCTGGTTACAAATCCAAAGCAATCTCCTCTCACCTCCAATCCTTTTCCCCAAATCAAGCTACTAGACCCTCCCAAAACTATTAGATATTCAATGGTGATTATATGGGTCTGCTTTGAACATGCATGTAAGGCCATAGAACTTATCCCCATGACCAACAGGTTGGCATATCTTTGCAGGAAGACCAACAACGATATTCGAAGAATCATTCACAATTACATACATTTTGGGCAGACAATTATTCCAATCTACAACAAAAAGTCATGAATTTGCTGAGGCAATCTAGCCTCAAGAAAGTCATCAACGAAGAATAAGATTCATTCTAATCCATGAATCTTTTACAAGATATAAAAAAAAAAAAACCCTTGAATTGGACTTCCAAGGCCTAAATTTGCACCCTTCAGAAGAAACAAGCCTCTGTGTTCCACACCAATGTGACTTTTCATTGAAGAATGCATCCTTGAGACAAACTCCAACAGTTTCTGGTAGAATCGTAGGCTTCCTCAGAAGCACATTCTTCCATTTCTCTATTACCTCAAGCTACATGAATCCTCTTTTTCAAGGTTACATCTGTCTAATTCCACTAAGGAACCTGGACTAGGGAAGCTCTAATCCAATGATTCTTGCAATATCCATATTTATGCACAGTATTTGCAAGTTCACTTGGTAAAATGAAATTGTAAATTGTGAATTGAGAGTGTGCGATGCAAGATTGATGGTTTCTGAATTCTTGAGATATCCACTAGTTCACTAGCAATAGGTCCTCAAATGGTTCTTTGTCCTCTTTGTGTCCCCTCTTCTGCATGACTAAGCAATAAGAATAAGGGATGAATCTAATAAGAAGTGTAACCTATGAAGGAGATTCAAAATTTTGGCTAGGGAGGCTGCATTAAACACAATCAAGTGAAAATCTAATACGCTGCCTACATGAACTCCCTTGTCCTCCACATCCATTGATATTCTAAACAATCAATTGAACTTTTGTGGGACCTTTCTAACAGAATAACAGAGCAAACTGTAGCCAGCATTGGTGAAATATGATGGACCTCAAGAGAACACATCCCCTGTATCCAGTTCATCATGGTGAGAGAGTCCCGGATAACGAGAATGGAGCCTATAGGGACTTACTCATAAAACATCCCCAGAGAGGCTATGTGAGAATTGCGAGGACTTACTCATAAAACATTCCCAAAGAGGTTGTCTGATGAATTCCCAATATTTCCCAAGGGTATTCAGGTTCAGAATGTCCACCTGGATGTCGCCCACCCTTCGCAACTTCTGGATTATTGTGGGGGAGCTTCCTGCAAATTTGTTGGACCTCTAGCTAGACCCCAGTAATTTTCATCAAGTGCAGCATCATGAATGCTGACATAAATGGCCTCACATATCTCCCAAGCCTCTTAAGTCATAGTTCCTATCAAATAGTTCTAGAGTAGAGAAGACAAAGTTAAAGGCTACTTTACAAGAATCTTACCAGGAAAACTATGTTGCTTCAGTTGACATAACTTGCTTAGTGGATGCTTGACCTTAGGATGGTGTTGGCTTGGCTTTTTTCCAACTTGTTTGTGTTTCATTCAGTCACAAGTTCTTGTACAAAGAGTAATAATATGAAATAAGGCAAGTCATAGTTCCTTCCTATACAGACGACCTCTTTCTCCATAAAATAGAAAACATTACGGGGCATAACTTTCTATGTTGGTTAACTACTGGTTAAGTGAGGAGGCAGAAGCATGCTCACTCAAATGGTTGGCTGGCCTTTAAAGAGCAGAGGCACTAAGGCTCTGCTCAGGTAAGGTCTTGCGTCAGGTGACCAAGTCAAGTGTTGAGAAACTCGATAGCTAAATTCCTACTAGGGTTCAAACAAGCAGAAAGGCTTAGGGTTGCAGGTGGGTTGCAGAGGCTCGACTCCAAAATGTAACTTTTTCCCTTCGCCTATGATGTGTAGCTCAGTTTTAGCCCGATTTTTTCCCTGCACTTGGTGTATTTTTCCCTCTGCTTGGCCAAACAAATGTATAAAAAATACCTTAGATTATATATATTATTGTATGGTATATTAAAACCCTTTAAGCCCTCATTGTAACCCTAATATATTACTTTTTTAATTTTTCCATTTTTAATGCTCCAATATGAACGCACGTGATATAATATTGGTTTTTCAGTGATGCCCCCGTGATGTGTTATTGGTTAACTAATTAAAAAACATTCAATTCATATAGCGGAAACCAATTTTGGATGTTACTTGCATGTACTGATAACAAAATATTTTGCATTGATTCGTATGGAAAAAGTTCAATTGTGCTTTTTTTACCACTATTAAAATAGTTAAATGCCACATATAATTTGGAAATTTCATTTTTATAGGTTAAAACATGTATGAAGAGTGCACATGCATTCACACACAAAAGGACGTGCCTGCGTTAAACAATTGACATTATAAGGTACTAGATATCTTTACATCACTATATAGTTAAGGTTTTCTATTAAGGTTTTCTATTTATTGTTGGATTGATTGTTGTGTCATGCAGGTCTTACAGTGATTATATAACACAGGCTCTTTAGGCCCTATAGACCCCAAACAACTCTTCTCTTGTGGGCCCACAAGGATCATGTTATATGGGCCTCTTGTCCTTACAAATGTAGACAGAGAGTGCTACATTGAGACAATTAGAGTATAGTTGGAAAAATATTTGAGCCCAGCAAGCCTATATTGGTTATGTAATGTAGGCTCTTTAGGCCTTGTGAGTTCTCTCTCTTTGTACTATGAACTACCAAGTTTTACATGGGGCAGGAGAAAATGACACATTACAAAATATTAAGTGTTATCTCAAAATCAGACCCTGGAAGGCTGCTAACCAGGAAGACCTTAAGTAACTATTTCAGACCTACTTTAGGCTGAGGCTTAGCCTCCCCAACCAGAGAGGGCTCTCTCAAAGGGTTAATGTTTTTGATTATATTTAAGATGGCTAACTCTTGTGAAACAAATGTAAACAATATGAATGGTGGAAACACATTTAGAAACTATCCATTGGGCTTATGGAGTCAACATCATTTGAGTATAACAATAGTATTAACCTTACATAGAAGTCAGGGCATTCAACATTCAGCACATTCATAACATACCAAAGCATATGGGACCACATAGTCTATGAATGCATACAGGAAGTTAGAGCACTATAAGTGAATTCTAAGTGATTACACATTCATACCACTGCAAATATTAGGAAAAGAACAATACCACACATTCTGAACATCAAATCCATCATGAGTCCTGAGAAGCAAAGCCAAACTTGTATTACCAAAATAGAGTATTACATAAGCCAAATATCAGAGTTTTGTCAATAAATTTTCCAACCCTTTGTACATTTCTCTTTCTCTTATTTATAGAGCTCTTCTACTTGATTGAGATTCCTCCTCAAGCATGAGGGGAACTCAAAAACAACGTCTAATGACACCTATTCAACTTTTAACTGCCTATTAAATGTAACAAACTTCAACTAGACTTTTCAGAGATCTAAATCAAGTAGGATTCTAACACCATGTTATGCTAATAATAGCCTTGGTTACAATGGTTCTCATTCCTTGACATCTGGTCCCTTTTCATTTTGGTTGTGATGGATGTTTAAGGCTCCATGCTGGTCTTCCATGCCACATCTTCTCCATTGTCCTGAAATATAGGAAACTACCCTTGCTAATCGGTCCTTACAATTTTTGAATCTACAGAAGTAGGTCCTTCATCTTTGATTTTCCAAAATGTGGCAGATGGCCACATCCTTGATGTGCTATCCACTTCCTTTATATTCAAAAGAAAAAACTCCTTTAAGCTGTCTTGACATATTTTGAACCGTGATAAAGGTGCTCACTTTATGACATAAATTTAAATTTGGATCCGAATCCATATTTCTCCACCTGTCTTAACCTGGTTGATTGCTATAGTTTCAGATGATGCCTTGTATATATTCACCTTTCAAAATTTCCCGCTTATGTTTCAAAACTGTTTGATTGATATTGGATATTTAGCTTCAGCAGTTTCGTAGCGCGCTACGAAACTGCTGAGCTCTGGTCATCACCTTCAGAAGTTTCGTAGCGCGCTACGAAAGTGCTGAGTTGTTTCAAAAATCACAATTTCAACCCAAAACTTTGCTATTTGAGCACTTTGCTTCTTAAAACATTCTTGCAACTGTCTCAAGACCTTCAAAAATTGAATGGAATGTTTGGAAAAATTATACCAATAAAAATTTATCAAAACTTTGAAATAACTCCCTACTTGAAGTGGGTCCTCTTTATGGAGATCCGTTTTGCTGGTCCAATTGGGTATTTAAGTCTTCAACTTGTTTTCTCAGTATTTTGATCCTAGACCTGAGGTTTATATTGACTTTTCTGATGAATTGAGCTTCTTTTATTGCAGGAGTAGTCCAGCTACGGAATTGAACATTAAAGTCAACCACTTCAGGGATTTTAAAAGTTTGATCTTACCATCGAGCCTACATTTGATTAAAATAAGCCTCCTTAGCTGAAAATTTCCTAGCAGATTTCTTTAGTCTAGCAATCTCAAAGTTGGCAGCTTCCAATTTCTTTTTCAAATTTCCCACACTACCTTCTTCTTGAGTGGCAACTGTCTTGCCTTTATCCTTACTTGAATGAAGTTGTATCTCCTCCCCTGTTTCATCTTCTCTTGGAGACACCTCCTATACCTATTTGAACTTCCTTGTTATGGGTCTCCTGGGTTTGAAAACAAATTGCTCAGGTTGATCATCAAACTTAAGTTTCTTTGTGGCTTTGAACTTCTTAGCCTTCTCTTTTCCTGGCTATATCAAATTAGCTTGAACTAGTGGGGACTCCTCAATGTCAATTGCTTGCAATAAATCATTTAAATCTCATTTTGAAACAAGACTTTCTTCAATAGCCACTGACTTACCCTTTTCTTTTGCTACCTGGCTTCTCGTTCTTCTTCTTTGAACTCCTTCGCTTGTGCTTGTCTCATGTGCAGTTTCCTTCTCCTGAATTTTCTCTTTAAGGGACTGCTGGGGTGTATCCTGAATCATCAGTGGCTTGGTGGATTCTTTTACTTGCTTTCTTGCCTTTAACTTTGAAAACCTTTTGGCTCTTGTTTCTGCTTGAGGACTTGTTGTTGAAAGATATTTTGCAGCTAGAGGGCTGAGACCGGTTTGGCTCTTGAAACCAGCCATGAATATGAATGTATCCCAGTCTCTGCCTACCCTTTTAATTTCATGCAAGACAAGTAACTTAATTAGGCCATGGTGAAACAAAGAATTTTCACAAGCCTCTTTTCTCAATTGTACCTTGTCACACATTTTACTCAAACCGCAGAATAAATAAAAAGGTAGATCAATAGATGCCTTCCCTGTAAAATGCAATAAAAGTTTGAAATGGTATGAATAAACCTTGTTATATCTTCCTTCACAGGTCAGGTATTTCTGAATACAAGTGAGAAAATGTGCATAGGACTCTTTGACATAGCTCCTAGGAACAGACTTGCTCAAATCCGAGTTAACGAATTCCTTCTTTAAATTTTTTTTGCATGGGTTCATGTCAAATTTGAAATTCTTGAACCAATTTTCTTGCCCTCTAGGAATCTCTGTGACTGTGGATATCATGTCTGGTGAGACCTGCAATTCCATCATACCAACCTTTGAGTTTAATCCTGTAAAATTCAATGCAAATTCTTTAGTGACTTGTGCAAGACCCCCTTGTAGCTTCTTACAGAAGTTTCGACATCCAGCTTGTTTAAATGCATTCTCCACATCTTTGTTCTTCAATGTTATATCCAAACCTTCAGGCTCATTTCTCAGACATTTGCCTGATCTGTGTTCTTTCTTTTCTACTGATCCCTCCATGAAATTTCAATGACCTGTCGGCAGGGAATGCTAGCGCTGTTCAAACTGTAAACTCTGCCTCTCTTGAATATCTGCCTCGCCTGATTTTCTGCCTCGCTTGATTTGTTGCCTCGCTTGATGACAATGTTTTTCAATTTGAAATCTTGCAGATTATAGTTTTTAAAATTGCAATCTTGTAGATTTATTACTCATGCAAGGCATACAATCATCATTAAAACTTGTGCTTAGGTGGCCTTCCTTGGAACTTGTATTCCGTGTGTATCAATGAATCTAATGGTTGTGATAATGGAGATGGGTGGTGGGACGTGATATGTGGAGTACATGAACTGACAAAGAATGAAGCAGCCATAGATTAACTTAACGGATTTGACATTTGGAGAAAGATTCGCTGCGGGATGCATGAATCTCTGATTTCACAGCACGGTCAGTTTAAATTTTGAATGATGCGCTGCGAAATCACCTAATAATGTATCGCGCTGGGAAAACACCTAATGGGCTTTTGCGCTGCGAAACTGCTAAACAGAGTTAATGCGCTGCGAAAACACTTTAGAAAGGTTACATGCACTACGCAATTACCTAAAAGGCTTTGTGGTGGATAACAAAGTAACACATGACTATGAGATCGGTGATGAATGAAGGTGACCAGTGGTAGATAAGAACGCATGCTTGACTCATGACCTCCTAAGACTCAGACTCTAAGGAAAAAACGAAATCAACTTAGACTAACACTGACCTTTTTCAACAAGCTAGGATGAGAAATTGTGGCATTAGATTTCTTAAGTGATAACATTAAGTATAAGTATTCAATCCCAATATATTCAAAGGGTAAAAATCAAATCAAAATATAGAAAATATAACAACTATGGAATAAAAATAAATAAAGGAATAAGCACATCTTATAACAATGATATAATTTGGAAACATTTGTAAGTAAATATATATCAACGACCCATTCCCCTAAATGTCAAACATGTAGAGATCAGATGATTATATGGTTAGCAATGTGGATATCACACCTTGAATGCACCATTACATATGGCAGCTAAAGAACTCAACTCTAAAATTATATATGGTCGGGCTTGGAAGGGTGCCTCCTAATGGTGTAGGAGGCATTTTGAAATGTCATTGCAAAGATGTTCCCTTTAGAAAAGGGAAAATTGATTCATAGACAATTTATTCAATTTGAAAAACTCAGTAGCCCATTCAACAAACCAGATGTAAGGGATGATCTACACGAGGTACCCAAGAATCACCAATGATATGTATTTTTTCATTGTTGCCTCAAATTCTTAGCTCCTCTACAACTAATATGAATTAGTTGACCTAAGTGTTATATGGGATTTATGATTGCAGACAAAAGTATCTCCCCTAGGTCAATGGCTAACCTAGAACAACAGAGAGACAAGGAACTCAATGATTTTCCTTAATGTAAATAGATGATGGAGTAAGGCCTACCTAGAATCCTTCGCACAATTCACTCCTTTAGCTCAGAAGCTCTAATTGCAGCTCTGAATGCCAAATTAGAACCTGCATAGTCAGATAACACAAGCAAAGGAACTACGAGATCTATGGAGTATCATCTAAATACTTCATTCAATAGATCAAGATGGTATTGAAATATATGAAATAACAACACAACATATAGGAAAACAATGAATTATTTGTAGTAATATAAATGGAGGGAGATTACAACCATAAGTAGTAATGGATCTTGTAGAAGAGCTCCTCCAAGTTGTTGACTTGTCATTTCCTTGTCACAATATGCACCTTCAATCACCCTAAATGTATGAGATAATAACCACTCACTACAACAACATAAGGGAAACATCACTCTCCAAAACCCAACCCCAACCACATAGAAGGTTGGGAATATATAGAGAAGTAGGGTAAATTGGGAGTTCTTATCTAATTACTAATCTAAGGTTTGAGACCCACCTTTGATGGAGGAATAGGATCAAATGATAAGTGGTGGAAACTTTAAAGTAGGGTAGGATAGGAAGCGAATGTTTTACCAAAGGTAATTAGTTAAAACAACTTCTAGAAACTCCTAGAAGGGGAAGCTTCTTGAATCCCGATCATTCTCCCAGATTTCTAGAACTAATGAAGGTGCAAAGGGGAGCAACTTGTTAGTGACCAATGCAGGCCACAATGGAGAAACTTGTAGGTGATCGCACCCTAGTAGGAATATAGGGAGTGTTGGTCCTAAAACTAGCTCAAATGATGCAGTTTAATGTTGAAATGTTGGGGGGTGAAGGGAACATGCTTAGGGCTTTGTGTAAGATGGTGACAAGGAGAGGGAATAGGATGTTGATTGATACCATAAGGAGGATCATTTATTGGATGTGACAAAATGGCCTATAACAGAATGCCCCCTAAAGCGAAAAGTTAGAGATGATGACTGATGACTTAAGTGCTTTACCTTGTGACAAGTCAAGATTAAGGACAACCAAATACATAACATGTATAATGATCAAAAGGCGCATCCACATATGCGACTGGTGGACCCATGACTCGATGACTATCTATATGATCATGGCCATCATACATTGTGATCTTTGTATAACTCCTGAAATCGCATCCCAGATGGGTGAAAGTAGATCCAGGGTCTTCTATCTCATTCACACGAACAACCAATGTACGAGTTTAACCTTGTGAATAAATGAGCTGGAGTCGAACATGGACACCATCTGATTACTAACCAATGATGTAAGTCATTAATAGATGTGAGAGAAACCACTGATGATGTTAATGGCTCTCAAGGTACTATAGCAGAATCTGATTGATGTGAATAAATGAGTTGATGTTGAATGCCACACATAATATTTTGGTCAAATACCATTGATGTAAACTTGTCACTGAGAGCAAGGAAACTTGCCATTGATATATGCAAGAACCAAGGTACCAAAGGTGTGTTTCTAAGTCAACTTCTTGGATGATGTGTTGATGTCGATAGGAAGCGACCCATCCCAGGAGAGCCTTGATGTATCCATCATCAATGACACGAAATAGGTATCATGACTGAGACAAAAGGATCAAAATGATGTTGACATGGAACTGGATCAGGAAAGGTAGACATGAAATGAAGGCTTAAGAGTATTGTAGTAGAGATCAACTGAATGACTTCTCTTGAACACACCGACGACACTGAATGGAGCTGGCAACAATGACCCAAAACCAAAATGAAGGCCCTGAAAATGGTATGATAACCAAAAGACAAGAAGATTACCTAACCCAACAACCACGGAGATGAAGTGGAAGAGTGTCGTTTTCAAGAGCGACTTCCTGCCATTAGAATCCCTTGTTTTCCCAATTTCACCAACCATACTAGTCAGTTCCTCTTTATTTTTTAACAAGCTTGAGGAGGATAACATATAATTGATATGTAACTTCATCCTTTGGATGAATCCCTCCGAGTATATTTAACAATCCCTGAGAAGGAGTGGTTCATCCCCATCATGATTGACGATTCCATCATTGTTTGATGTTTTAACGAGTCCAACGAAGGTAAAACTCAACATATTTTTCATGCTTAGAGAGTTCGAAAAAGAGTCGAAAAAGAAAACTCCAAATGTCCCTTTTCATAGGTTGTCGCTTAGGTCCAAAAATGTAGAAAACAATACCTAAGAGAACCTCTTAGCCATTTTTTACTAAGGTATTCCTTTTTAGTAGTTAGTCTATCTCAGTCCAGAAAAGGGTTAAAATTATATTGAGTAGATGTCTTTTCATTTAATTTTACGAGTTCGAAAAGACAAGTGCTCGGTAATCTTTTCATATTTTGGGAGTCTGAAAATAGCTAAAATAAGACTCCTCCTATAGGAATGAGCGGTATAAAGGGTAGAAACTGGTTCTGGTCATGAAGGAACTTCTCAAAACACACAATGTTCAAGAGCTTGGCTAATAAGACCACTCATTGCAGCGGTTCCTCGGACAAGGGTAAAACAACCAAGTGAAAGTGTATGATCAGCTAAGAAGATGGTGACGATGGAATGAAAAATCCATGGCTCTTCTGGAAAAAATAGGTTGATAAAAATGGAAACCACGAGGGATAAAATGGGAATGGTCTCATTTTTACAGAAGCTTGAAACATGGGAAAGTATGCTTGAAATTGGTTTCATTTTTACAGAAGCTTGAAATAGAGAAAATATATGCTTTAAATAAGTTTTCATGCCCCCAACATGATGATTCAATTCGAAGTACATGCCCCCCAAACTTCATTTCATACACCTAAGTGGACTAATGGGTACTAACAGGTGGATGGAATGAAGGTTCATTTACAACATCAAGTGAAAGACATGACTGGGAATTTACGAAATATAATCAAAGACCCTAATTGAAAGGAGATTTATTTCATTTTTTAACGAGCTTGACACAAGAAAATAACTATGCTCATAGGAACCTATTTCATTTTTTAACGAGGTTGACATAGTAAAATAACTATCCTCATAACAATCTATTTCATTTTTTAACGAGCTAGACACAAGAAAAGGAACTCTCCTCCAGGATATTATTTCATTTTTTAAGGAGACTGACACAAGAAAAGGAACTCTGCTCCAAAATCCAACCCAAAAACTAACCAGGTTCTTTTGGAATAAGGTAAATATATAGGAAGGAGAGGTGGTTCATGAAATCTTATCCATTTACCAATCTAGGTTTTGAGATCCATCTTTGATGGAGGGATAGGATCAAAGGATAAGTGGGGAAAACTCCAAAGTAGGGTGGGATAGGACCCGAATGTTTTATCAAAGGTAAGTAGCTAAAACAACTTCTGGAAACTTCGAGAAGGGGAAGCTTCTGAAATCCCTATCATTCTCTTAGATTTCTAGAATCAACGCAAGTGCAAAGGGGAGCAACCTGTTCATGACCAATGCACCCCACAATGGAGAAATCTGTAGGTGATCCCACCCTAGTAGGCACCCATGGAGCGTTGGTCCTAAAACTGCCTTAGATGATGCAGTTTAGGGCTAAAATTCTGGGGGATGAAAGGAACATGCTTAGGGCTTTGTGCATGGTGGGGATAAGGGGGAATAGGATTTTGATTGATCCCATTAGGGGGATCAATCATCGGATGTGACAAAATGGCCTATAACATAATGTCCCCTAAAGTGCAAACTCGAAGATGATGAATGATGAATGAAGTGCTTTACCTTATGAAAATTTAGAATCAAGGACAACCGCCGAGCTTCATCTGTTACAATACATTTACAACATGACATCTTTATTTTTTGAGGGAGGCATACCCATACTCATCCCATAAGCTAATATAACATATATAATGATCAAAAGACGCATCCATAGATGCAATTGGTGGACCCATGACTGGATGAGCATCTATATGATCATGGCCATCATACATTGTGATCTTTGTATAACTCTTGAAATCATAGCCCGGATGGATGAAACTAGATCCAAGGTCTTTTACCTCGTTCACGCGACTAACCAATGTAAGAGTCTAACCATGTGAATCAATGAGCTAAAATAGAACATGGTAGAAACCATCTAATTACTAGCTAATGATGTAAGCCATTAACAGATGCGAGAGAAACCACCAATGATTTTAATGGATCTAAAGGTACCATAGTAGAATTCGTATGGTGTGAATAAATGAGTTGATGTCGAACACCACAAAAAATATTTCGGTTGAAGGCCATTGATTTAAACTTGTTGCCAATAGTGAGGAAACTTTCCATTGATGTATGCAAGCACCAAGGTACCAAAGGTGTGTTTCTAAGTAACCTTCCTGGATGATGTGTTGATGTCAACAGGAAGTGACCCGTCGCAGGAGGGCCCTCATGTATCCCACATCAACGACACAAAACAGGTATCATGCCAAAGACATAATGATTAGAATGATGCTGACATATAACTGAATCAGGAAAGAAAAACATGAAATGAAGTCTTGCACGTATTGTAGCAGAGATCAATTGAATGAATTCTCTTGAACACACCAGAGGCACTGAATGGAGTTGGAAGAAATGACCCAAAACGGAAATGGAGGCTCTGAAAATGGTATGATAACCAAAAGACAAGAAGATTTCCCAACCCAATAGCCATAGAGATGAAGTGGGAGAATGTCGTGTTCAAGAGAAAATCACTGCCATTAGAAAAATATAATCCCTTGTTTTCCCAATTTCCCCAACCATACTGGTCAGTACCTCTTTATTTTTTAACAAGCTCGAGGACGATAAAATATGCTTGATTTGTAAGTTCACCTTTAGATGAATCCCTCTGAGTATATTTAATGAACCTTGATAAGGAGTGGTTCAACCACGTCATGATTGATGATTCCATCATTGTTTTATGTTTTAATGAGTCCAGCGAAGGTAAAACTTGACATATTTTTCATGTTTAGAGAGTTTGTAAAAGAGGCGAAAAAGAAAACTCAAAATGCCCCTTTTCATAGGTAGTCCCTTAGGTGCGAAAGGGTAGAAAACAATACCCAAGAGAACCTCTTAGCCATGTTTGACTAAGTTATTCCTTTTTTGTAGTTATTCTATCTCAGTCCAGAAAAGGGTTAAACTTATTATGAGTAGACGTATTTTCATTTACGAGTTCAAAAAGACAAGTGCTCAGAAATCTTTTTATATTTTGGGAGTCTGAAAAGAGCTAAAAGAGGACTCCTCCTAGAGGAACAAGTGGTATACAGGGTAGCAAATGGTTATGGTCATGATGGAACTGATCAAAACACGCAAAGGTCAAGAGGATGGCCAATAAGACCACTCATTGTAGCAATTCCTCAGGAACATGTAAGAAAATCAAGTGAAAGAGTATGATCGGCTAAGCAGATGGTGACGATGGAATGAAAAAACCAAGGCTGATCTAGAAGAAACAAGCTGATAAAAACGGAAATCACGAGGGATATAATGGGAATGGTTTCATTTTTAGAGAAGCTTGAGACATGGGAAACTATGCTTGAAATTCGTTTCATTTTTACAGAAGCTTGAAAAGGAGAAAATTATGCTTGAAATAAGTTTGCATGCCCCCATAATAATGACTCAATTCGAGGTACATGCCCCCAAACTTCATTTCATGCACCTAAGTAGACTACTGGGTACTATCAAGTGGATGGAATGAAGGTTCGTTTACAAGATCAAGTGAAAGACTCGATTGGGAATTTACGAGATCTAATCAAAGACTCTAATTGAAAGGGGATTTGTTTTATTTTTTAACGAGCTTGACATAAGAAAATAACTATGATCATAGGAACCTATTTCATTTTTTAACGAGGTTGAAATAGTAAAAGAAATATCCTCATAAGACCTTGTTTCATCTTTTAACAACCTTGACACAAGAAAAGGAACTCTGCTTTCAGACCTTGTTTCATTTTTAAGGATCCTGACACAAGAAAAGGAACTCTGCTAAAAAAGCCAACCAAAAAACTAACCAAGTGCTTTTGGAATTTGGTAAATATGTAGTAAGGAGAGGAATTTCATGAATTCTCATCCATTTACCAAACTAGGGTTTGAGATCCACCTTTTATGGAGGGATATGATCAAAGGATAAGTGGTGAAAAGTTCAAAGTAGGGTGGGATAGGACCCGAATGTTTTATCAAAGGTAAGTAGTTAAAACAACTTCTAGAAACTCCTAGAAGGGGAAGCTTCTGGAATCCCTATCATTCTCCCATATTTCTAGAACCAATGTAGGTGCAAAGGGGAGCAACCTGATGGTGGCCAATGTAGGCCATGGTGCAGCAACCTATAGGTGATCACACCCCAGTAGGCATACATGGACCGTTGGTCATAAAAGTAGCTGTGATGATGCAATTTAGGGATGAAATTATCGTGGATGAAGGGAAAATTCTTAGGGCTTTATAAAAGATGGTGACAAGGGGGAATAGGATGTTAATTTATCCCATTAGGAGGCTCACTGATCGAATGTGACAAAATGGTATAGACTTATATTTGGGAGAGTGGAAAATTTCAATGATTAGCAAGGTTATTTATATCTTCACCATAGGAAGACACTTGATCATTTACAGAAACCAACCACTCAATTTGATTTCCATCTAGTGAATACTACCCAAGATAATGCTCATATGGAGTAGAAAGGTCGACTGAGTCTTGTTTAGTAGGGAGAGGATTTCTAGTCTAACAATGATCTTCTTATAGATACGCAATTAGCATCGTTGCAATGCATGGAAGTAGAACAACATTCACAAGAAAATTATGAATTGAATCTTGCAGCTAGATAGTGACATATTTTCCATGTTCTTTTACATTTATGAATTTGACATTTTGTTACTTCAAGATATAGTTCATTGTGTTTCTACTTCACTTTTACTATTCTTTAGAGCATGGTATATGAGATATCTTAAACATAGTGATTCACTAAGTATCAAAATGTGCACAATTTAAGTGGACTATGTGATGTATCCTTTTATCCAATATCATGTTATTGTTTTCACATTTAAAATTTTCATGTGGTTCCTTGTTCAAGGCATGGGGATAATATTAGATTATACTAACAAGGAACAATGATTTTTAAAATTTTAAAATTTAGTATATTTTTAAACATTTGGAGCAAGATCCCTTGTGTCATGTTTCCCAATATACCTTGTTGTCACCTAATCTTTTTCTATTTTGGAGGGGGGGAGGATATCCAGACATATTGTATATGCATCCCCACATACTAGAAATTTGGCATAACATTTTATAACTCATAAACGACATAGAAAAGGAACAAAAGATGAATATTTCTAAGGATAACTATTTACCAACTTCATTTGAATATCTTAGCATAGAAAAAAAATATTAAAATAAAGATCAAACACTGATAACCCT
This sequence comes from Pinus taeda, assembly GCA_000404065.3. NCBI lineage: Eukaryota > Viridiplantae > Streptophyta > Pinopsida > Pinales > Pinaceae > Pinus > Pinus taeda. The sequence continues at coordinate 3,703 of APFE031480030.1, read as the reverse complement.
AAGCAAATTGACAAGATTCTAGTATATTTTTTGATGTGGATAAAATCTATTAAGAGAGAAATAGTGAAAATATAAATAATAAAGTACATAAGAAAATTAAAATAGATAAAAGTTGTGTTTAAATGGGACCAAAATCATTAACCATTACTAAATTTCACCAAAACGTTTTAAAATACAGACACACAAGAAACTCTAAAGACATGCAAGAATGATTTTACCATGCATGACATAAGAGACTGAAATTAGTGGTCCAAATCAAAAGGAAGTCATTTTTTTTATTAGAGACAAAGCAAATAGAACCAATAAAAAACCTAGAGAATATACATATTGAAATCAAACATAAGAAATGCATGGATTGTTTCTTTATTAAGAAGTAAAATACATAAAAGCAGTGTAAGATATAGAGTAACCATGAAAAATTGCATGCCAATTCATGGGGATTACTTACCTACTGGTTCTATAGAAACTTTTGCCTCTATCATAAACATCTTAGCAGATGCAATTTTTGTTTTTTCTTTATGAGATAGTCATGGATGTACACATACATCCTTAAAAAAAATATTGAAATAAGAACATTAACCTCAAAACGTGATAATTTGAAATCTAAATAAATCTTGATTCCTTAACATCTACTTAGAGATCTGAATAAGTTCAAAAAATTCAGGATATCAAGGAATAAGTGTCGACTACTCTGAAAATACTTCATATTGACGCAAGTCACAGAAATTCTAAAAATTAACTAATATATCCTAGCACTGAGGTTTAGTGCTTCTAAAAAATGAACATAATATTTTTCCACTTGAACAAACAAGCCCCTAATAATTCTAGACTTCAAAAAAGGTATACTTTGTAAAATTATATCGGCCAGTTTAGTCAGAAAAATCATAGAAACATCTTGCAAAATGATTAAAATAGATGTGGACAAATTAAATAAACCATTTTTCCAAAAAAGGAAAATTTGTCTAGAAATTACATTCACTCAAAAATTTAGTATCCCGCCAAAACCCTTAAATCAACATATTCAACCCCATGAATCATGACCTAAAGCACAAAGGAAGTAGACAACACCATTATCTTTAATAACATATTTTGTCATTATCAGGCTAGTCATCATAATGTTTAAAAACATCATAATCCTTCACTAGTTTTATGATATCGTCTCCAAGTGTCTTCCCCGGTGGTCGAGCTTGAGAATGAGCTAGACACCAGGATTTAAGTGGCATACATAGTCAAATCTAGGTGAACAAAAGTGTGACCATGGATGTAATAGCTACGGTAGAACCAAACAGATGTTCAATTAAACAAGTTCTTGATTTGTTGTTGTAAGATTAAGTTGGCACTACCAATTGAGTAATTCCATATCATTGATGCAAATAAAATACAATAAAAAATAGGACAAGGTTATAAGAATTTTATTAAGTTTTATGAAATGATATTTTAGATAATCCTCAATCATACAACACATCCAATTGTACTCTTTAAGAACCAATAATTATGAGAAAAGAAACCTTAGGTCATAAACCTAATACAACTATGTCAATGAATAAATAATATTGAATTTGTAACGCAAATTTCACAATACCATGAGGGTGCAATCACTCAAGTAACGATTGTATCAATTACAATTTTGCCAGATTCTTGGGCTAAGATATTACTACTCTACTCTAGGCTTCCAAAAGGGACATGTTTTGTGTTAACAATACAAAAGAATACAAAGGAAAGGAGTAGGTTTTATACGCCATCCCTGAAAAACATTATACATAAAAACATAGATGTGAACCTGATTTCCAACGTTATTTCCACAATACTCTAGGCTTCCAAAAGGGACATGTTTTGTGTTAACAATACAAAAGAATACAAAGGAAAGGAGTAGGTTTTATACGCCATCCCTGAAAAACATTATACATAAAAACATAGATGTGAACCTGATTTCCAACGTTATTTCCACAATACTCAATGTTGAAGTATGTTCCAATAAAGATTCCAAGCTTTAACAATGAGTTTCAACTTTGATAGTTTCATTAGCAATCTAATAAGACTTGTGTAAAGGACAATAATTGATTTCATATTCAATTCAGGATCTTATCAATTCAAGACTTCCTTCAACAATAATATAAATATCCAAAAGCTAAACTCAGAAATTCAATAATTGGTGTTAAATTCACTTTTAGCAAGTAATCAATTCCAGGTTCAACAGTTTAACAATTCAAATTCCATGACATTTCTAGCAAGTTTAATTCAAAAATTTAAGAGTTCTACATCATATTAAAAATAGGCAAGAAAATAACTTTTAGGATTAAGATAGGAGAAGAGAAAAATATAGAATACCTTAGAATTTCTCAAGTGATAAAATGTCATGATATTCCTTGACTATAATGCTACTTTTGAAATAATGATGTTCAACTCTAGTTCCCATTACTCCAACTATTACTTCAACTAATCTAGTAACTCCCTTTGATATAAGACCAGGGTGTGTATGCATGTTTCCCACTTAGTATTTGTTAGTTTTGAACTCTTTCTAATTTTTGTAGGTATCCCATGTTTCAATGGAATGTCCCGTGATATGATTTAGAGAACATTTGGTGCACCCTCGGGTACATAGGGAAAAACCATCCCATACCCATTTGCAAGGCAGACACCCTAGACACAAACTAGGTATGGGGGATTTATCCCCATGCTAGATTCACATGCCTTAAGATAGGTGATGCTAAACCTGTCTTTCTTGAAATGGACAAATTATAAATTACAAACCCCAATTAATATATAATTTTGTTTCTTTCTCATCAATATCATGGAATCAATCATTAAGCATCCAAACATTACATAGATTCCAAAATCCATGGATATACTATATTATATAGATGACAAACTGAGTGCTTCAAGTACAATGGCTTTTGGCATACTGCAATTTTCTTCAAATGCTTTATAAGAACACATTTCTAGAGACTATGAAAACAAATTTAGAAATTGAAATTCAATACCCTTAATGGCTCCATGTCAATTTCAAATTTTTTAGAACCTAAAATAACACTAAATGGTTACCTCATTCATGAAAATAATTGATGGCTACCTTGCAACTGCAACAAAAAAGAGCTTTCATGAGTTTGTCTCCCTCCCCAACCTGTCTCACATGACCATTTACTTGGATCAAAATCAAAACCAATAATATTGCATAGGCATCAACTGATGTAGGTAAGTTGGCATACCCATTTTGAAGTTAAGGAAGATGTTGCAATGCTAAAGAATGTGGTTGTATATTCTGATGCAACAACTTTAGCCAACATAGTCTTGTCATTCCTAGGTGGCCCAAAATTAAGTAAACCTTGTAAGAAATGCATCATAGAATTTTAAGTCCATATTAGCCACGATACATTCAAAACATAAATTATCATTTGTGGCCTATTTATTGAAGCATGAATTGATAGAAATGCACCTTGAGGAGATTTTCTAATGTAACAACCCTGGTTAAAAATCCATGTAATAAATTTAATAAAGGAAAAATAAGACCAAGGTCATGGGACATGTATTCCAAGCTGAATGGTGGGAAAAAGATCCTAGTGGATTGATCCGGATTTAAACAGGAATGCAATAGATTACAAAGATAACCATAAATACAGAGATGCATTAACCATAAACAAAGAGATGCAGCGGAAATAACACTTTATTTCATTAATGGAAAATACCGAAATATGCTTACAACCAG
>APFE031480029.1:32249-64596 GCA_000404065.3 Pinus taeda | reverse complement strand
AACATGTGTCATCTACAGCAACCAAGGGCAAAGTTTTGTGTGAACTTGTCTATGAATTGATGTAATCTATTAATTTGATGCAAGGATTGTTGTTGACTGTTTGCATTAGACAGAGATTAGATTTAGAGATTTGATATGACAATAATGACACATTATTCTTTGTAAATGCCTATGATAAAGCAACTATTGAGTTGGTACTATTGACATTGTTGATATATAGACATGTATTGATGAAGTGGAGTATGAGTTCACATTCTAGGGTTTCAGGGATAAGCCTTGCATTACCAAAGTATTATTGACTGAATATGCTGATGGATAGAGTCTGATGATGAGGTTGAATTGACAGGCTAAGTGTTATGTCAGAGAGCTTGACAAGCCTTGATACACTGCTATATCTTTACCACTGTTGGTTTGATCATTGCTATGGCAATGTTGCAATGGACAAAACATGGTTGAGATTGCTCTACTAAGACTGTCAACAAATTTCATAGAAAGTCAAAGATTGACTCTTTTTTCACAGTGTGAGTAGTTTGAATAATTTGAGAAGTACATCAAAGCAGCGAGTCATTTGCTACATTAAAATTGGTACTGTGCTGTCTGCTACAATGACTGTGATATTAGCATCTGCTACTCATCTAATAGTTGAAATTATTTAGAGACCAATTTGTAGCTGAAGATAACATCAGTTCTTTGATTATATTGGTCTGAAATGGATAGAATAGATGATGTATTAAAACCACTGAATAATTTAACTTTCCACTGTTGATGAGATGGTTAAGATCAACAAAACCTCTCTTTCCAATATTAAAATTTGTCTCCAAAATGCACATGAGAATATTGAGTTTTTGCAGCTTGAGACAAAGCTACAGCAAGAAGAACTACAACAATGGAGTCATCATTCTGAACCTGTTTCTGTTCAGAAGATTGAAACAGACTCCCATAAACAACAAGACAATAATGTTACAGTGCATTTACATAAAGCAACAATTGTACACGCAGATACAAAAACTCAGTCTACACTTCCCAAGCCCACCACAGACCTTGGGAACAACTTGTCCACAACAAGCACAAAAATGGTCTTGGATATGACAAGGAATTGTCCTTTCATATTCCAGACTACACCAAGCCCATTCAGTTTCAGAGTGCTGGATTTATTCATGACAATTCAGCTCTAGATGTTCTAGATTATACCCCTCTTCCACAACAACAACAACAACAGATTGTGAAATGCCAACACTGTGATCGAGTTGGCCATCTGAAAGATCACTGTTTTGATCTTCATCCATGTAAGCACTGTCATAAAACCACCCATTCTTCACACAGATGCTTCAGAAACAAACGTCCTGCAAAAACAAAGATTCATATAGGATGGATCGCTTCTTGGAAATGGGCATCAACAACCAAGAAGATATTCCAAACACATGTCAGAACTTGTTCCAGAATATTGAAAAGTCTTGCAGCTGAGTTTTCTCCATCATCTCACCTTGTATCTGACAGGGGGGGAAATGATGGTCATCTACAAGCTTCAGAGTCACATCAAGCGAGCCTGAGCCATAACCTGCCACACCAGTTTCAGAGTTGTAGCCAGAGACAAAGATGCCCGTGAACATGCCTTCAGTTGGCAATCAGGGACACTTCCTCTAGCAGAAGACTTCAACTTCTTGCCAGTTTTAGAAGAGTTCCAGGAACTAAATTGGGAACACTTCCTCTAGCAAAAGACTCCAGCTTCTTGCCAGTTTTGGAAGAGTTCCAGGAATTGCATTAAGCATTCCAGAGTTGTTGGTCATCCTTAAACCATCACAGGTTGAGACTTCCCTTTTCAGGTTGGAGTTTTACCTTTTATGTGGGGTGAGACCTCCCTTTTATGGTTGAAGGTTTCCCTCTTTAAAAAATAGGATCACTTACTCTAGCAGAAGACTTCAGCTTCTTGCTAGTTTTGGAAGAGTTCTGGGAACTGCACTAAGCATTCCAGTGTTGGTGGTCATCCTTAAACCACCGCCCTTTATACCAACATTTCATAGAGCACATTCAACCTAGTGCTGCATGCATATTTGCGCATTTTATATTACAGCTCTCTTCTTGGACTCATACATAACCCTTCGGATTAAGGGGGGAATGTTGGACACCTAATCCTCAATGGGTTAGTGTGGAATCCGAATGGACAAAAGGAGTCCAAGAGACCTTGGGATGTGAAACCCAACGGTCACCACATGTACTATAAATGTATATCTCTTGTTAATAAAAATTGAACTCACATGATTTATCTTTCCTATTGTTCTTGCTCCCATGTGCGTTTAACAGATTCTCCCACTTCGCGTAGCCCCAAACATCAATTTATTCGCATAACCCGTTTTTCCCACAGTAGCATTTTAATCCAAGTGTTCAAAGATTTAATGTACTTACCTTGCGGCCCTTTGAGGAATCAACGTTCTGCCTCACTATAACTGACTAAAGTATCTACCGCGAACTCAGTGATGAATCTTCCTATAATTTGATCGAGCCAGTGATCAACAGTGCGCGCACGATCTCATCCTCCAATGCTTCCAATCTACACACCAATTCTAGAGTCCACACAATAGGTCTATCGAGTTTACACCTTCCTTGGTTATCTCCTAGCTTCACGATCCACTCATATAGCTAAGTCGGGAAGGATGCAAATAAAATTTCTTGGATCTCTGTATATAAGTAGTAGCCTAACCACTCTTCCTTTGATAGTTGCAGGTTCCTGTTTTCCTGCGCTGTGAACTCATGAATCTTTCTGTCCAACTAATCTTCAATTCCTTTCTTTGTCAAATTCCAGTGATACGACATCAGGCATCTATATGCAGACCCCAGTCCCGACAATGGAACCATTTGTTGGCTTGTTGGGGCTTGACCTAGGTTCAGAGTTAATTTGCCAAGCAAATTCCTGTACTACTGGCCCTTTAGGCAATAGTCCGTGGAGTGCAGATTGAGGTCTCACTCGAAGTAGTATGGGGGGGGGGGGTGCTGGAACCAGGTTTCTACACCCTTGAGATGTCTGAGGGTTTGATTCGGTCCAACTACTCGTCCCTATGTGTAGGTTGCTTTGCGCACTTTCCTGGCCTTCGTGCCCTGATATAATTTCCTTCGTGCAGCCCTGACTAGGGGCTGTGGATATTTTGTGCTGTTGGAGCAGCGTTCTATGATATTTCCCTGAGATCTTACCTATCTTCCTTCACCAGTTAGTTATATTTGCGTAAATAGAAGCCTTGTGTTATATTTAATTATACAACACACTCATATAAGTTCGCGCAAGAAATAAACAATACACTTGTAATTTATACTCAATAATGCATTAAACAGGAAAGATACACAGAAATAAGGTAAAACTTCTCTTTATTAATTCTTCCAATGGTTACAGACTTGACTTTCCCTGCGCACTTAGCTGCAGGGGTCCGCGCACTCAGCTGCAGCCTACTAGGCCTTTGCGTTGCAGAGCCTTCTCCTACCCTACGATCCAAAGACACACTTTACACTTTGACCCAGTCTCTTAGACTCATCGTGCTTCCACTTTTAGCCATGCTATCTTCGCTATTTTCTACAATTAGAGCTTCACTCTATTTATACAATCCCATGGTCCATGGACGATGGGTAGGTTTGTCAAGCCGACATTGCATGACAAAAACCAGGGCGGACAACCCTGTGACTCTATTATAACTTCGTGTTCCGCACCCACACTTCCCGGAGCTTTTATAAAGGAATTGGTCAAAAATTGGGCTTTAAGCCCCAAAACATGCCTTGGGGGGATTCCATGCCCAACATTTGGCTTGCTCAAGCTATTGTGTTCAGATAGGTACATGTGCATTGTAATGTTGAGTCATGTCAAGTGTAAGTCAAGTGTCAGTGGTGAATGTAACAGTCATAGAGTAGGTGAAGAGTCATGAGGGTAGTTGAACAGTCACATCATTAAGGGCCACCCAATCTTTGCTATAAATAGTCCCTCATAACTCATTGTACATGCTTTTGGTCAGGCAAGCTTCTGTTAAGACTACCTTGAAGAAAGCTTGGACAATATTGTAATTCACCCTGGCTTCTCCACTGCATGGAGCTAGTACATCTCTTTGGAGGAGCAGGTGGATGTGGCTGTAACATTTCACTATTGGGGCTAGTAGGTTTACCTGGATGTATTGTATAATTGGAACTTACACTTCTTTATATAATAAGAGCCAACACATTTTCATGCATATGTTGTTATTGTAGTAGGACTGCTCCAGTTTCTTTAATGATGTATGTTGTTTAACTTACGTATTTGTGTATGAAATACTTCATATGCAATTATATGAATCTTGTTGCACAAATGCTGTTGGTTTAACCGTCACTTTGGATTATCGACTGATCTAATTTCCAGCTTGTGATGCATCTTCGCTCATGTGTTCCATTCCCATCTGAGTTCTGATACAGGTTGTCAAGGGGCACACTCATCCCAAACCTTGTGTGTTAGAACCTTTCATTGAACTTCCTTGACTCACTACAGTGGTCACACCCTCTACTGACAGAGTTATCTTACTTGCCTCTGTGCGACATTGAGGTCAAGGCATTACCTTACGACCCATCGCTGGGACTCCTACACTAACGGTATGAAGTCTAATTGGGACTTCTTATAGGGAAGATCCCCTTGACATGTTCGCTGGTCCAGCACCGTCAACATTTCTCGTGCTAGAAGTAGGGCTTGATGACAAGATGTGTCCTCTCACCCAATTTTGAATCTTTGCATATCTTTCATCGAGTCTTGCACTCTTCTTCCCCCATGGTGCTTTTTGAATTGTGAAGATGTCTCCATCACAGGGTAGTTTTTCCATCTCTTGTCAACTTTCACGTATGATGGTGAAGGTGAAGTGGCCTAGCCTGAGTACTTACATGGATTTCTTTCCATGCTTCATGAGGAAGATGAGTTTTCTGACGAATAGGCCGGTTCGCTGCTTCCATACACACTTTGTGAATCTCCATTTCGTTGGTTTCTCAGCCTATCGGTTGACATCGTGCACTCATTTGAGCACTTCTGTGATATTATTGAAGATACGTTCTATCATTTTGATATAGACCATCTTGACTGGAAACTGTAATAGCAACGGAGGGCTCCGCATGAATCGACTATTGATTTTTGGCAGCACTTCCGTGACTTGCAGTTTCAAGCTCTGAGGAGCCAGATGAAATTTGCTTATCTTTGGGACAGGTTTGAGTATTGCCATAATAAATCTACTCGTCCCAAGAGAAAGTTTGAAATCAAGCCTCACTCAACATTCTTCATTGGTAGAGTTGCACAATCTCATGTGGATGCAGTTACGGTCTCGACTGACTGTCCGCCTCCCTCTCATTCAACAGCTCCACCACTACCCAGTGATGTTGAATATCATGCTCACACACCTGTTCATCGTTCACATTCTCCCAAAATCACTTCACTCAATTTTCGCACGGATTTGCTTGTGATTCCTTCAAGTTATCATTATCTCTCTTTTCTATGACCTTAGTCTTCGCAATTGGGTGTTCCTCCGGATGATTCGTCCATTCCGAACTCTTCACTTGTTGTGAACGAGGAACAACCCATTGACAAAGTTGGTGTTGCACAACCAACATGTGCTCTCATTCATGAAGAGTATGAGTTGGAGCTTGAGCATAAACACTCGATGAAGGATGACTCCCTTCCATCTGAGCCCCCTCTACTCTTTCCTAACATCTTTGGTGAAAATTATAGATTTGAGGCTTCTGCGACCAAAATTTTGTGTAGTGATGTCTTCTAGTGGCATCGCATTCATGTTTTATTGTATCGATGTTTTGAACCAACCTCTGTGGTTCATCATCAGGATCATATTCGTGAATGTTCCATCCATGATTTTGCATGTGTGCCTTCATCCACAGATGCACCCATCATTGATCACTCGCAGGACTCACCGGATGTTGGTCCATAATTCGACAACGGAGAGGATAATCTATTCATTGAAAATCCACTTGATATTTCATCCGTATTTTCTAGAAATACACAGGATGCGTTTGTTCACTTTTCATCTACCCCTCTATCTGATACATCTGATCATGAGGATGCTGATGAATTCATTTATTTTTTTTATCATGGCGGTCTTGATCCATTTGTTTCCATATTTGATCACGATCATGACTCCATCGCAGTTGATCTTTCGAAGCTACCGGTTTATGATGATCTATCTAATGATGAAGTTGAAACACCCAAGACTGTAAAGGCACTTCAGCCCAAGCTAATGGTTATGTTAGGTCCTCGCTCTCTTGGGGTTAGTCTTACTTATGGTCAGGAAACTGTTCAATCACTCAAGGCTCCTCATCACTCATTTGTTTACATTGAAGATCCATCTCACACACAGGTCATATATCCTCCATACGAACTGCACGATCCCATCACTCATGCCTTGGAGGAATCTTACATTGCAAGCACACGTGTATGAAACAATTTATCTTTGTTTATTTTGTTTGCTTTCATGTCTCAGTCAAGAGTGTGCTTATGCTTCAAAGTTGCATGCAGTGTCACACAACACCATGATAAGTCCACGGACTGCGCATCATGCACTTGCGCTCACTTAGGTCCTGTGGACACTGTCTGACACGAAGTGTGGTTGTCTTCATTGTTATGTCTTTCTTGTTTGCTAGTTCACACAACTGGGTTTCTCACAGACCAAGCCTTCACCAACATGGGTCTAACAATGCGTCGGTGGCTGCATTGGAAATATCACTTCATGTGATTAGGCCCATGCACTATTAGTGTAGGAGTAGGAGTAGTGTTTTCTTTCAGTTGCATGCTTGTTTGCTTATTCGTTGTGTTTGCTTGCTTGTTTGTCTACTTGCTTGTTTCCTTACTTGCTTCTCTTTCACTTTTTATTATACTTTTTCTTTGCTTTGATGTTTTTTAGTTCATTTGTTTCATTCGTAGGTTAGTTTTGCATGAAATCATGTATGACTCTTGAAACTAGCTGGGTGAAGTACAAGAGGGCTTGTATATCTATCACGACTTGGTTATTTGTCATCTTGCCTCTGTATGAAGAGCTTGCTACTCTCAGTCCATGATACGTTGAAGTAAAATACGTATTGTTTGAAGTGAACCTTGGAGAAAACACAACGCTTGCACGCTAACTAGTGTCACGTTCTCCAGTCAGTTGTTTTTGGGTTAACCCTTGTCAGCTCAGTCAAGTAGAGTAAGGTGAGGGGGGAAACCTTAGAAGGCACATAAGAGGTACAATAAAGTACTTCTCTACTGGAAAAACCTCTTATGCTCTCAATAAGTCGGGATGTCTCTTCCGCCTCTAAAATGAATAAGTGCTATGCACAATTTAAAAAAAAAATGAAAAATGAAAAAATGAAAAGTCAAGAAATTCAAAATGAAAAATGAATAAGGCGGAAGAAGAGAAAGGCTTCCTGCACAGGGAGGTGATGCAAGTAACTCCACTGGGGTATTAACCAGGCTCAGTAGCAGTGGATCCATGCTTGTGTTCCTATGTGACTCCACCGTGTAGAAATTTTGAATAATTTAACACATATTCAACAGAGATTATCCTGATCATGTACTATTGCGGAAAACATACACAATACATAAGCTCCTCTACGTTGATCATCAATATAGCAGCATCAATAACAATAAAACATCAAGAGCATTCACACATTAACACAGTATGTATCCCGGGGAAAGCATCTCGCTATAAACCCCAACTATCTGTATATTAATGATTGAGTCATGTAACATTACACAGCATAATACTTCTCACAAGTATCTCCACCTCTGTTACACACAATACAGCTCAGATCTGAATCAATCACTGGCTCAAATCTCCCTCGCTGCTTGCCTGCCTCCGCTGCTCAACACCTGCTCAAGAACTGATGATAATTCCAAGGCAACCACGTATTTACTTGGAAAAATCACGTGAGCACAAGCTACAATGTGGGCAAATACGTGGGCAAAATCATTGGCATACTCAATCCCTTGATTGTGCAAGATCTGATGCACAACTATAGTCACAACTGATAGCAATCTGATTCTCTAACACCTGTCCCTGCTGAACTGAACATGCACTGACATGCAACTGAGTTAACTGATGTATTCATTAGTTGTATTATGAGTAAATAACTTGTGAATTAATTAATAACTAATTCACCCAACTCATCTCTAGTCTATTTTCCAGTTAGACTAAATACAACCAGTTTAACAAAGCTAAACTGAACACAACTCCATCAACTGCACCTCCAGTCCACTAAACTCAACTCACTTGAGTTCTAACTGAAGTCCTGCATGCAAATATTAGTCATCCCATAGGTAAACACGTATTTCCTTCTGGGATCTGCATGTACCACATCCGTAGCTCATCCTGAAGTGCTCCAAGAGAATAAGACAAAGTTTATAGTCTAAATATTATTATGAGCTAATAATATTTGACTGTTCTATATTTAGACTGAGCAGTCACTCCGCTGTGGTGTCACTCCGCTGTGATCTAAAAATAGAAGTCCATCTATTTTTTTCCAACTTGATCAATCATCCATAAACAACAACCTGCAATCCATAGACATGATCCATATGTCTAAAAATAGACTTGCTCCAAAACTTGCCTGCGGGACCACTTAGTGAAGGCGACTCCTTTCCACTAAGCTCCATCATCTTGTTGCATTCTCAACAAGCATTTCTTGTTGCACACTTTTCAACACATGAAGGTGTTAAGGTAGACCCTAGCAAAATTAAAACCATTAAGGAATGGAAAATCCCCACATCCATAAAGCATCTACGAGGATTTATCGGGTTGACATGGTATTATCGCAATTTTGTTAACAATTATGGGAGAATAGCAGCACCTCTAACAACATTATTGAAGAAAGATGCATTTTCATGGAATCCAGAAGAAACGAAGGCCTTTGAACATCTTACAGAGGCAATGTGCCAAGCACCGGTCTTAGCTACACCAGACTTCACAAAAACCTTTATTGTGGAATGTGATGCCTTAGGAAATGGAATTGGTGTTGTTTTAATGCAAGAAGAAGACCCATTTCTTTCGAAAGTCGTCCAATCAAAGGAAAATATTTACATAAAGCTATTTATGAGAAGGAAATGTTGGCAATAATACATGCACTTAAGAAATGGTGACCCTACCTAATGGGAAGACACTTCAAGGTAAAAATAGATCATGATAGTCTTAAATACTTTTTAGAACAAAGATTATCTTCAGAAGAGCAGAAAAAATGGGTCACAAATATGTTGGGTTATGACTTTTAAATCATCTACAAAAAAAGGAAGCAAAACATTGTGGTCGATGCAATCTCAAGAAAGGATGAGGATGTGGAAGAATTTCTTTGCGCCATTTCTATTATCCAACTAGATTGGATAAATGAAGCAAAGGATGAATGGAAGAATGACGAAGAAGTGTGGGCGCTCAGTCAAAAGATACAACAAGATCCCAGTACATCTAATAGATTTTGCTGGAAAAATGATTCATTATGGTAAAAAAATCAGTTATACCTAGGTAAGAATTCCCAACTCAAACAAAAGATTCTTAGGGAATTGCACACCTCTCCCTTAGGAGGGCATTAAAGATTTCTAAAAACTTACCACAGGGTTAAGAAGGATTTTTTTTGGGATGGCCTTAAATCAGATATTCAAAATTTTGTGGCGAAATGTTTGGTTTGCCAACAAAATAAAGTTGAAACAATTAAGACCCCAGGTCTACTACAACCTTTATCCATTCCAAGCCAACATTGGGAGGAGGTTTCAATGGATTTTATCACATCTTTACCCAAGTCCTAAGGAGACAGTGTTATCATGGTGGTAATTGACAGACTTACCAAGTATGCACACTTCTGTGCATTATCTCATCCATTTAAAGTGAGTCCAGTTTCTACTGCACTTATGGAAACAATTCAAAAACTACATGGAAACCCAAAGATTATTGTAAGCGATAGAGATCCCATTTTCACTGGAAATTTTTGGACTAAATTATTTTCTTGTCTTGGTACTCAGTTATCTCATAGCTCATCTTATCGTCCTCAATTTGATGGGAAAATGGAGATAGTAAACAATTTTTTGGAAGGATATCTTCGTTGCTTTGTATTTGATAAATAGACGCAATGGGTCAAATGGTTGCCTCTGGCTGAATGATGGTATAACACTTCCTTCCATACTGCAACAAAAATGACCCCATTTATGGCACTTTATGGATATCATCCACCATCCATCACATCGTATTTAAGAGAAAATTCTAAGGTTCAAGCAGTGGAAGATCACATCGAGAATCAACAAGTTCTCCAACTCTTAAAGGATAACCTCACCTTGGTGCTGAATAGAATGAAACAATAGGCAGATCAACATTGCAACGAAAGAAGTTTTGATGTAGGTGATTGGGTATTCCTACGACTACAACCATATAAACAAATGTCCCTCAAGCAAGCTAAGCAGGATAAGAAATTATCACCTAAGTATTATGATCCATACAAGGTGTTGCAAAAGATAGGTACTATGGCATACAAATTTCAGCTTTCTGCAGCTTCCGGAGTGCACTCAGTTTTCCATGTGTCATGCTTTAAGAAGGTTATAGGTGACAAGCTCCCAGTTCAAACAATATTTCCAGAACTTGATGAGGAAGGAAAAATCATATTGGAACTTGAAGCATTCAAAGATGTTGCCATTATGATACAGGTGTTGTCCTTGATGGCAACTCACTCAGAAGACAAATCATAGTACAACTAGAATGATCAGAGAGGTATACGCAGGTTCGATATGACAATAATGCGTATACACGCGGATTTACCATATACCAAGTCGTGTATACGTACACATGCATGATTATGGAAGGAAAGGCGCGTACATGTTGGGAATCTATGTTTTGATCCATGGTATTTGGTCCGAAGTGTTGACCCCAGATATTGGGTCCAAGGTATTGGTTCTACATGGTTTTGTACATTTGGTATTGAGTAAGGCCTAAGACTATATAAGGAGAAGATCATTAGGCCAAGAGGGAGTAATTGTGCAAGTGATGAATATTTGATGAAGTGTGAGATCTAGTATGCTGGTTATGGGTTTGTGATGCTTTGCTTGATCTGAACCAAGGAGGCACCTATGCGGTTGATAAAAGTTGATGGACCGGGGTCATGAAGACTAAAATGCATTATCATTATATGGTATGATCATAAATAGATATGAACATTGACGCATGTCTGATCCTTTATATCTTATGTTCTGGGTATATATGAAGTTGAAAATTGCAGCGAAGGTATAAGTAATTATTTTCAAATCTATACGCGGGTTCTCTCTGGTGAAAGGGGGTATACACGCTGGTTCGACACAACCAAGTAGTGTATACATTATGAGATTTTATATTTGAGGTTGTTGTTGGGTCTAGTGGTTGTTGCAGAGTTCCGGGCTCCGCTCTTTGTCCTAGTGACTGTGTTTTGATGACAAGGTTTCAGTGATTCAGTTGTTGGGTGATTCAGAGTTAATGATTGTATTGCAGTGGTGATTGTTTTGTATTTATGGATCTAGTCTGAAAATTTATGAAATTTTGTCCCTGGAAGAAAAGAGAAGGTTGTAGCCTTCTGTAGGTCAATACCTACTTACTAGTACATCAGCTAGTATAGGAGCTAGGGGGTTGTAGCTCCCTTCTAGTAGTAGCTGGAGAATGAGAGAAGGTTGTAACCTTCTGCAGGTAGAAGCCTGCATACTGGTATAAGGCTGCACCAGTACAGAATTATTATAAAAAAAAAGTTTCTTATTAAAAGAAGATAGAGATGAATTGCAGCAGGTGGTTTTCACCCACACTGGGTTTCCACCTTATATCATGGTGTTCATGTGTGCTTCTTATGTGTGATGATTTGTTCTGTTTTACTGCACCTGTTTACTATTTATATGGTTAATAATGTTTTGGTGCACTCATTAAAGATCAACCAACTGAATCATAAGTTCACTGGATATACGCTAGTTTCATTAAACATAATTGCATATACACGCGTGTTGCCTTAACTGAAGTAGCATATATGAATCTGATAATGGAAATGAAAAGATTATTGATTTGCTAACACTAGCTCACCCCCCCTCTCAGTATTATTTCCAACAAAAGAAACAAGAACTCGATAGCTACGAAATCAATCAATTTCGAAGTATCTCATCAAGTGGAAGAACTTATCTGTTGAAGATTCCACATGGGAGGATGAGAATTTTATATAAAAGCATCTAGAACTGCTCAAGCATTGAGGACAACACTTTTTTGAAGGAGAGAGGCATGTTAGGTCCCTATAATACTAGTGATTCCCCCATTACTATTGTCATTGTAACCCTTATTGTCATTGTTGTGCCCCTATTTTCCCCATATTGTTATTATTGTGCCCCATAGAAGCCCACTATTGTTATTTTTGTGTCCTTATATTATTATTTTTAGGTCGGCTTTGGTTATATTGTGACCCCTTAGACTCCTATATATAGAAAGGGGGTTTTTTCATTTGAATCATCCAAGAATTGTTCATTTGTGTAATTTAAAGAAGGTTGCCCCCTCGAAGAGGCTGATTTCTAAGTCGTTGATCTATATTTTCTATCTTTTTGTGAGTTGGTTTCATAACAGACATCCTTTTCTCTATTTGGAGCATCATTGAAAACATTCTTGGAGCATTATTGAAGGTATTCTTAGAGCATTGAACATTGTTGAAGAACGCCCTGGTAAAGCATTGTTGAAGACCATGTTGGAGTATTGTTGGGACACTTTAAATGAATCTTGAAACCTTTCTAAAGTTGACCTTGAATTGAACTTGATTTTGAAGTATCTTGGAGGCCAATTATAACAGTGTTAGAAGCATTTGTTGAAGTATATCTTGAGAAGTATGTGAAGCATTGTTGGGGAAGTATTGGATACATCCTTGAGGCATTGTTGGAGTATTAATGAAGATATATTTCAAGTCTTGTTGAAGTTTATTTTAGAATACTTCAAGTAGTATTGAAGCCACCTTGAAGGATTGAAATAAATTGAGAGGGTTAGAGCCCTACATGATTGGAGTCCTCATACAAGGTTAGAGTCTTGTAGGAAACTAGGTTGGAGCATGCATTGTTTTTTAGGATTAGAGTTCTCATAAGAGGCATGAGCCTCATTGCGATCAAGGTTGGATTCTTAAGTGAGTTAGAAATTTTTTTACAGGTTGGAGCTTAGTTATTTGTAGAGGACTGGAGTCCTCATCATTGTTATTGATAAAATTATTTTCTTGTTGTACATATTTTGTTATTATTTAATTGATGATCTTAACTAGAATAATATAACAATTTTAAAGAATATTGATTCACCCTCCCTCTCTCGGTATTTCCAACAATTGGTATCATAGTCATACCTTCAAGCACAACCTGACAACTAAAAGGTAGATATTATAAACACAAATGGAAAAGTCAAGAAGGAAAGGATCCAAAACTTATGAATATATCTCCTCCCCGATCATGAAAACATATGTAAATTAAGTTAGAAAAAATCCATTGTTCGATGGAATGAACTATGTAGTATGGAGCAAAAGAATGGAGTTCTATTTGATGGCCCTAGGATATCAGGTATGGGAATCAGTTGTTAATGGAGACACTACTAAGGAGTCAAAGGAATACAATACAAAATCAATGTATGAAATCTTGACTAGTCTATAAAATTGTGTAAAAAGCAAGGTAGGTCGATGATCTTTAGCTAAAAGACTTATGGAAAAACTACAAAAACTCGAAGAGGAATCTAGCTATGTGTTTGTTGAACCATAACAAGAGTACAAAGATGATCATAAATTAATGGAAATAGATGAAGACACCAAAAACATAAAAGACAATGAAGATGAAAATACTTTCAAGAAAAGGATGAAGTAAACCTTGAAGCGAAACTAAGGCTGCTCTAGAAGTAATAAATTAATTAAGAAAGGAAAATAAAGAGCTTGAAGAAAAGAATCAAGGCCTTGACCATACAAAGGAAGAAGTTGTTTTCCTAAGGCTCCAAGAATAAGAAAGATCTAACGAATTTAGAAAGCTTGAAGCATATTTGCATCAACAAGAAATGAGACATGAAGAAGAAGTCAACTCCCTAAAAATTCAGCCAGGAGAATCAAAGAGAGCAGAAGAGGTGATGAAGATCCAACTAATGAAGAAAGAAGAAGATTGTGAAAGACTTGAAGAAGAGATCCTTTCCTTTGATAAATGAAGAGGAAAATCTCAATAAGAACTTGAAAAGTTCTCAAGAATTAGATAACATCCTCATTTGTCAAAGGTAATCATTTGACAAATCAAGTATTGGTTATATAGGTGAGACTTCATGCCAAAACCCTAAGTCTGAAAACCATATCCTTCATATTTCTAATACCAATGAAAGCAAGAGAGGAAATCAAGATGGATTTGGAAGAACCACTTCACCAAGAATTTATGCAGATGATTTCAAGGGATTCATATACAATGAAAATAGTTGTAAGGATCAGTAAAGGGTTGATCCTCCTCCAAGAAAGAGAAACTTCAAAAGATCTTCACGAGTGTTATTCATCTAGATACATAAGAATATTTTATGGTTATTATTATTCATGCAATAATTTTGGTTATAAAGCTAGAAATTGTATAACATACTACAAGGGTGATTGGAAAGGTTATCATCAAAGCCCTCAGAAGAAGATTGCAAGTAGGCAAGGCAAAATCCCCAATGGTTAATATTGTTTAGTTGCACCACTATTGAGGTTCAATTTAGAATGATATTAATGTCACAATTTTTGACACATGGTGCGGGACTACATAAGTGGAATGAAGTGGGCTCCTAAGCAAGTCAAAGAACAAAATTCATCTAAAATCCTAGAAAATTTTGGAGAAGAAAGCAAGAAGAACCAAAGACAAAGAATCATCCAAATTTGAATTAAGGGAGCTCATCAATGTTATGCATTTTTCCATGATGAAATGATATCAAAGCACTTGGTTTGGGAAATGCTCCACAAAAGTGACATGGAAAAGACCTCCAAATTGCAAGATAAATTAATGAGTAAAGGTATCATGCTATCAGTCATCACCTATTTTACATTAATTAATGGTTTGTGTAAATTAGGGGGCATGGAAGCAGTTAATGAACCTTTTGATGATAAGCTTAGTATGGATTTGTCTCAAAATTGTGTCACATACTTACATTGATTCATGAATATATGAAAGAGAACAATATGTAGCAGGTTTACAAGCTTTATGATGAATGTAGGAATGGTGAATTCCCTAAACTTAAGAAATCACTTACAAAAACAAAGTAAATTCGGCAACAAGAAGTAGAAAAACCACAAGGAGAAAAATATGCAGACATCCAAGAAGACAATAATGTTGCTTATCCAAGAAGCACAAGATCATGGTGAGAAGACGACGGGTCAAAATGATCATCCCTTGGCTATTGATGTCAAAGCGAGAGAATATGATAGGGGGAGTAGCATGATGACATGGGGAGAAACACAATGACACAAGCATTATATGAGGATATTGTTGCCATCAAAAACAAAGGGGGAGATTGTTGGAATAATTCTTGTTATTGATGTCAAAGGAGACACCATCTTGAGAAGATTGTGGTATAGGGTTGTACAGGAATTCAAGCACTTTCCAATAAGTATTTACTCATCCTCTAACTCCTATTCTTTGAAGAGATATTGAATTTCTAAAGAACCATATATTTTTGTCTCCATTCATGTCGACCTCCCTAAGAGGCATGTTTATTCAAATTATGGTCAAATGAGTATAAAGAGAAGAAATAAATCCTCCATTCAACCATCCATCTTGACCAAGAAAATAAATACAAGCATTAGATCTAAAGTGAATAAGTAGAAGTTCATAACTCATGAACTTGGTGGCAAACTAAAAGAAGAATTTGTTTTTGGAGTTGGATCTAATTTTTTTCTTGGATAATTTTGGTTTCTCTTTTTTAAGATTCCTTGTGTTGGATTCATTGATTTTTTCACCTCCTTTTGGATCATAAGTTCACTCTATTTAACAGAAATTTTTGAGTATATTACCATCCCTGCTTTAAACAAATTGCAGACCCTGCAGAATGGTGATTTTTTGTAACTCGTGGACCTCAGAAAAAATGTGATTTTCTATAGCTCACAAACCTCACAAACCTCACAGAAAGGTGTTTTTCTATGGTTCACATACTGAGTTAGAGAAAGGTGATTTTCTGAAGCTTGCAAACCTCAATGAAAGGTTATTTTATGTAGCTCACAGACCTAAGAGAAAGGCGGCTTTTTGTAACTTGCAGACCTTAGAAAAAGGTGAATTTATGTAGCTTGCAGACCACATAAAGGCGACTTTTTGTAGCTCACTGACCTCAGAGAAAGGCAATCTTTTGTAGCTCACAAACCTCAGAAAAAGGTGACTTTTTGTAGCTCACGGAAAGGTGACTTTCTGTCTTGGAGCAAAGTTAATCAACCACTTGTGTAATAGACTTGAGACACTTTTGGAGCAAATTTTTGAGGGCAGTACCTTTGCATCTTTTAGAGATTGGATTTGGCTCTTGTAGTTGATGCTTTGGAGCTAAGTTGAAGCATTGTTGGAGTTGTTCTTGTATGTCTTGTTGGAGACTTGAAGATATTGTTGGATCAGACATATTTTGAAGATATGGTACCCTTTTTGAAGTAGAATTTTTGAGCTAATATGGATCACTTGTTGCACCGAACATCCTTCTATACACTTGGAGCATCATTGAGGACATCTTTGGAGCATTACTGAAGATATTTTTGGAGCACTGAACATTGTTGGAGAACACCCTGGTAAAGCATTGTTGAATACCTTGTTGAAGTATTGTTGGGACCTATTAAAATATGAAGAGCCTTAGGGACACTTTCAATGAATATTGAAGCCTTGATGGAGTTTACCTTGAATTGAACCAAATTTTGAAGTATCTTGGAGGTCAATTTTAACAGCTCTAGAATCATTTGTTGAAGCAGATGATGGAGCAGTATGTGAAGCATTGTTGAAGCAGTATTGGAGACATCCTTGAGGCACTGTTGAAGTATTGATGAAGATATCTTTCAAGTCTTGTTGAAGAAGATTTTGGAAGACTTGAAGCAGTATTGAAGCCACCTTGAAGGATTGAAATAAATTGATGGGGGTGGAGCCCTAAAGGATTGGAGTCCCCGTACAAGGTTGAAGCATCGTAGAAACTAGGTTGGAGCCTAGATTGTCTATGAGGATTGAAGTCCTCATTAGAGGTTGGAGCCTCAGTGAAACCAAGGTTGGATCCTAGTTTTTTGTAGAGGATTGAAGTTCTTATCATTGTTATTAATAGTTTTATTTTATTGTTGCAGATCTTATATTATGATTTAATTAATGATCTTAACTAGCATAATATAACAATTCTAAAGAAATATGGATTCATCCCCCCCCCAGTATTTCCAACACTCTATCTATTAAATATTAAGAGGGATATAATCTTGCAATGTGTAATCATTTCCTCAAATTTTACACTTACAAAAAAAAAAAAATTATCTCCCAAAATTTGATCCCTCTAAATCCTTAACAAATACAAAAGTAAAATGAACCTATGCTGATTTTAACAAAATCTTATCAATCAAAATCCTCCAACTAAAATCTCTATGTTTAAATATTGTATTTTATTAAAAAAATCCATTAAAAATCTATATTTTAAATATTTAATATAAAATCAAATGATAATATTCTTAATAATTTACTATAAAATATTAATAAAAAATAATAAAACTAAAATAATGAAATTTCATAATTATATAACTGTTAATGTTCTCTAAAAAAATCCAATATTTCCTACTTAGTGTAAGATAGATATATGAATGTTCTTATAGGTGCACTTCAATTGGTGATGGCTGTTTTAGATTTGAGCTTTCAATTCCCTTATTTACGATGCTCACCAGCGCAATTTTCAATTTCTCTAGATAAATGAAAAAAAATGATAAATAGATGAATTATACTTCAAATATTTATTTTTGCAAATTACTTTTAGGTACACATCAAATTGATATTATATAAAAATTTGTGTAAAACTTGGAATTATAAGGAATTCAATTTATAGTTATCAAAACTATTTAGTTTATAATTATTCAAATTATACACCAATTGATGTTATAGAAAAAAATGTGTAAAACCTAAAATTCTATGGATTTTTTTTTTTGAATTTAGTTAGTACCTTTCTATTACTTTGAACTGTAGCAGGAATTACATCATAAGAATCCATGCCTAGATCGTGCCAGATGGTCTCAATCTACCCATGGGGAAACCAAGTTTGTGACACTATGGTTGCATTATAGCCAGTCCAAAATCGAAAATGTCTAAGACTCTCCAACAGAGCTAAATGAACATAATTGTCTTTATATCATTTAATATCTATAAAGCCTTAGATACCAAATAACCAAAAAAACTAGCATGTGCATCTAAGAGACTTTAATCATCAGAATATTCAACTGGCGTTGGATCCTTGACACTATATCTAAGTTGTTCTATGGGTGGCATGCATCGAATGTGCCTCTCGATACAAGCAAGATGAGCATTCTGCTGTTGAATTTGACATTGTATCAACTAGAGTTCCCTGTGGATATCTTGCATATCCTTTGAGGATCGTGGGCTACCTATAAGGGGAAACATCAAAGGGCTACCAGTAAGGGGCAACATCAAAGCTTTAGCCAACAAAGTCTTCATCATCCAATAAATGTGTAGTATTTGTAGGTACAAAGGGTGTCTTCCCCATGAATTACACAGGTCTAGGATAATGACACTAAAATCGTCCAAAATTTCCTGGTCGTTGGGATCCATCCTAGCATGAATTTTTGCCTCCCATTTGTTGATGGCTTGTTGGGTCGATGGATGGGTGCTCATTCTGTATGCACTAGCTACAAAATTGCCCAAACATTGAGAAATCCAACGCCCACAACCAGTGGTGGGTCTAGACTAAGCACGTCCATGTCCACGACCTCAGCTTGAACCTGAACCACTGCTACACAAAAGACAATGGTCTCACCATACCTGCACTCAAATTTCTACTGAGGGTTTTCCTAAATACCTTTGTGGAGAGGGACCAAGAGCCATTGGCCCACGTTAGGAAGTGGACATGGGGTGGCTCTGGAGGTCGAAGAAAGGTATAAAGCTTAGAGGCTTACGGTTGAAGCTTACTCGTGGGATATAACATACAACAACGACCATACAAGAATTCAATATGCTAGACCCATAAAATCCTCTCCTGATTTAACTCAAGGACACTAACAAACCGAGCATCCCAACTGCAATGGGGTTTACCCCCATACTGGTTGTAAAACTCATAACGCAGATTATGACCCTGGACCATGGCCTCTCCAGTACTGCAACATTCAAAAGGTTGCATGCATAAATGGGGAGATGAGTTTATCACTTCCTAATGACAATCCAAATCACAAGAAGATTGGATACCCATAGACTCTAGGTTCTTCAGATTTGCATTGATTTTTTTCCAAAAGAGAGAGACTGTTATTGGTGAATCTCAAGCCCCTCCTGGTGCATTAAAGGCCCCCCATACCCTAGCCCCAAACAATTACTATATAAACATAAACATAAAATATTTTATCTCCCCTACCCCAGGGAAGAAGGGGCTTGAGGATCTGGATAGAGGAGCGAACATAATTCAACCAATCTCCAAGTAAGGGGGTTGTAAAGGAACTGAAAAACCAACAACTAACAACACGACCAGACTCATCCCATAACTATATAAGGAAACCATTATCGACCATCCATAACCAATTGAGACAAGCACACTTCATGGAAGACATTATATGAAAAAAGGGGTCGACCTGAACTTACCCACTGGAGCAGAGGCAGAGAAAAGAGGACTCACGATCTCAAGCCTGTAAGGGGGCCTTGATCTTGCCCCATGTAGTGTTTGCAACCCACCCCCTTGGATTCATCTTATCTGTAATGAGTTTCCTGCAATTCCCTCTTTGCCTACCTCTACTTGCTATATCTACAACTCCTCCAACATCAATCACCACTGCATGCCTCCACCCTCACTCATAATAATTCCCAGACGTTCCTTGCATGAGATTACATGTATGGGGTGTCCACGCCACCCCCTTCCTTAATGAACGTAATTACCATTACTGCGATCGAGATCCCACATTACTCCCTAGCTTGGCTCACACCCTAATCGAGAAAAAAATCTATCAAATTTAATCTATAATTATTACAATTATTCAATTTATAACTATCAAAATTATTAATATATAGTTATTTAGTGTTTTATCGTAAAATAGAATCCTATCCAATTTAAGAAATAACAAAGTTTCTATATAAATATTAATTAATCTATAATTTAATTATTAATATGTGATTTTAAAAAATTATAATAACAAAAAAAATATAATCTTGCGAAAAATAACATTATAAAATTAATTAAAAACAAACCTATAATAATTAAACTATATATCTAATCATTATTCTTTCTCTTCAAAATCAAATTTACATATTAGTATCATAAAATTAATTAAAAAAAACATGTAATAATTAAACTATGCATTTAAACATTATTCTTTCTCTTCAAAATCAAATTTACATAATTATATATCTAGATACCTAATTCTTTACTTCTGAAGCTAAGAGCCACTACCACTTCAATTCTATACGTCACATTTCATATTTTTGTCCCAAAAAAATCCAAAATTTTCAAATGCTTTTATTATTATATTCATTTTTCTCGTAAAACAAAACTATAATTGGAAATTTTGTTCAGGCCTATCAAAATCAAATGGTTGGATATACAAGTCTAATGGTTGGAAATACATAGTGTTTCTGTTTCTTAAAAAACTTGTATCTAGAATCCATTTAAAAAGCTAATCATGAATACTTTTTATAAAAATTTGCTTAGTTATATTATATTCATTCTTCTTCTAAAACAAAATTATAACTGAAAAATTTGTTCATGTCTATCAAAGTCTAGTGATTAGAGATAGATAATGTTTCCCTATATTGTTACATATATAATCTATTTAAAAAGTTAATCATAAATATTTTTTATGAAAACTTTTTTTTTTTAATTTGGATTCTTAATCCTTTATATATTAACTTGTATCTAGAATCCACTTAGAAAAGCTAAGCATGGACAGTGTTTATAAAAGTGCTCCCTCTTTTTTCAATTTAGATTTTTAATTCTTCATATAATTTTTGAGGAAAGAAAAAAATTTCTTATAATATTAAATTGATTTATCAATAACATTTTATTAAATTTTAATTCATCTATATTATTTTTTTTCCAAATAGAATTTCAATTAATGCACATGTATAATAATGATATAATTTTAGAACGTTAGTGAAGTAGCAACGACTGGTAAGAGCTAGGGTTCACCAAAATTATTTAGGCATTGAACGCCATGGAGAGGCGTAAAGTGGGGAGCTCCACTCTCTCCTACAGTCAGGTAGTCTCTAGCCAAGGAAAGAAACCGCTGGAGGTTGAAAAAGGTCTTTCAGGAGGAGGGAAAGGAAACATCGACGATGTACAGGAGAAGAATCATAAAAGGGAGGAAGACAAAATAAAAGAAAAAGAGGAAAAGGACAAGAAACAAGAAGTAGAAAATAAAAAACAAAAGGGTCCATGTAAGCCTAAGACTAAGGTCATACCCAAAGTGGTTTTAAGTGATCCCGCACTGTAGGCACATAGGGATCATATGAGGACTTATGCTATCATTTGTAAATTCATGGGGTTATGGCCCACAGAGAAGGCGCTGTAGGCATGGATTAAATATCACTGGAAACCTAAAGGGGATATAGACCTACATCTTGGGTCAAAGGGTTTCTTTACTGTAGTCTTTACTAACATCAAGGATAAAGACAGGGTGTTTGAAGGAGGCCCCTACTTCTATGCAGCTGCAGGCCTCTATATGTGGCCTTGGATGATGAATTTTTTCCCGGAGCGCGAAACCTTCACTTTGGTCCCAATTTGGGTACGTCTCTACTCCTTACCTCTAGATTACTGGCAATCAGAATCTTTATCAGCAATAGGAAATAAATTAGGGCGTTTTGTTAAAATATCTAAGGCAACCAGAAGGGAAAGTACACCTCCTTCACCCGTATATGTGTCGAGATGGATCTCTCTGGAGCTCTACCGGATGAGGTGATCCTGGAAGTTTTTGATGAAGAATGGGTGCAAACAGGGGATTATGAACATATTCAAAGAATGCCCTCTCAACAAAACAGAGAGTAGAAGTAAAGTTACAGTAGGGAAAGATACTGAGAGCTTTCAAAAAGTGGGAAATAGAGGAAAAGGAGGTAAAAGGTTGCGAAAAAAAAAACCACACAGAGGGACAACAGGCAAATCTAAACAGGTACAAAGTTCTAGAAGAAGAGGAAGAGGTAACAAAGGTAGATCAGGCCATGGAGGGTAGCCCAGGGGAGTAGGAAGATGAAGAAAATAGTGAGAAGATATAGGACATTAACCAGCAAAATGGGAATATGTTGAGCAATATGGAACTAGAAATGGACCAAGAAATGACCCTGAGTGAGGTAGAAACAGAGGATCATGAACTGCGGGACATTCTCGAAAGAGGACACCTAGATCTAGAAAGGTTCTTGAAACAGGGGGCCATGGAAGGGGTGGATTCACTACCTCAAGAGGAGTTTAATAGAGTGCAGCAGCTGTTTTTATGGAGAAATCATGCTAAAGGGCCGAGAGGGAAAAGAAACCTCGAAAGGCAGGACAATGAAGGGGTGAAAACCATGAAAACCACATCAGGACTCGCTCCCAGAAAACCAGGAAGGAAAAGGGGTAGAAAAAAGCAAAATGAGCTTCTAATTGAATGTGGAAAGCTGATGATAGATTCAGGTAAGATGAAAGATCTAACCAGCTACTCCTTTACAAATCATTCTTAATGAAGCTCACGTCTTGAAATATTAGAGGTCTAGGAAGTAAAAGGAAACAAAGGATTATCAACAACATAATGAAACAAGAAACTCTTGATATGATTTTTATCCAGGAAACTAAATGTTCAATTCAAAAAATTAGAGAAATACATAGCAAATGGCTCAATAGATATGATTTTCTAGAAGTCAAGGCAGACAAGACAACAAGAGGCATTCTTACACTTTGGAACCCCCAAAATATTGGCATAGTGGATGCATAGGCATTTAGGAATTATTTATCAATGGTTATTCAACCTGTGGGAGATAGGGAGATTTATTTAATCACAAACGTTTATGGCCCTCAGAGACCTAATGATAAACTCAGGCTACTCACTTCTTTAGAGGATCTAAGAGATAGACATTCAGGAATACCATGGATTCTAGGCGGGGACTTTAACATGATCAAATCCCTGTCAGAAAAAAAAAGGTTGGACTAGAAATATAAGCAGAGACTCTATAGCATTTCAGAATTTTATAGACAACATGAAGCTAGTTGACACAGATACTAGTAATGGCCTCTTCACCTGTAACAACAAAAGAGGAGGATAGTATCAAGTAGCCTCAAAGTTAGACGACTTCATAATATCAGAGAACCTTATGTTCATAGGCCTTGATATGACAGCGGGAATTCTCCCCTTTGGTGGCTTGGACCATTGGCGGGTTCAATTTGAGGTTATTGGCATTGGAACCCCAAAGAACAAACCTTTTAGGTTTGAAAATATCTGGCTCACCCATCCAGAATTTATTAGCAACATTAGAAATGGTGGAAAGAATATCTACAGATCCGAGGAGCGAGAATGTTTCTATTACACAAAAGATTGAAACACATCAAGCTCAAGCTCAAAGATTGGAATAAGAATGAGTTTGGTAATATTTTTGAAGCAACAAAAGTTGTTGAAAGAAAAATGCAGGAAATTAATCAAACCCTTATCACAGATGGCTTTGATGGGGAAAGAAATGAACAAGCCAACAAGCATCAACAGGATTGGGAGGAATTATGTAAACAAGAGGAAATATTTTGGAGACAAAAATCAAGAGTTCAATGGCTAAAAGAAGGGGAGAGAAACACAAGGTTTTTCCACAGATCTACAATGGAGAACAGGTCTCACAATAGGATCTCAACGATCAAGGACTCCAGAGGCCAACTTCTCAACACCCATAAAGATATAGAAGTTGTGTTGGTGCAACATTTTCAAAGCATAGTAGAGGAACCTCTGTTAGATAGATCACAATTTATCAGGGACTTCACAAAGCACATTCCTAAGCTAGTAATTAGAGAAGATAATCACAATCTTAATAGGCCAGTGAATGAAGAGGAGATTGGTGAAGTCATCAAAGAAATGCAGAATGGAAAAGTGCCAGGCCCAGATGGTTTCAATATAGATTTCTTTAAAGCATGCTGGAATATTGTCAAGCAAGATATTCTGAATGTAGTGGAGGACTCCAGGAATAATAGAACCATATTGAAGGTGCTCAATACATCCTTTATCTCCTTGATTCCAAAATAGGACAATGCTATGACTCCAAATAGATTTAGACCTATAGATTTGTGCAACGTGGTGTATAAGATTTTATCCAAAATAATTGCCAACAAACTAAAAACCCTGCTTCCAACTTTGGTTTCTGTGGAGCAAAAGGGATATGTGGAAGGCAGACAAATTCTCAATAATATCCTTCAAGCGCATGAGGTGGTTCATTCATTGATGAGTAATAGGCAGGCATAAATGATTATGCAACTGGACCTAGAAAAGGCTTATGATAAGTTAAATTAGACCTATATTAGGAAGGTCCTTCTAGCCTTTGGATTTGACCACAATTGGGTAAGATGGGTAATGGCCCTAGTGACTTCCTCTAGTTTTTCAATTTTGGTTAATGGTTCTCCACCTAAGACCTTTAAACCCTCAAGAGGCCTCAGGCAGGGAGATCCTCTCTCCCCCTTTCTCTTTATTCTCATGATGGAAGGACTTGGACGAACCATCACGTCCACTAAAGAAGCAGGTAAGATCCAAGGCATCAAACTATCTAAAAACAGACAGGCCTTGACCCATCAACAATTTGTAGATGATACCATGCTACAGGGAATCCCCACAGTCAAAGAAGCTCTAGCCTATAAACAAATACTGAGTGACTTTGCTATGGCGATGGGTACAGACGTAAGCCTCTCCAAATCAAAGATTTTCTTTTTCAATACTAACATTTCTATTCAGCAGAATATCTCCAGAATTCTGGGCTTTCAAAAAGATATGCTACCTTCCAAATATTTGGGAGTACTTCTAACAGACAAACCTCTGAACAAGAATGTTTGGGAGCCAGTTATCAATAAGCTGCAGGACAAGATTAAAAAATGGAAAATCAGATCTTTGAACCCGACGGGCCGATTAGTGCTTACAAAATCTGTCCTTCAAACAATCCCCATATTCATGTTTTCAACCCTTCCAACCCCAAAAGGAGTTATGCAACAATGTAGAAATATCCAAAGAGATTTTCTTTGGGGTAAAGGGGAGGAGAGGCAAAAATGGGCCTTGGTAGCCTGGGAAACAATTTGTAAACCTAAAAACCACGGAGGTCTTGGACTGGATGATCCTGAAGTGATAAATAAAGTTTTAGGGGAAAAATTATGGTGGAGATGGATAAAAGACTTAGATGCTCCGTGGGCTCAGATTTGGAAAGAAAAATATGCAAGTAATTAGCAAACCAAGGACCATATAAGGATGTCTGGTAGCATAAAAGGCTCCCACATCTCGAATAAAGCTTGGAAGAATAGAGGCATAGTTCAAAAGAATAGCTTCTGGGAAATTAGAGCGGGAGACCTGGCATGGTTTTGGGAGGATAAATGGCAACAGGAACCTAAACTGTTAAGAGAGGACTTTGTGGATCTCAAGAATGATACTAACACCAAAGGGTTACAACAGGTAAAAGATTTTTGGGATCAGACAAATAGTGAAGGAAAATGGAGAACCTGAAAGAAAATGGAATACAGGGATAATAGCTCCTTGAAAGCAAAGGTTGATTCTCTAACAAAAATTTTGGATCAAAGAAAAATATTGATATCAACTGATCAAGACCAACTTAGATGGGGCAATAACAATGAAGGCACCTTTAATCTTAAAGAGGCAAAGCACTTAGCCCTTGAGCTTGATTCTACAGAACCGGATTGGGTTTGGAAGAATCTCCGGAAGAACCAAGGATGGATGAAAACCAAACTGTTCATATGGTTGGTACATCATAAGAAAATTTTTACTTGGGAGAACATCCAGAAAAGGGGTGTTTAGGGCCCATCTAGATGCCAACTATGTGAGTCTCAAGAGGAGACAATGGAGCACCTCCTCAACACCTGCATTTTTACCTCCACGTTGTGGGATGACATTGCCTTAATTTTCAGACAAACAGACAGGGATAGAGGAAGCATTACCAATACCCTTATCAATTGGCAAAGAAACTTCTCTGATAATGAAACGATAAATAAAGCTTGGGCTTTAACTCTAAGCTTCCTAATATGGAATGTATGGAAAGAGCGCAATAATAGAATTTTCAAAGATAAAAAATCTTCCTCTCAGAGCATCATGGAACAGATCTTAAGACAACTTAAGGAGACGGTTGGAACTCTACTGCAAGCATCCCCTAAAAATCTCCCTTCAAATGCAGATATGCAGATACTTCTTCAATTAGGTATGTAGGGGCTTATTCCTCAGGGTATGAATAGGATGGTAAAGCAACCGGTCACTGAGAAAGACTTCTGGCATCCTCCCCCTCAGGGATTTATGAAATATAACATAGATGGGGCCTCAAAAGGAAATCCATGTATTGCTGGTTATGGTGTGTGTTAAGGGATGAAAAGCACTGCATACAATATATTTTTCATTTCAATTTGGGAAGAGCCACAAACAATATGACAGAGCTAATGGAACTGGAACAATGTTTAGAAACCATGAAGCACAATAATCTTTAGAATATCATAATTGAAGTTGATTCTGAGCTAATCATCAATTCGGTGAAGAGAATCTGTTGTGGTTCGGCCCCAGAAAAGGTCTCAAGACACTGAGGTTGCTTCAGGTCTATCAAAGAATTCATCTCCACCTTCAGAACATGAGAACCTTGAGTTCCACACATGTGTGAAGGATGGCCAATAAATTGGCGGACATACTTGCCAATAAAGGGGCTCTCCGTACTAAAAGAAACAATAAATATAGATGGCAAGATGTTCCACAACGCAGATTAAGGGATGACTGCC
Organism: Pinus taeda; assembly: GCA_000404065.3. Taxonomy (NCBI): domain Eukaryota; kingdom Viridiplantae; phylum Streptophyta; class Pinopsida; order Pinales; family Pinaceae; genus Pinus; species Pinus taeda. The sequence goes on along the minus strand of APFE031480029.1, from coordinate 37,516 downwards.
TCAACGAGGTGAATGAGGACCGAGAGACATATCTGACCAGAGAATGTCAATAGTAGCAAAGGTTGGGTTTAGTGGATACACATTTAACATGAAGTGGTTTTCCAGAAGCAATTTGAAAGTGGTACGCAAGCCGTTGTTAGTTATATAAGCCCAGAATAGTTAAGACACAGAGTTCTTGGGTGGAAGTTGATTGGCAGCTTGTGGATTTTTGCTAAACTTTCTCATAATACGAATCATCTCAGTTTTGGCCAGTGGTAAGAGGGGATGAAGAGCCTTCAGTCAGAAAGTACAGTAGATTCCCACCATAGGTACATATTTGTTGGCAATGGTCACAGTGAACCAGTAGGGTTGGTCTATAGGTTTTCAGGTGCTCGGATGGCATGATTCAACCCTAGTTTTATTCAAAGGGAGACTCCTCTCAGTCGTTGGATCAAGCGACTGAGGATCCGGGGTGGAGAGTCAAATTGCAGTTCGATGGGTTCCGGCCAGGGCCTTGGTTTCCACAGCGGACTCGAAGCTTTCCTCATAAAAACCTGTAGTGTCAATACCGCCCTTAAGGTGGTTTACAATTTATTGGAAGCTCTCAACACCGGGAGTGGTTTCACCGATTTGAGCCCGATGCCACTCAACATGCAACACGTGGCTACTGTAGGAGAGAGAATACCACCCTCATCGGGCGGGTATTCTCTGGGCTTCTTTGCCTTCCAATATGTTCCTCAATGGTTGGATCTTGCAATGCGGATCAACGGTCCAGATACATTATGCACGTTGGTGGGTCTGGGTCTGAGGCACGACTCTATGTTTTTGTCCATGCTTGTCTAGCTTAGTGGCGGTGTTAGGCCCTTATACTACCAGTGTAACCCCTTATTGTTATTAGTACAACCCCCTTAATATATTTACCCATGTAGCCCCATATTGTTACTATTGTGCCCCGTAGAAGCCCACTATTGTTATTATTGTGCCCTTACATTATTATTGTTATGTTGGCTCTGATTATATTATGAAGCCTTAGACTCCTATATATAGAAAGGAAGTATTGTCATTTGTATCATCCAAGAATTGTTCATTTATGTAATGTAAAGGAGGTTGCTCCCTCGAAGAGGCTGAGTTATAACGTGTTGATCTATCCATTCTATCTTTTTTTGAGCTAGTCTTATAACATTTGGTATCAGAGCTTTGGATTCTAGGGTTTCGCTGCTCCAAATAGGTCATCATGGAATTTTCACTATAACTTACTCTTTTTTTTTCCCTGCGATGTTTCAAAGTGAAAATAAAAACCCATTTGAGAAGAGATCGCACTGAACCTCGGGTCCGAATTTCAGAGCTTTTCGCACTATATTTGCAGAGATATGATCTAAGGAAGTTAGTCTTTTTGCAGACTCCTGAATTACATTCCAAACAGGTGACCTAGGGAAAATCATCATAAATTTCTCTCTGAGCATCAGATTGAAATTTCGTAAGAAGTTAAAGAAAGAGGACGGAATTTAGTTTCTTTTATATATTTTTTAGAGCCAAAGGTCGAAATAGTGACACGTGGCACGTCGTCCAAGTTCACTCTACTGAACTAGTCTATAATCAGGTCACTGTGGGAGATTTGGCATAACTATTCCTTGGAGAATCCAATTTGGATCAGACTGGTGGCATTGGAAAGAGGATGCAGAGGGCTACTGTAGGTTGCAATTTCAGAACTTAAAGATTCGAAAGTATAGAGTTACAGTCGTTTCAAGATCGAGCTCCTAAAATCAAGAAAAAGCAAGATGAGGAAGTTTGATGGCAAGGATTCGGTAAATTGGATACTTCAGATGGAACAATATTTTGATCTACATGATGTACCACTGTTACAAAAGGTATGTATTTCATCTTCATATTTAGAACCGGATCAATTTTTATGGTATAAAGGGCTTTGTTCTCGTAAACAACTTGTTACGTGGTCAATTTTCACGGAGGAAATAATAACACATTATGAGGATACAAAGAGAAACACCTTCTTTAGAGTAACAACACAACAATTGGAAAGAGTAAAAGGGCTTTGTTACATAGTGGAAAGTAAAATTATGGCAACAGGGAAGTCTACCCTTCACAACTATAAAGATAAAAATGTTGTTTCTCCTAGCCTTCCACAACCTACAAGGGTTACACCACAACAATTAGAAGAAAAAAGAGAAAAATGGCTTTGTTACAATTGTGATAGCAAATGCACTAAAGGTCATAAGTGTGTTGAGAAGAAATTATTTTACATAGAGTATGAGGAGGAGGAAGAAAATGATCAAGAAACATCAAAAGAAGAGGATATACGCCAGGACCCAACCCCAGAGAAAGAAGAAATGAATTAGACCATATCTTGTAAAGCATTGGCAAGAATTACCACTCCTCAAACTCTAAAGATAGAAGGACATATCAAGAAGAAAAATGTTCAAGTAGTGAAATATCACATCGAGCATCAACAACAAGTTCTCCAACTTTTAAAGGATAACGCCACTTTCGTGCAGAATCGAATGAAAAAACAAGTAGATTAACATTGCAATGAAAAATGTTTTGATGTAGGTGATTGGGTCTTTTTACGACTACATCTCAAGCAAGCTATTTATGAGAAGGAAATGTTGGCAATACTACATGCACTTAAGAAATGGTGACCTTACCCAATGGGAAGACATTCCAAGGTAAAAATGGATCATGATAGTCTTAAATGCTTTTTAGAACAAATATTATTTTTAGAATAACAGAAAAAATGGGTCACAAATATGTTGGGTTATGACTTTAACATCATCGATAGAAAAGGGAAGCAAAATTTTGTTGCAGATGCACTCTCAAGAAAGGATGAGGATGTGGAAGCATTGTTTTGTGCTATTTCTATTATCCATCCAGATTGGATAAACGAAACAAGGGATGAATGGAAGAAGCACGAAGAAGTGTGGCCACTCATTCAAAATTTGGAAAAGGTCCCAATTAAACAATATTGCCAGAACTTGAAGAGGAAGGAAAAATCATATTGGAACCTAGAGCAATCACAAAAGCAAGAATCTGATAGCTATGAAATCAATTAATTTCTGAGTATCTCATCAAGTGGAAGAACTTACCTGCTGAAAATTCCACATGGGAGAACAAGAATTTTATACAGAAGAATCAAGTTCTACTCAAGCGTTGAGGACAACACGTTTTGAAGGAGAGGGGCATGTTAGGCCCCTATACTACTAGTGTAACCCCTTATTGTTATTAGTACACCCCCCTTATTATGTTGTTGTACCCATGTAATCCCCATATTGTTACTATTGTGCCCCATAGAAGCCCACTATTGTTATTATTGTGCTCTTACATTATTATTGTTATGTCATCTCTGATTATATTATGACGCCTTAGACTCCTATATATAGAAAGGAGGTCTTGTCATTTGTATCATACAAGAATTGTTCATTTATTTAATGTAAAGAAGGTTTCCCCCTTGAAGAGGTTGAATTATAAGGCGTTGATCTATCCATTCTATCTTTTTTTGAGCTGGTTTCATAACAGGTGGGCATAAAGGAATTTCGGGCGGGTTGCATATTCATTGTTTATTCCCCTTTCTCGGACCCGAAATATGAATAGTTGGGGGCTTAATTTCTTTTCGGGTCTGGTTTAAGTATCATCATATATGGTTTTCTTTAGCTCCGATGCAACGAATTGAAATGTTTTTGTTTTGTGTAGGACTTTTTTCAGGGGAGTTTACCCATGGCACAATGGTTTAGCCTTTGGATAGTAGCCCCTTACCTTGGGGGTTGTAATTTATGTAATTAATCCTTTTAGGTTATTTTGAATAGAAGATACGACTCTTGCATTAGCAAAAAAAACAATGATATAATTTTAAAATTTAATTTATACATTACATTAATATTTTAAATTCTGTTATTAAAAAAGAAATTTCTCCCCATAAATAATACTAAAACTAAATGTTACAAAGCTATTAACAGTAAACAGAATAATAAAAATTCTTCCCAATACTTACTGCTACCAAAATATATACACAATATACAATGCTAAAGGCTACATTACTTTTCAGACAAAGTCGATAATTTTGTAATTTCCTTTTGAGTAGTAGTTGAGATTAGATCACAGGTACTTTTAGAAGCCACTGCACAATAATTTGTTGGTAGCCAAACACAGCTAAAAGCTGTTTAGGTGCATACCCAACAAGTGTTGTATGCAGCCGGTAGTCTCTGCCGTCAGGCACAAATGAAGCCCTTTTCTGATTTGTGCTTCAGTCTTATCATTGTGATTTGGATGAAGAAAGGCCACTTCGCCTGAACCCCATGTCAAACCGGGTTTTATTTCTAATAGAGTGATTTGGTCCCCTGACATTTCATTAGAGACATGTTTAAATGATACCTAAGGGAAGGATGCTCCAAGACAATCATTGCCCACCTCAAAAGCATGCCTATATAGTATATGCATACCCAACCATATCTAATATCCACGTATGGTTGAAGGAATTGTGTGACTGAAAGTTCAATTCACTACACAAATTTCTCAGGGGGTCATAGAAATGATCCAGTTATTCCAAACTCTTCTCTTCAATAAATTGAAAGAAGCAAATAGCTTGCTACAAGTGAAATTTAGAAGCAGGCCTGGTGCTGGATATTGTCCTATGGAGTGAGGAATACATGCCATTACAGTGCAAAAGGTGGATTGAACTATGGGAAAAATGGATTTTCATAGGATTCTATTCCAAACTTACTGAAAAGGTTTGCTTCTGTATTCACACTTGCAGACTCATCAGACTTCTGCATAATCAGATAAGAGTCAAAATCATAGCCAATAAAAGAACTATTGAGTACATACAGAAAATGATATAGAGAAGGCAATGTTGTAAAAAACTCCTTTTAAAAACATGTCGAAACTGTTAGCGTTTGACATTTCACCTCAGGCTGAGAAAGACAAATCTCAAAGCTACATCAAACCATTCAGCCTCGTAGCTAGCCCTACGGGGCAGGAGAAGGCTCTCTCCGGTCTCTCTTGGAAAATTTTCAATTAGGGAGATGACCAACAAAGTAACACTGATATTAGGCTAGTAAACTAATAAAAGAATTTGGTTTTGGGGTTTTTGGGTTTTTTGGTGGCAATTTGAGGAGAGGGCAAATTTGGCTGCGGGGATGGGACACAGTTTCTGCAGGGGAGTCTTTGGGGCAAGGTAGGAGGCCGTGCTGATGTCTTTAACTGAAGTGAATGGTCAGGAATGAAAGAGAGAAGGCTAAAGAGAGCAAACAATGAATTTGAATTCTCTTTAAACAGTAGAA
>APFE031480029.1:0-13935 GCA_000404065.3 Pinus taeda | reverse complement strand
TTATATATTGTATATATACACTATTTAATATAAAGATGTTAGACATTGTAATTTTTCCTCCTTATTTGGTCACATAAACTAAAGATAGAATAAAATGAACACAAACACATTTCAATAAGCTCTTAACTTTTGTAACAAATGATGATGTTGGGACTAATGTTTCATCCAAAATTATCTATTCACCTATCTCTATTTTGTTGTAAGGTTATCTAGTCCATTAATCACTTTCGTTACTTCCATTTTCCATATTCAAATGTGTTTCATTATTAGATTTATAAATTTGTTCAAGCATTCTTTTCTTTTTTTGCTGAAGTAAGAGATAGACCTTCTATTCATTTGAAGCTAAAAAATAGGTCACATAAAATACAACAAACCTAGAGGGGAAGAATGCAAAAGAGTTAACTAGCGCCCTATGTGTTGGGACCTGAGCCAACTGCTCGAGATCCTGTCTAAGGGCCCACAAAACAGAACAACCTCTTGAGGGCCCACAAAGCAGAAATCAAGAAGTATTTAAGCGGACCCGATGAGGAAGTATAGATCGCAGTGAAAATATTTTAGGTCCGCTAGGTAGATAACCATCGAGCAGTTGTTTCGCCCGAAATTCCCTGATCTCGCTCCTGAGAAGAAACTTGCAAGGAAGATATCCTGGTCCCGTGAACATGCACAACACACCTCAGCCGTAGATCTGCTACAACTAGATCCTACGGCTGTAAAGGATATCAGGCTGGAAAGAAGAGCGAGGGATACCCTCCCGATGAAGGTGGTATTCTCTCTCCTCCTTGAGCCACATGTTGAACGGTTAGTGGCATCAGAAGCTTTTTTGTTAAACCACTTAGGGTAATGCAGACGCTCGAAAATCACTGTAACTGTAGCAAAACCACCTTATACTGTAGCAAAGCTCTTGGTGCCACCATTTGGTTTCATGCTCTTTCTCCTCTACCTTGCATCCAACTGCGAGACCCAAATATGCCAATTCTTGGGTCGTCTGTTTGTCAAAACCTTATCATCCATTTGCTTAATTTTCAACTGGTTGATTCCCCTTCATGTATTGATAATGCTCCCTGTCTGCACAAGCCAGAGTGGAGCATCCCTCATGCAGTTGTCCTGTTGGTACCGACTCCCACGAGCAACACTTTTTGTCTCTTGTACATCACACCCCTTCATTAGCTAGCCAGTCCGCCACTCTGTTGGCATTTCTGTGCACATGAACAAGTCTAAGAGTTCTTAGTACTCTTAGGTGAGATTGAATTCGGTGATAGACCTACAAAAGTCTCCAGTGTTTCGAAACTTTGTCTGGTGCAGTGCCAGTGCCTATCCTTTTGACTGAATTAATTGTTAATTCCGACTCTTCCTCTATGATTGTATTATGTAAACTTTACTCAATCTGAATTTCTAAGCATTGCTCAATGGCCATGAGTTCCACCATATTGTTAGTGGCCCTTCCCAAATGACTATGAAAGATGACTTTTATATTGCCCTCTTCATCTCTTATGACTCCTCGATAACCAGCATCTCCAGGGTTTCCTTTTGAGGCTCCATCTATATTGAATTTAAAAAATCCATGGGGAGGGGGTTTCCAGAAAGCCTTTCCTTCTGATATGTGCCTTCCTATATTATTTATGCCCTGAGGGACATGTAATTGGAGCCCCAATATTTCGAGAATGTGAGCATCCTGTTGGCCAGGGGGTTTCTTAGGAGGTTTCTTTGGAAGGGCATTAATAGTTTCTTTGAGTTGTTTTAGGATATGAGCCATGATGCTTTGTGTTGAGCCAGATTTATCTTTGAAGATCCTGTTGTTACATTCTTTCCAAACATCTTAGATCAAAAATATGGGAATCAGAGTCCAGGCTATATTGACTATCTCATTATCTGAGAAGTCTTTCCTCCAATTCTTTAAAGTTTCAGTGCTGTCATTTTTCGTTATTGTCCGTTTGATTAAGATAGAGGCCACCCAATTCCATAAGGTTGAGGTGAAAGAGCTGAGGTGGAGAAGGTGATCCATAGTTTCTTCCTGCAGACCACATAAATGGCATCTTGATGGACCAGAAAAACCTCTCTTTCTAAGATTTTCCCAAGTCAGAATCTTTTTATGTTGTACCAACCAAATGAACAATTTGATATTCATCCAACGTGGGTTGTTCCAAAGGTCTTTCCATGTCTTATCAGGGCTTGGATAGTTAAGTCCAGTGGATATTCTTTTGGCTTCTTTGAGGTTGAAGATGCCCTCATTGTTTCTCCCCCATCTTAGTAGATCATTCGAGGTTGAAGTCAAAATTTGTCCCTTTTCCAGAATCGCTTCAAGAACTTTAGCTTGGGCTTTCAAAGGGGTCTCTTCATTGTAATCTGGTACCTTCCAAATTCTCCATTTACCAGTGTCCCTTGAATGATCCAAAAAGTCACTTACCCTTTTCAGTCCTTTATTAATGGTATCATTTTTTATGATGTCCAATCCTTCTCTGCATAGGTTATATTCCTGCTGCTAGTTGTCCTCCCAGAACTAGGCTAGATTCCCATTTCTGATCTCCCAGAAACTATGTTTCTAAACTGAGGCTCTGTTCTCCCAAGCATTGTTCCAAATATGGGAACCTTTGATGTGTCCTGTCATTTGAATGTAGTCCCTTTCTTGCCAGTCCATTGCATATTTTTGTTTCCAACGCTTCGCCTAGGGGTTTCTCATTTCCTTTACCCATCTCCACCAAAGTTTTGCCCCCAAAACTTTGTTTAGAGTATCTGGGTCATGGAGACACAAACCACCATGGGTTTAGGTTTACAGAGCTTGTCCCAAGCTACCAGAGCCCATTTTATTTTTCTCTTCCCCCTTAACCCAAAGAAAATCTCTTTGTATATTCCTAATTTGTTGTAGAACTCCTATTGGGACAGGGAAAATTTGAATGGTTTGTAGTACAACGTTTGTGAGAACTAGCCTTCCTGCTAAATTCAAAGATCTTCTTGCCCAATTGCTGACTTTGTCCTTCAGTTTATTTGTTACTGATTCCTAGACTTCCTTACTCAGAGGTTTGTCAGTGAGGGGCATTCCCAGATATTTGGAGGGAAGATGATATCTTTGAAAGCCGAGAATTCTGGAGAGATTTCTTTGAATAGAAATATCAGTAATGAAAAAGAAAACTTTTGATTTTGTGAGGCTTACCTCTGTTCCAGTAGCCATTGCAAAATCATTCAGGATTTGTTTGAAAGCTTTGGCTTCCTTGACTGTGGGTGTGCTTTGCAGCATAGTGTTGTCCACAAATTGTTGATGAGTTAATGTGTCCCCATTCTGAGTCAGTTTGAGTCCCTGGATTCTTCCCTCCTCCTTGGCTAAATTGATCGCTTTGCCCAATCCTTCCATCATGAGAATGAAGAGGAAGGGGGAGAGAGAATCTCCTTGCCTGAGGCATCTCGATGGTCTGAAGGTTCTGGATGGAGAGCCATTAAGAAGGATTGAACAACTGGCAGTGGTAACCAGAACCATGACCCATTTTATCCAATTGTGGTCAAAGCCATATGCTTTAAGAACTTCCCTGATGTAAGAACAACTTAGCTTATCATAAGCTTTCGCTATGTCTAGTTGTATTATCATACCTGCTTGCTTGTTGGTCTTGAGGGAATGAACCACTTCGTGAGCTTGAATGATATTATTGAGAATTTGTCTACCTTCCTCATATCCAGTCTGCTCCTCTGACACGAGCATTGGAAGAAGGGGTGTGAGTCTGTTAGCAATAACTTTGGAAATGATTTTGTACACCACATTGCATAAAGCTATGGGTCTGAATATGTCTGGTGTCATGGCTTTTTCCTATTTAGGGATTAAGGCTATGAAGGATTCATTAAGCGCTCTTAGAATTGTTCTTGATTTTCTCGAGTCCTCCACCACATCAAGAATGTCATTTTTGACTGTTTCCTAGCATGTTTTGAAGAAGTCTACATTGAAACCATCCGGGCCTGGAGCTTTCCCATTGTGCATCTCTTTGATTACTTCATTGACCTATTTTTCCGCTACTGGCCTGTTGAGATTATAATTATCTTCCCTAGTTACTAGTTTTGGAATATGTTGAGTGAAGCTTTTAGTAAATTGGGATCTGTCTACAATGATCTCCTCTGCTATACTTTGAAAATGTTGTACTAGAACACATTCCATTTCCTTTTGAGTATTTAGCTTTTTCCCTTGAGGATCTACGAGTTTTGTGATCCGATTATGTGCCCTGTGTTCCATGGTAGACTTGTGAAAGAACCTGGTATTTCTCTCCCCTTCTTTAATCCATTGCACTCTTGATTTTTGTCTCCAGAAGATTTCCTCCTGTTGGCATCTGTTGTCCCATTCTTGTTGAAGAGAGTCTATTTGAATTTTCCTTTCCTCTGTGAATCCTTCTATGATGAGAATTTGATTAGTTTCCTGTAATTTTTTTTTCCACTTCTCTTTTGGCTTTAAAAATATTACCAAACTCATTTTTGTTCCATTCTTTGAGCCTTCGCTTGATGTGTTTGAGTCTTTGTTGCAGGAGGAACATTTTTGTGCCTTGGGTGGGCATGTCTTCCGCCCACCATTTTCCAATGTTAGTGATGAAGTCAGGGTGAGTAAGCCAAAGTCTAACATTAAACCCCAGGTGGTCTTAAATGATCCTGCACTACAGATGCATAGAGATCACAAGGTGACTTATGCGGTCATATGTAAGTTTATGGGTATATGGCCCACGAAGAAAGCATTGTACACATGGATAAGAAGTAACTAGAAACCGAAGGGAGAAATAAATCTACATCTTGGGTCCAAGGGTTTTTTAACAGTGGTTTTCACTAACCTAGAGGACAAAGACAGGGTTTTCAAAGGAGGACCTTACTTCTATGTGGCCGTAGGCCTTTACATGCGACCTTGGGTGATGAACTTGGTTCTGGAGCGAGAAACGTTCACATTAGTCCCGATATGTATTAGATTATACTCCTTACCTTTAGATTATTGGCTGTTGGAATCCTTAAAAGCTATAGGTAATAAATAAGGGCATTTTATAAAGATATGAGAGGCGACCTTGCGAGGTAAATATACTTCCTTCGCTCGCATATGTGTAGAAATGGACTTATCGGGAGCACTCTCGGATGAAGTCATCCTAGAAGTATATGATGAGGAATGGGTACAAGCGATCGACTATGAACACATCCCATTCAGATGCCGTAAATGTCATGAACATGGGAACCTCTTCAAAGACTTCTCTCTCAACAAAAGGGAGGACAACCTGAAAACCAACATAGGAAAATACTCTGAAGGTTTTACCAAAGTGGGAAGCAGAGGGAAAGGAGGGGGAAAAAGTACTGAAAGAAACCTAGCGAGAACAAGCTACTAAGTCATAACAGTTTTGAGATTTTAGAAGAAGAGGGGGGGGGGGAGATGGAATGAATAAGAAACCAAAGGACAATCATATAGAGAAGGAAAATGAGAACATGGAAATCATACAGGAATACAATGAACAAAAGGAGGACCTACCAAGCACTATGGAACTTGGCAGGGACCATGAGATGACCCTAAGCGAAGGAGGTACGGAGGAGCAAGACCTACAGGAGATTCTTGAGAGGGAGAACCTTGAACTAGAAAAGTTTCTAGAGCAGGGAACCAACAAAGGAATTGACTCTCTACCACAAGAGGAGTTTGACAAAGTACAAAAACTATTCCTCTGAAGGTCTCAAAAAAAGGTTGCAAGAGTCAAAAGGAACCACAATAGCCAGGAGAACAGAGGGGTTAAATCAATGGAGATAGCATCAGAACATTCCACCAAAAACCCAAGCAAGAAAAGAGAAAGAAAGAGACAGAATGAACTGCTGACAGAGTGTGGGAAACTCATGATTAATCTAGGTAAGAGGAAAGATATCACTAGTTACTCTTTTACAAACCCATCATTATGAAGTTTACAACCTGGAACATTAGAGGACTAGGAAGCAAAAGAAAACAAAGAAATCTCAGGAACATAATTAAAGAAGAAAAACCAGATATGGTGTTTATACAGGAAACAAAATGCTCAATAGACAAAATCAGAGAAATGCATAGCAAATGGCTTATTAAATATGATTACCTAGAAGTCAAAGCAAATAATACAGCAGGGGGAATTATCACTCTATCGAATCCTCAAAATTTTGGAATCTTGGATGTTGAGGCATCCAAAAACCACCTTGCAATGGTTATCCAAACTTTGGGGGACAAGGAATGTTACATGATCACAAAAGTCTATGGTTCTCAACTTCTTGAAGACAAACTTAGGCTCCTCACCTCTCTGGAGGAGTTGAAAGAGAGAGACACTCAGTAATGCCCTGTATTTTTGGAGGGGACTTTAACATGATCAGATCTCTCACAGAGAAAAAAAGAGGGACCAGAACACTTGGAAGAGACTCAATTGCCTTCCCGAACTTCCTAAACAACATAAGACTGGTGGATATGGATACAATAAATGGTACCTTCACATGGAATAACAAAAGAGGAGGAACTTCCCAAGTTTCCTCGAAACTAGACAGATTCATAATCTCGGAGGATCTCCTTCTCACCGGTTGTATCATGACAGCTTTTATCCTCCCTTTCGGAGGCTCAGACCACTGACCCATCCAACTAGAAGCTTCATTTATAGGCACCCTGAGGAACATACCTTTCAGGTTCGGAAATGTCTGGTTTACTCACCCTGACTTCATTACTAACATTGGAAAATGGTGGACGAAAGACATGCCCACCTAAGGCACAAAAATGTTCCTCCTGCAACAAAGACTCAAACACATCAATTGAAGGCTCAAAGAATGGAACAAAAATGAGTTTGGCAATATTTTTAAAGCCAAAAGAGAAGTGGAAATTTTTTTACAGGAAACTAATCAAATTCTCATCACAGAAGGATTCACAGAGGAAAGGAAAATGAAAGTGGACTCTCTTCGACAAGAATGGGACAACAGATGCTAGTAGGAGGAAATCTTCTGGAGACAGAAATCAAGATTGCAATGGATTAAAGAAGGGGAGAGAAATACTAGGTTCTTTCACAAGTCTACCATGGAACATAGGGCACATAATCGGATCACAAAACTCATAGATCCTCAAGGGAAAGAGCTAAATACTGACAAGGAAATGGAATCTATTCTGGTACACCATTTTCAAAGTATAGCAGAGGAGACCATTGCAGACAGATCTCAATTTACTAAAAGCTTCACTCAGCCTATTCCAAAACTGGTAACCAGGGAAGATAATTATAATCTCAACAGGCCAGTAGCAGAAGAAGAGGTCAATAAAGTAATCAAAGAGATGCACAATGGCAAAGCTTGAGGCCCGGATGGTTTCAATGTAGAATTCTTCAAAACATGTTGGGAAATAGTCAAAAGTGACATTCTTGATGTGGTGGAGGACTCGAGAAAATCAAGAACAGTTCTAAGGGCACTTAATGAATCCTTCATAGCCTTAATCCCTAAATAGGAAAAAGCCATGAAACCAGACAAATTCAGACCCATATCTTTATGCAATGTGGTGTACACAATCATTTCCAAAGTTATTGCTAACAGACTCAAACCCCTTCTTCCAACACTCATGTCAAAAGAGCATACTGGAAGGTAGACAAATTCTCAATAATATCATTCAAGCTCACGAAGTGGTTCATTCCCTCAAGACCAACAAGCAAGCAGGTATGATAACACGGTTGGACATAGCGAAAGCTTATGATAAGCTAAGTTGGTCTTACATCAGGGAAGTTTTTAAAGCATATGGCTTTGACCATAATTAGATAAAATGGGTCATGGCTCTGGTTACCACTGCCAGTTGTTCAATCCTTCTTAGTGGCTCTCCATCCAGAACCTTCAGGTCATCGAGAGGCCTCAAGCAAGGAGATCCTCTCTCCCCCTTCCTCTTCATTCTCATGATGGAAGGATTGGGCAAAGCAATCAATTCAGCCAAGGAGGAGGGAAGAATCCAGGGACTCAAATTGACTCAGAATGGGGACACATTGATTCATCAGCAATTTATGGACGACACTATGCTGCAGGGCACACCCACAGTCAAGGAAGCCAAAGCTTTCAAAGAAATCCTGAATGATTTTACAATGGCTGCTAGAATAAAGGTAAGCCTCACAAAATCAAAAGTTTTCTTTTTCAATATTGATATTTCTATTCAAAGAAATCTCTCCAGAATTCTCGGCTTTCAAAGAGATCATCTTCCCTCCAAATGTCTGGGAATGCCCCTCATTGACAAACCTCTGAGTAAGGAAGTCTGGGACTCAGCAACAAATAAATTGAAGGACAATCAGCAATTGGACAAGCATATCTTTGAATTTAGCAGGAAGGCTAGTTCTCACAAAGGCTGTACTACAAACCATTCCGATTTTCAAGTTTTCAGCCCTTCCTGTCCCAATAGGAGTTCTACAACAAATCAAGAATATACAAAGAGATTTTCTTTGGGGTGAAGGGGAAGAGAAAAAGAAATGGGCTCTGGTAGCTTGGGACAAGCTCTGCAAACCGAAAACCCATGGTGGTTTGGGTCTCCATGACCCGGATACTCTAAGCAAAGTTTTGGGGGAAAAACTTTGGTGGAGATGGCTAAAGGAAATGAGAAACCCCTGGGTGAAGCTTTGGAAATAGAAATATGCAATGGAATGGCAGGAAAGGCACCAAATTCGAATGACAGGACACATCAGGGGTTCCCATATTTGGAACAATGCTTGGGAGAACAGAGCCTTAGTTCAGAAACATAGTTTATGGGAGATTAGAAATGGGAATCTAGCCTAGTTCTGGGAGGACAACTGGCAGCAGGAACATAACCTATGCAGAGAAGGACTGGACATCATAAAAAATGATACCATTAATAAAGGACTGAAAAGGGTAAGTGACTTTTTGGATCAATCAAGGGACACTGGTAAATGGAGAATTTGGAAGGTACCAGATTACAGTGAAGAGACCCCTTTGAAGGCCCAAGCTAAAGTTCTTGAAGCGATTTTGGAAAAGAGGCAAATTTTGACTTCAACCTCGAATGATCTACTAAGATGGGGGAGAAACAATGAGGGCATCTTCAACCTCAAAGAAGAAAAAAGAATAGCCATTGGACTTAACTATCCAAGCCCTGATAAGACATGGAAAGACCTCTGGATCAACCCACACTGGATGAAGGTCAAACTGTTCATGTGGTTCGTACAACATAAAAATATTATGACTTGGGAAAATCTTAGAAAGAGAGATTTTGCTGGTCCATCAAGATGCTAGTTATGTGGTCTACAGGAAGAAACTATGGATCACCTTCTCAACCTCTGTTCAAGCATTCAATAATTTTTATCAATTAGTTTTTGCACAAGAGACCGATACTAAGTAGCAATGTTGCATATTACACTTGTTATTTATTTGTTATTGCTTTTTGTTTTTGTTTTTTGTTTTTGTTTCTATTCAATGTTTTTTTTTGTCATGTTTTTTTAACTTTTTTTATGTTTTAATATATATTTTTTATATTACTTGTTATTATTTTTAAATTTTTTGTGTCTTTTTTGTTTTATTTAATAGTTTATTTTTTTCAATGTTTTAATTTTGTTTTCTTTTGTATTTTTATTTATTTATATATTTATTTATTATTTGTTTTTATTTATTTGTTTATGCAAGGTTTGTGTGGGATCGTGGCTCTAGGAACCCGATCCCATTATATGTCAATTTAATACTTGATTTAAAGTTTTTGTTATAATGGATCGATTCTTCCCCACATTGTGTCAATTTCATGGTTGGTCCTTTAAGTTTTCTTTACAATGGGTTTGAGCTCACCAACACTGCGTGTCAATTTGATGGTTGATTTTTTTTTTTTTTTTTGCAATGTGTCAAGTTTCCTTATGCTAAGATTTTAAAATCGTTATACTTTTAGGATTTAAAAGAAAATGTATTCTTGCTATAATGACTCTTTCATTCACGTGTTCATTTTTAAAGTTTTTTTAGTCATTAATTTTTCGCATAATGCCATGGTTGAAATATGTTGAAAACTTAAGGTTTTTTGTAGTCACGATCTTTGGTTTTAATTTCATGGTTGAAAAATTTTCAAAATTTTAAGGTTTTTCTAAGCCATGATATTTTATCTTTAATGATATGGTTGAAAATAGTTATAAGTATTTTATCTTTAACATCACTACTGAAAATTATTGGAATTTTAAGACTTTTTAGAGACGTGATATTTTATCTTTAATGTAATGTCTGAAAATCATTGGAATTTTAAGGTTTTTCGGAGTTATGAAATTTTATCCTTAACGTCATTGCTAAAAAAATGTTGAAAATTTATGCCGATTTTATTTTTGTTATTTCGGCATCAACGCTCTTCATTTTTCGGGTGTTTTTTCACAAACAAAATTGACTTTTATTCGATTTTACTGCTATTTTTAAAAAATGCTGATAAAAAAAAAACCATTATTCCAGCATTAACACCTTTCGTTTTCATGTGTTTTTTGCTAGAGTTCTTGTTTTGAGTTTACAGTTCTCGTTTAATGATTAACATTATTTTCGACAAATTGAATTTTATTGCAGGATTCAAAAGATTGATGATGATGTCACAAAAATCCAACTTGCTTCTCTTCGCTTGGAAGGTGCAACCCTCATTTAGTGGGAGGCCAGAACTTATGAAGATTTGAAGAAAAGTGGTAAAATTATCTCTTCTTAGAATGATTTTATAGTTTCATTAACAAGACAATTTTATCCAATATGCAAAAAAAAATTATGGGTTGGCAAAATTTTAGACAAGTTAAAGGTCAGAATGCCCAAAGTTACACACAATAATTTATAAAAAGAGCATTAACCCTTGGGTGTTGATTTGACCTCACAAGATACTCTCCTTAAGTATATAGGTGGATTACATAGTTATTTCATACATACTATACTTATGTTTAATCCCACCAATCTAGATGAAGTATGTGTTCAAGCAACTCATTTAGAACTAAGAGGCAAGAATGTCCCTCAAGAATCCAACAAGAAACTCTTTAAATATGGAGATAAAAGAAAGGGGAAATTTAAAGGCAAAGGTAAGTAGAATTCTACTGTCAAGAAAGAGGGAGAGAAACTTACTTGTAAACATTGTTCAAAAGATGACCATGATGAAGACTGTCGTTGGAAATTACATCCAAAATTAAGACCAAAGAAGTTCAATAACAAGGGAAAACAAAAGAATAATGCTGCAGATCTAGGATGAGAGGTGATGAAACCAAAATCAAAGCCATGGGAATGAAAGGTATAACTTCTAATGCAAGTATTATTTATTCTAGCAAGCCTGTTGGATCTCAAAATGATAAAGAAAGAAGTGATATTTTTCATATCAAGGCCATTACAAAGCATACAAAGGTTGATATTTTATTTGATAGTGGATCTCAAGTCAATTTTATCTCTAAGGCAATTGTCAAGAAACTTAACTTGGAAACTACACCTCATGCAAAACCTTACCCTTTGGGTTGGGTATGTGATGATGCCAAATTTCAAATGACAAGAAAATGTAAACTAAAATTTGCCATCACTGGTAATTTTATAGATGATGTAGAGCTTGATGTTTTACCACTTGAATTTTGTGGGATTGTCTCAGTGAGTCCATATTTATATGATTGAAAAACCATATTATATCATCATGAGAACAAATATCATATTTTAAAATATGGAGTTGAGTATATTTTTAGAGCACATCGCAAGAAGATGAAATTCTCTCTTGTTAGTGCAAGTCAAATGAAAAGGCTTGTGAATGCTAGTAATAGTTTTGTGTTGTTGATGGTTAAAGCTAATGATACCACTGAATTTGAATATTTCTCAAGATGTGATTCTAAACTCAAGCATGAATTGGTTGAAGTTGTTAATACTTATGACAAATGTTTCAACAACCTAAAGGGTTACCTCCAACATGAACAATCCAACATGAGATACAATTGCACCAGGATGCAACACTTATGAATATTGGAATGTCTAGAATGTCAGTTTTGGAGAATGCATAGATTAAGAAGAAAATTCAACAACTGCTTGACAAATGGGTCATCAAACCTAGTACATCTCCTTGTGGGTCTCCCATTGTTTTTAATCTGAAGAAAGATGGAACATGTCAGATGTGTGTGGATTTCCGAGCTTTGAAAAGATCAGGGTAAAGAATCACTATCCTCTTCCTCGCATTCATGATGCACTAGATCAATTAAAGGATGTTTATTTTACTAAGTTAGACTTGAGAAGAGGTTATCATCAGATAAGGATTGTTGAAGATGATATTTGGAAAACTACTTTTAAGACAAAACAAGCTCTGTTTGAAAGGTTAGTTATGTCGTTTCGTCTTTGTAATGCACCTGCCACATTCATGAGAATTATGAATGATGTATTGCGACCAATCCTTGATGATTTTTTCATAGTATACTTAGATGATATTCTTATTTTTATTAAGACTCATGAAGAGCATGTCAAGCATGTAAAGCAAGTTCTATATGTCTTGGAAAATGAAAAGTTGTATTTGAAGATGTCTAAATGTGAATTTGGGAAAACCTCTTTAGTTTACTTGGGTCATATTATAGGAGGTGGTGAATTGAAGATTGATCCCTCCAAAGATGATGTTATGTGAATTAACCTAAACCCAACAATGTAACAAAAGTTAGGATTTTTTTTTAGAGCAACCCAATATTGGAAAAAATTTATTGCTAACTTCTAATTCATTGCAGCACCATTATATGCTTTGATAAGCGTGAAGTAGGCCTTTCAATGGGGAGGCAAGCAACATAAATCCTTTGACACTTTGAATAAGAAAATCAATACAACACTAGTTCTAGCACTTCCATATCTTAAGAAACCATTTGAAATTCAAACCAATGCAAGCGAATATGTTATCATTCTGAAATATTTTCCAATGCAGTGATTAACTATCCAACCTGTGATAAAAAGTTGTATGCTTTGGTACAAAGCATGAAGAAATGGAAGCATGATTTGATGAGTAAAGAACCAATTATTCATACTAACCATCAACCTTTCCAATATTTACAATCGTAAACTAAGCTACAACAAGCTAGGCATTTCAAATGGTGGGATTTCTATAGCAATTTCAATTGCTTATCAAGTATAAGAAAGGTATATACAACAAATTTTCATATATGTTATCAAGCCCTATTGTTAATGCATCTATCATTCTTAAGCATAACTCAATCGTGCATGAAAGTTATATTGAACATTATGCTCAAGGTGAAGATTTTAAATATGTTTAGACAACATTGAGTTAAGCCAATCATGTTGAAGAGTTGGATTATCATGTTCATAACAAGTCGTTGTATCATATTGGAAAGTTGTGTATTCCACAGGGTGAAAGAGTTAATGTCATAAGGGAAGCCCATACTTGTTGGTCACTTTGGTGTAGGAAATACAATTGCTCAGTTACAAAGGTATTGTTATTGGCCTCGTATGAATGAAACTGTATCAAGATATGTAAAAGGATATTTTATGTGTGCTACTAGCAAACCAAGTAATAGGAAATTGGGTTTGTACACTCAACTTCCTATTCCTTTTTCATCCTTGGGAAAGTATCTTTGTCGATTTTGTTTGGGGACTACCAATGTCTAGGAAAGGTCGTGATTATTTATATGTTGTAGTGGATTGTTTCAGAAAAATGTGTGTATTGATGCCTTGTACTAAACATGTTACAACTGAACAAAATGAAAATTTGTTCTTCCAAAATGTATGGGTTCATTTTGGGTTACCTACTTCTATTATTTTTTATCGAGATTCTTGATTTATCGACAAGTTTTGGTCAAGTTTATGTGAACTCATGGAAACAAAGTTGAAGAAGAGCACAACATTTCATCCACAAATTGACAACCATAAAAAAGTAGTGAATAGAACAATAGTGCATCTCCTTCGAGGATATTGTTGTGGGTTTTAACCCCATACAGAAATTACCTGCATACGAATTCTAAATCACAGGAAAAATAAAAATGCGAGAGCATAACACAGAAAACACATATACACAGAGATTTC
>APFE031480028.1:0-17007 GCA_000404065.3 Pinus taeda | reverse complement strand
TATTTTCTAGGGCCTTTACTTCCCTGGTTTTCTCAGCAACTGTCATTTTTGACTTATCATAACTAGCCTCAATCTTGGCTAGCTTTTCTTTTGTTTCCTTCATCTCTGCCATTTGTAATACTAGAGCCTTAATCTCTTTCATCATGGCCTCCATACTCAAGCTGGCCTCTTGCACTGTTGCTGCTGTTGGATCTGCTGAAGTTGATGCACCTGCTGCTGAAGTTGAACCTGGGGGAGATGCTGTTGTATTAACTGTTGTTGGAGGAGCTGTTACTATTGGAGCAGTTTGGGATGGTTGAGGGGCCAACTTTGGTTGTTTCCCTCGCTGAGCTTCCTCCAATGCTTTCTTTGTTTCCATTATCCTTTGATTCATCCTCATAAGTAGACTTACCACATCCTCTACTTCTTGTTGTTGTGCTACTTCTGCAGTTTGAGGATGTATGGTGACTGGCAGCTTCATTTGTTTTCTTAATGCTGCTATGTCTTCCTCCTTTTTTCTAATTAAGCCCTGTGTGCCTTTGGGATCTTTGGGATCATGTCCCAACTCTATGATGATCTCCTCCAAGGATTTTATCCTATTATCCTTGGCCAAGGATGAGGCTTTTTCTAACTCTAACTGGGCAGAACTATTGTATAAGGAGTTCTGCAATCTGTGGGCCAGTAGAGCCTTGTCTGCCAATGTAGAATAAACCATTTCTCCCGTTTGCTTATGTAACTCAATCTGGTCCAAAGGATGTATATCTTTTGCCAGGACCTCCAGATTGGTTCTAATGTAGTCTGCAGCTGACTGTGGCTGTTGTGTAGTAGGCCTGAAGTGACTGAGAGTCATCTTCCCGGCTTCTATATCATAGGCTGCCATTAGCCTTTGCTGATTTGTTGGTGCCATTCTCATTAATTGGTTGTAGAGCTGAAACCTTATTGGCTCGTTTCTAGCTTTAATCTCTGTGAATGCCTTTTTGATGTCTGAGCCCTTTTGTGTCTATTGTTTGGAGGATGAAACCTCCCCACCTGGTTGTTTCTCTTGCTCCTATTGAAAGGAGCTGGCCGATGTTTCCAAAATAGGAGGGATCTGCTCCTCAGAAGTCCCCTCACCCCTGATGTTTCCTATGGTCTCTTCTGTGATTTCATCCTCGGCATAGGGGTTCAACCTTTGTCTTTTTTCTCCTTGCTGGTCCGTGGATGTCCCTGTGGATGTACCATCTGTTCTATCCCTCTTTTTACCTCTTTCCTCATTGTGAGGAGTTTGCAACACAGGGATTTCAGGTTCTTTTGTTTGTGTTAAAGGGCTTTGTTCTTGTCCCTTTTCTGGATTTGAGGATGGCTGCTCCTCCATTGTGCTTTACTGTTCAGAATTCTCTATTTCTTTGCCCTTTCCTGCTGATGATATGGCCTCCTTAGCTAGCTGCCGTGAAGTAGCAGCTGAATTGCTTGCTCCCACTGGTTGAGGTTGTGTGAAGGTGACCTATCCAACATAATCTAGGTCAATTCTTTTCTCAATTTCTTTCATCTCTCTCTCTAATTTTTCTTCTTCAGTGAGCTGTTCATCATCTAAGGTGCCCTCTACCCACTCTGGTTGATTGGCATATTGTTCATTGTATGAGATTGGCTGGTGCACATATCCTGAAAGCCTGTGTTTGATTCTTCTAAGGCTTATAAAGTGTTCAGGGGCATATGGTGCCCAGTAGAAGCTTTGTTTCAACATGAGTTCTTTTCCTAGCATGTTGTTTGCATCCTTCCATGCTTCTTCCCTTTTGTTGAAAACAAAGGGACCCAACTGGTGTCTGATTTTAAGTTGTGCCTTCTTGTTTTTTCCATGGAATTGAGTTAGGTCTGCATTACTGAACTGCCTGAAATATTCCAAGGCAAAAAGTCTCATGGGGACATATCTTGGCAGCTTATAAGGGGACAACTCACAGCCATAAATTCTGATCACTATGTGGTTTTGGTAGAAGTACCAATCACCAATGTTGTAGCCCTTTGAAAGATGCAAGATTCTTTGCATTTCAGCAGTGAGCCTAGTAGGAGGAGTCACCATTAATAGGAAAGTAGCTGAGTAGATGAATAGGTCAATAAACTCACAATATGTGTATGGAGAATAGTGGACTTCATGGAAAACTGTGGTCCAATAAATGACAGGTCTCCTCTCTCCTTTTGGGTCTAATCTCGTGAGATGAACCTTGAAACTATCTGGGTGATAGTACAACAGCAGATGGTAAATGTAGGAGGTGTATTTAAACACTCTTTCTCTCTCCATCATCATGAACTGTTCATGTATCGTGTTTGCTATGAAGGTGGCATAGTCATACATGACAGCAGGGGGCTTTCCTGGAGTGAATATGGTTAAGAACAGAAACACAGTCTCATCTACAAACTCTCATGTTTTGCATCCTAAAATGTAGGAAATCATATCCACCATGAGCTTGCCTGTTTCATTAAACGAGGCCTGATGATAGGGAGGAGGATGATCATACTGGCACTACGGATGCATAAACAATTGACTAACTCTTGATATTTCTGCCTTAGAGAGCCTTGCACCCTGATCCGGCAAGAGTTTCATTGTAAAGGGAGCCAGAGGCTGTGGAGGCTCAAAGTTCAGCATTTCATTTATGGATTGAGGAGTGATATAGAACAACACAGACCCATCTGGACTGAGAATTGCTCTCAAAGTGGGTTCATAGTGTGCATGGCATAGATGAATGAAATCAGGTAGCACATTGACTGATGGGAGGTAATAGATGGGCATACTGGATTGCCAAATTCCTAGAATACCTGTTTTATTTCTATGATTATTTCTGAATTGGCACACAGTTTTGAGGTGAGAAGTTAGGCCCATCATATCTTTGATCTGGAAGTCTTTGTCTGCCAAAGGTAGCCACTCTAAATCCATGTGTGGAGCATTCAAAGGAGCAATGTTCAAGGCTACTGGAGTATCCATGATTTATACTGCTTGTATTGATTGCAATATAGGTATAAGTAGCAATAGGAGGTAGAATTGAGGTTTTGAGGATACTGACAGAAGTATGAAAACTGATTTTCTATCTCAAACCAATTTCTCTGTATGAATTTTATGATGAACAACAAATTTGCAGTACTAAGACTGGGTTTTTTGCATCAATTTGCCAAATTGCAGGCTTTGTGGGTAGGATGCTGAGAGAATTTGTATTGAATTTTGCCCAAGGGGCACAAGTCTGCAGAGGGAAAGGGAAGCTGAGGGTTCCCCCTTTAGGAAACAGGTTATAATCAACGGAAACAGGGCGCTGGAATATTTTAACTTAATAATCGAGTGATTTTTGAAGTCTCTGTGGGCGCATATGGATGCACAGTGTGTTGGAGTGGCTCTTTTGTAGAGGGAATGAACGCAAATTTGCAGGTTTATTGTGAATTACCAGCTCAAATGGTTTATGCAGGTCAATGAGCAACCGGTAGGAACTTCTTTGGAAACAAACACAGGTTCTTTCGGCAATTTGAACAGAGAAGTATGAAAAACAGGGTTTCGGGCAGAAATCGGGTAAATACTTGTGTCTAGGGTGCCGAGGATGGTTAGCAAGAACAAATTGGGCTGTGAAGTTGAGCTATGGAGTCAGGTTGGTGGGTTGATGAGAGTATAAGCTCCAGAAGCAATTTTAACAGAAAAACGCATGCACGTTGTTTGCGCAGCAACAAAATAGAAATAAGCCGAAAATAGTCACTTTCACGACTTTTTAACCAAATTTGGACCTTTTGGCACTTTTGGCGCTTTTCTCGGATGACATCATCATGAAGTCCCTTTTGTCGTGTAGCGGGTACGGCAGATGACGTGGCACATGACGTAAGAGATGGTGTGGCACATGACACGGTTGCGGGGTGGTGACATTAGCGGGTGACATGGCACAGGTACAGTGCAGTGGCAGGCGACGTGGCGGCAACTTCATGTGGTAACGTAGGAAACAGGGAAGGGCGGTAAGCGGTTTCCATCGGACCGCCTTTGGTACGGGAGCGGTATGTGTCAGGGGCAGCCCGATGCAATAGGATGCCGACAACTGTCTCGGTGTACAACGATGAAACCATCGACCATCGAGTACTATCGTACCGCTACAAAGGGGCGCCTGATATTGATTAGGACCGGCGGATCTGGGAGAGCCAATCCTATGGTGGACGGGAGGGCAAGATGATCAGAGTTTAGCAGAAAAGCACGCTCAATAAACATTGATTATTGCATGGTTTCGGTGGGTTAAAACCTTAGGTTATCGGTTTAATGTGTTTTCAGCGCAGGACTATGGTTATTCGTTTAACCATATATTAAACAAAATCCACAATGAAATGTTTGCGCGGAGGATAATAGGATATAATTGGTGCGCGGGGGGGGGTTTAACATGGTTATTTATTTAATCGGGTGTTAAATAAATCCCAAAGGTTTATGAACACGGATGGGTTAACATAGAGTCCCAAATGGACCTAATGTTTCCCGAACTTTATATTTATATAGCTATATTGCTATGGGGTGGGATATTTAATATTTTTGGGTTTTTAATATAGTGTTTTGTAGAATAGGGGCAGGGAATGATTTAGGGAGCTATACAATAGGGTTAGATGTTAATATGAGTTTTCTGGAATGATAATGAATGGACAAATGTTAAAGAGATGAAAGAGCATGGAATGACCATTTTTACACAAGAAATGTGGCTTCTTTTCACTAAGTCAACTCATATGTCAACTTGGTTTTTAATAAAAATGGAGTGAAACTGGACTTTTTTGGGCAAATCCCAAGGTCCTTGAGGGGATGTTAGTGAATGACGTCTGGGGGAATGAAAGGGGAAGTTAGTCATGCTTCCTTGTTGTACCATCAAATAACTGCCATGGTGTCAATGCCATAAGTGAGATGAGTCCTTCTTGACAAGACCACAAGTGATTACCTCCTTGCTTCTGCAACCTCAAACTACCTACCCAGCCTAATACACCTAGAATTTTTTCTTCCTTTGGATTGGGTGCACTTGAACTAGAAAACCCTGATTGTTTTCTTTTTCTTTTGATTGTCCTTCTATCTAAATGTACCCTTGTCTCTTCCAAGGGCCCAGATTAAGCAGTTGGGCTCCTTAAATTCTCTACCTAGCTTCTCATCTGCCAAGCTTGAACTGTTTGGACAGATATTCTTTCTCTATTTTACAACAACATTTCAAACATGGCATGGTTCAGATTGAACTATTGGGCCATCCATCAAATGTAATAAGCAACAGTACCTCCACATGGTGAATTTGCAAATAAGATAGCAGTGGCATTTTGACTGGCCACTTTCCTGGTCTTTGGTTTGGGGTTCATTTTCACTATTTTTTCTGACCAAATGATTTTCTTGCCTTTTGACTATTCTTTTAAGGCATACTCTCTTTTCATTTTTTACTTCTCTTTGTCTGTATACAAAATATGGAACCTCTGCAACATGCGGGGATGAACATATTTAGCACTTCCACTGTCAATCATGAAAAATGAAACCTATTGGTATAGGAATCTAACAGTGTGGCGAAAGGAGAATATTGATTTCCTTTTCCATGATTAATGTATGGATTAGGGTAAGAGGAAATTATGTCTGTAACCCTAGAGGAGTATTGGTTTCCCTGTGGAGGAGGATATGATCCCCCTTGAGGCAGTTGATATTAGTTAATCCTGCTGACCATATATTGCATAAGTGTGGGTTGACCGGGTAGTATCCTGTATGTTGAAATGGCGGTGTGTTTTGCATAGCATCAAATTCTTGTCCATTGAATGAATATCCAATGTATTCATAGTTATTTCTGAGTTGATTTTGGCTTATGGACCCAATAAATCCATTAACAACAATGGATGCACTTTGGATCTCTTTATAAGTTTGGAGGAGTGGGGCATTTTGAAGCACATGATAAATGTACCAAGATTGGGTTTAGGTAAGCTCCAACTATTGAGCCTTACTAATGGCTTCTTCCTCGGCCTTGAGGGATGAATTTGACACGTCTTTGGAGATTTCCGATGTAAGGGATCTCAGGAACAAGTCCATGAGGACTTTATCTTCAAACTAATTTTTGCACAGGATACAAAGTTTTCAAAATTGATGTATATGATCTGATATGTACGTAGTAGGTGTTTGTTTGAAGTGTGTGAGGAGTTCCAGACCCAAATCAATGCGGACCGAGAGCTATAAGAAGGTGAGGAAAGTTGTAGCTAGTGAGCTAAAGTTTCCGTGTGACGTAGAAGGCTGGTCAATGTACCATTTTGCTCTAGGCCCAGTCAAGGTGCATTGAAATAGGCATAATATAATAGTATCATCGGTGATACTATTAGATGAACACCACAGGTGAAAAGTCATGACATGGTTTCCTGGATCTTTGCCCTACTTTCGTTCAAACTTTGGAATGTTCGAAGGGAGCTTGGTGGGAATAGTTGACCAATTTTGGCTGTGGGAAATCGGGTCATTGGTTAGCTTGCTTAAATCCAGTGGGTTTAAAGAAGATAAAAATGGGATCTATGAGTTAACTGCCATCACGGAAAAATTTTGGATAGCTATATGCAAAGGGGTCCTCTGTGGGGAAGTCTCAGGAGAACTACGTCGATGGGTGTCTTGCAAACTATCCAGAGGAGTGGTGTGTGAGCTCCCCAAGGGAGTAGCACGTGGGGATCCTTATAGGGTGGTGAAGGGTGTACTTTGATGGGGAGGGTGTTACAAATCCATTTGGGCACATCACTCCCATCATCCAGATCAGTACTATTGGGGCTCATCAAACCCTAATTCAGTTGCTACATGCCCTAGACAAGTCATCACTTTGAATGCCTTCTTCCCTGAGAGTTTCTTGGCTTGAAGCCCTCCAAAAAAATGCTCCTTGAGGGACCAATACAACCTTGTTCAGAGGTAAATTCGCTTCAGTGCAGGTAGGCCCATCTCAGTGTGCTTTCCAGAGCACTTAGGCCCACTTTGACTTGCACTGGGCGAGATTGAGCGAAATCATCATAGGGTTCTCAGAATATTCTTATATTTTGGAGCCATCTAGAATATTCCCACACTTATCACCTCCTATGTGCTCAAAATTGGATAGGGAATGAGTTAAGTAACCTCCTATCCTCTCATCCCTTCCTCCATAGAAACTAACTCTAAGTTTGGAAGGCTATTTAATGGCCTCATTTATGACCAAACCTCCTCCATTTTCCTATAAATTCAGCACTCAAGTTATGAGGGGTTGGAATTTGAGAATTTGTAAGGAGATATTGTTGGTGTGAGGTTTGAGATTGTAAGCAAGTATTGTTATGTTGCCAGGGTGTCGTTCTTTTGATGTGATGTTGGTTGGAACCCAAGCTGGAAGAGTGACAATGGATTGGAATTCATGGTTGTAATTCTTCCTTATATTTAATAAATTTGTTTACACCTTTTCCCATATTCTTGTATTTATGTGTGATGATTATATGTGTAAATGCTTTCAATTCCATTTGCTTATAGTAGATAGATCTCTTGCTTTGATTGGTTTTCGTCCTCTGTTTATGATTGCAGGTACTTGTCGAGAGGATTAAGTTCGAGAAGGAGCGATGTGAGCCATACAAAGGAGACAAAGGGAAAATGAAAGATAAAAAGTAGGTTCCTTGTCTTATTTATCTTCTATATAAAAAGGTTAAGCGCTTTAAATTTGTTGTTCTAGGCGTAGCTACCCACCTAGGGAAATTGTGTTTATCTGTAGATGCAAAATTCCACATAAAAAATTAGCGAATCCACTGGGGAATGATCATCATTATGGATAGTTTACCTTCATCCTAATACACCCTAGTAGACTTTACTTTCTTCCATTGATCTTGTTTCAGCCCTTTTTGAAGTGTTTCTTGGTAAAAATTGTGCTTACAAGCCCCTAGGATGGCCTCTCTGGCACCGAAGTAGGTCTGATCAAGAGACATAGCACTGCAAAGCACCCCTGTCTTGAGGACAGTTCTCTGAAGTGCACTATCTCCCATTCAAGGCTGTGATGATCCTCCTTAGGTCAAAAATCCCTTCTTTGACTTGATTTTTCCAAAATTTCCTTTTGTTTCTTCTTGCTAAAAGATCAATGATGCTTGTCTCTCTGAAATCAATTTGTGTTTCCTTTTCTAGCCCTACTTAGGACTTGATTGTTTAGTGTTTCTTAAATGATTTCTTTATCACTATCAATTCATTTTCAAATTTAGTTTATAGTCAATTAATCTTTGTTCAAAATAATGTGTTGTAAAACTCTTCATTTCTTTCGAAACGAAACTATCGTATAGTCTTCGTTCTTGCAAAAAGGTTGATTGATTGTATGTGCATTAGTTTCCTTTTGTTCATCTCAACATTAATGGAATTGAAAAGAAAAACTTTCATTGTGCATTGAAAGAGTTTGTGTGTGCTCATAGGAATAGTTTAGGTAAATTTCATTAGATGTGTTCTTCGTAAAAGAATCTAATTGCTCTATCCCTACTAGCTAAGGTTTTGATCATTAAAATTGAATAGAAAGAATGCTTATCATGTTAGCTGCATTCTAGGAATTTCAAATACTTCACGTAGTGAGCCTTGAAAGGCAAATTATTAATCAAGATCAACTTAAAATTAACATCAATTAACCTAATGGAGCATTGTCACCTAATGCAAAACATTTAGAGGTTCTAGGCTAGAGACATGTTCCATCGTCGTAAAACACAGCAGCTGTCGCTAACTTGTTTGTGATACATTCTGGGTGTGATACCTCATTCCATGTACATGAGTATATCATAGCTTGTCCACGTACCTTCGAGTATATATGGCGGTGTTACAGTACGTAAAGTAGAAAGGAATGCTCTCACTGTGCGGTTTCACATTAGACAACGCTAACACAGATTGGGACTCCATGTACTTTCGGGTATATATGGGTGGACTATATTAGGTTGCTATCCATCCTTAGGTAACTGAGTCAGTCGCCTTGTACACTGTGATACACCGAACACAACATTTGGAGAGATTGTCTGCCCAAACTTCTTGGTTTGCTGGGAGGTATTCTGCAGTTCACAGTTGCTTGGTAATCCTTTTGCCTAGATTATCCCTCTTTTGTTTTATTATGTTATTTTGATTTACATAAAATTAATTGACCATGGATAACATCCTCCATGCTCACTCCTTAGTTGATCTTAGGTTGAGACATATGGCAACAACTTGGAGTCCATTGATCAAGGAATTCCTTTTGATGGGAATCATAGTCCTTTTCCTCCTTTCAGAAATATTGGTGCTTCTTATATGGCTACATTGTCCCTTCCAGGATTTACCATTGGCTTGTCAGTATGGTTATTTTTAACCTCCTTGGTTCAAAATGTCATGATTTCTTCGCAATTGAGTACTCCAACTGGACAAAATCAACCTCCAGTTGATTCTAAATTTGACCCTTTACTTTCTTCGTCAGTTGTTTCTTCCTCCCCTTCTTCTAGTTCATCTGGTAAAAGTATTGACACTAGTAACCAGGTGGATAATAAGAAGTAGAAAGGGAAGAAGAAGAAGAATAAAGGGAAGAAGAAGAAGAATAAAGGGAAGAAGAAGAAGAAAATTCATGTTGCGGGCAACCAAGCAACCGTTGCTTCGAAGGAAACGTCTGATGAGAAACCGTCTGATAAGCCTCACAAAGTTCAATATCCATGCAAAATTTGTACGGGAGACCATCTTCTTCGAAACTATTCTAGTATTCCTCAGATCTTATAAGAATGGTCTTCTCGTTCACATCGTCATGTGTCATCAAAGTCTGGAGATCATGCTGGTGACACACCATCAAATAGTGGTAGTAAAGTTCATGGAAAGAAGGGTAAAGTTAAGTTTCCCTATAGGTTATGTGAAGGGAATCACCCCATTCACCTTTTTCCCTATCTAGATGAAGCCAAAAAAGTGTTGGATAACTGTCCTGCTTCTTCACAGTGACTTCCATATGGTTACAGAAGGCTCTCCCTTAATCCTTCACTACTTTATAAAGTGACTAACCCAAATCAACAGTCGGTCAAACACACTCTCTCTAAATGTGAATCCCATGAGTTTATACCTGACTAATCATAGGTCGAGAAAACAGTTGACCCGATTTCACCTTCAGTTAATCGTACCTTTCCCGAAGTGAGTGAATATGATAACACTCAGGTTCTTTTCGTTTCTTCAGATTCCAATGAGCTTCGGGGCAACCCTCCTGTTCCATCAAGACAGGAGGAAAATCCTCCAGTTCTCGTAACTCAAGGGGGTAATTCTCTCGTTCTTACAGTACCCCCTCCAAGTAGTCTGGTCACTTCCTTTGATTCGAATCGACTAACATGATGTCATCTTCCTTCTTATGTGCCTTTCCAGATCATAGTACAAGTTTATAATATGATTGTACTTGGCACTATTATAGATGAAGGTGCATCTGTGAGTATCCTTTCCTCCACTGCTTGGCAAGTGCTCAATTCGCTGCCACTTGTACCTGTTACCCAGAATATGTTGGCTTTTAACAAAGGAACCAGTGAACCATTACAGATCCTTCCCAAGTTTCCTATTACTTTGGGAGAAAAAATTGTTTATCTCAATGTGATGGTAGTCCTAGGTCCTTTAGATTACAATTTACTTCTTGGGTGCGACTAAGTTTATGACATGGGATCTATTGTTTCAACACTCTTTTGAGTGATGCATTTCCCACATGAAGGCAGAATTGTCACCATTGACCAACTTTCATTTCCTGGTCCAAATATGGCTTCTAGTCAACCATCTTCCCTAAATGGTCCTTTTGTCCCAATGGTATCTTCCCCGCCACGGGTCAATGATGTGGCAACCCGTTCCATGCCTACATCAACTGACGATCAATTTTGTGATGTTGTACATTATGTACTTGGGGCATTGTAACTAGATCTCTTTAATGGATTCCTTGCTATGTATCCCTTCTAGAGTGTTGTTCTCCCATTTGATGAGAACCTCTTGGAAGTCATGACCTTTTATGGGTCGTGAAACAAGGAATATGAGGACAGTTCATTGTCTTGTGTCAACCTCGTTAAAAAATGAAACAAGGAATATGAGGAGAGTTCCTTGTCTTGTGTCAACCTCGTTAAAAAATGAAACCAAGGAATATGAGGATAGTTCCATATCTTGTGTCAAGCTCATTAAAAAATGACACAAGGAATATGAGGATAGTTCTTTTACTGTGTCAACCTCATTAAAAAATGAAACAGGTCCCAGAGCATAGTTCCTTGTTTTGTGTCAAGCTTGTTAAAAATTGAAACAAGAAATCTTAGCAGAGTTCTTTGTCTTGTGTCAACCTCATTAAAAAATGAAACAAGGTCCCCTGGAGAAAAGTTCCAATTTGAGTCTTTGATTAGATCTCGTAAAATCCCAGTCAAGTCTTTCACTTGATCTCGTAAATGAACCTTCATTCCATCCACCTCATAGCCACGAGTAGTCTACTTAGAGCTTGTGGGGCATGCACCTAGTCTCAAGTCATCATGATGGGGGCATGTAAACAATCTCAAGCATAGTTTTTCATTTCAAGCTTGTGTAAACATGAAACTGAATCCAAACATAGTTTTTCATTTCAAGGTTATGTAAACATGAAACTGAATCCAAGCAGAGTTCTCCATGGTTCAAGCTTGTGTAAAAATGAACCCATGCCCATTTAACCCTTCTGATTGCCATTCTATCAGCCTCTTCTGTCAAATGAGCCTTGGTTTTTCTCCTTCCATCATCATTATTTGCTTGGCTTATCATATGCTTTCACTTGGTTGTTTTACCCCTTTTTGAGGAACATTTGTAATGAGTGGTCTTATTAGCCAGCCTCTTCACATAAATAAACATGTTTTGAGAAGTTCCAAGATCACCGGAACTAGTTGCTGTCCTAGACACCACTCATTCCTCAAAGTGGAGTTCTCTTTAAGCTCTTTTCAAACTCTCGAAATATGAAAAGATTGTCAAGCGCTTTTCCTTTTCATCTTTTTAACGGATTGGAAATGACATCTACTCAATATAATTTAACCCTTTTCCAGACTGAGATATATTATTTACGAAAAAGAAATACATTGATCGAACATGGTTAATAGGTTCTCTCTCATATTATTTTATTCTTTTTCGGACTTGAGAGACAAACTTACGAAAAAGAACTTGTGGAGTTTTCTTTTTGTCCCTTTTCAAACTCTCTAAACATGAAAAGGAATGAGTTATCATTGTCATTAAACTCGTTAAAACATCAAATAGTGACAAACTTGTCCATCATGACAAGACCGAGTTTCACCTTCGCTAGACTCGTTAAAACATCACATAGCGATGGATTCACCCAAAGGGTGGAATTATATAACAAGCATATGTTATCCTCATCAAGCTTGATAAAAAATAGAGAGGTACTGGTTAGCAATGATTGGGGAAAATGGGAAAAGGGGTAAACTACTTTATGGCAACAGGTCGCTCTTGAACATGACACTTTCACTTCAATAGTGTGACTACTTGGATTGGGTAGTCTGCTTGATGGTCATCATACCTTGGTCTATCATATCGTCCATTACTTTGGTTTTGGGTCAATGCTTCCAGTCCATTCAGTGTTGCCAAGATGTTCAAGAGAAATCACTTAGTTAAATTCATCCTTTGCAACACTCATAAACCTTCATTTTCATGACCGCCATTCCTGAACCTTGTGTCGTTAGTCACATTCCGTTTCCAAAAATCATTACACTCATTTCATGTCGTTGATGTGGGATACATCAGGCCCTTGTGCGACGAGTCACTTCTTGTCGACATCAACACATTATACAAGAAGTTGACTTAGAAACACCCTTCCAGTACCTTGAGGCTTGCATACATCAATGGTGGGTTTCTCACTACTGGTGATAGGTTGACATCACTGGCCTTCAACCGAAACACTTTGTATGGTGTTCAACATCAAAACATCCATTCACACCATGTAGAATGTATTGTAGTACCTTGAGGATCATTATCAATATTATTAGTGATTTCTCTTACGTTTGTTAATGGCTTACATCATTGGCTGGTAATCAAATGGTGTCTTCCCATGTTCGACTTCAAATCACATATCACATGGTTAGACTCGTACTTGAGTGAACGATTGAATGAGATAGAAGACCCTGAATCTAGTTTCATCCATCTGGGCTGCGATTTTAGGAAATGTACCAAATCATCCATACAATGGATTTACATTGATGGTCATCCTGTCATGGGTCTATATCTGTAGATGACTATCTATGTACTTGTAATGAAAGTTATATTTTGAGCTTGGGAATGCCTCTCCTCAGCAATTCATGAGAAAAATCAAAATATCATGATATTATGTATTGTAATTGATCCAGGTCACCATCCACTTTGGAACCTCCTCATCACATCGTAAAACATATCACTCGACATTAACATTTTTGACTTCATGCTTTAGGGGACAACTGTTACAGATCCATTTGAGCACATCACTCCCATCATTCAGATCAATACTATTGGGGCTCATCAAACCCTAATTCAATTGCTACATGCACTAGACAAGTCAACACTTTGAATGCCTTCTTCCCTGAGAGTTTCTTGGCCTGAAGCCCTCCAAAAATGTCTCCTTGAGGGATCAGCACAACCTTGGTCAGGGGTAAGTGTGCTGCTTCAGTGCAGGTAGGCCAATGTCAGGGTGCTTTCCAGAGCACTTAGGCCCACTTTTACCCACACTGGGCAAGATTGAGTGAAATCATCATAGGGTTCTAGGAATATTCTTATCTTCTGGAGCCATCTAGAAGATTCCCACACTTATCATCTCCTATGAGCTCAAAATTGGATAGGGAATGAGTTAAGTAACCTCCTATCCTCTCATCCCTTCCTCCATGGAAACTAACTCTAAGTTTGGAATGCCATTCAATGTTGGAAATAATACTGAGAGGGGGGGGGTGAATCAGTATTATCAAGTCAAATATTCCTTTTCCAAAACAAATGATATACGCTACTTCAGTTAGTTAAACACGCATATATACGCATCTATCTAGAAGGAAAACTGCGTATACAAGGCAAGCTTTTAATTTACTTTATCTTTCTGATGATGATTGTTAATCTGTG
The DNA here is from genome assembly GCA_000404065.3 of Pinus taeda. Classification (NCBI taxonomy): domain Eukaryota; kingdom Viridiplantae; phylum Streptophyta; class Pinopsida; order Pinales; family Pinaceae; genus Pinus; species Pinus taeda. The sequence goes on along the minus strand of APFE031480028.1, from coordinate 3,014 downwards.
TTGCAGAAACAAATAACCAGTAACCAGAGACAGTAAAATAGAACAGAAGGACAATCACGCACAAGAACACAAGATATAAGGTGGAAACCCAATGTGGGTGAAAACCACCTGTTGCAACTCATCTCTATCTTCTTTTAAATTAGAAACTTCTTTTACAATGTACTGGTGCAGTCCTTTACCAATATGCAGGCTACAAACTGCAGAGAGCTACAACCCTCTCTCGTTCTCCAGCTTCTCCTGGAAGGGAGCTACAACCCCCTTTAGCTCTTGCACTGGCCAAGATACTAGTACGTAGGTGTTGGCCTACAGAAGGCTACAACCTTCTCTTTCTTCCAGGGACCACGTTTCATAAATTTTCAGACTGGATCCATGAACATTAATCAATCATCAAGAATTTCTTCATCAACCAAACTCCTTTTCATCAATTCAAGTAGATATTTCTCTGACAGCTGTACCCAAATCACAGTACCAGAAACCATACACCAGAAAACTGAAACCAGAACACAACAGTAATAAACAGAAGCAGCAAAATCACAATTCAAAATATATACGCTACTTTAGCAGCCTGAAACTTGCGTGAATATGCTTCTGCGCATGGAACAAACTGTGTATATGCTTCTTTACTTCTCTTAACCTGCGTGTATATGCGGCTTCGCTTCACTGAACCTGCGTACAGATCTATAAAGGATAATTCACTCTTTCAGATATTCAATCACTAATTAACCCAGATTATCAGACTTATAGATCAAGTAAGCGCCACATCTAGCAGATCAGAATCAAACAAAGATACTATCATTCAAGCTTAAAGATTATGACCCATGAATAGATCTTATCCTTCTTTTGTGCTAAGGTTCCTCCTTCATTCAGATCCAGATCTGCATCAAAACCCAATTACCAATATACCAGCTCTAGCATTTTATCAGATATTCAATAATAATGCAGATGATCCTTTGCCACATGATCTCCTTCCTCTTTTATAGTCTTAGGCCTTCCTCAATACCATGGTCCAAAACCATAACATTTCAATACCATGAACCCAAAACTAGGGATCTACACATCTGACGAGACGCCATGGTCCAAAACATAGGTTCAAATCCCAAGGACTAACTACCATGGACCAAAAGTATGATCCCCAACATATACGTGCTTTTTCAATGTATAACCCGCGTGTATACGCGACTTTGTTGAGATGAACCTGCGTATATGTCTTTTTCTTCTCTCTGACTGCCTGAACTGAGATCTGTTACTAAAGAGAGTTGCCATCAAGGACAACATCTGTGCCATAGCTCCAAACCTGTGCCATAATGTCAACAATCTCCCCCTTTGGACTTGATGGCAACACCAAGATCTCTCCCCCTTTGTCATCAAGGGCAAAGGGTTGTGCTCCCCCTAAGTACATGTTGAAATCTCTGTTCTGCTGAGCTGACCATGCTCCCCCTGACTAAAGGCAAGATCTGCAAAAAAAGTGTTCTTCAAGAAGAACCAAGACTTATACATCATACAAGACCTTCCTATCACCAAAAGACTCACTAGATACATCCATCACCCAACCAAGTGGGGATCATTTACCCAACCAAGTGGGAATACATCAGAAATTTACATATGATGACCAAATACATTACATTTTCATCCCAGGCATAGTGGGGAAACCAATATAGGCCGTTACATGACCTTGACACCATATAAGAAAGAGATACATGATATAGAGACGAAATATATGACTTATGAAAGTCACCAACAACTGATAGCAGCAACAATTGTCAATCACCATTCAGATCATCAACCAAGATTTCCTTCTGTTCTTCCTCTGCCTCTATTTCACCTGAAATTAACAATAGCTATGAACCTGAAACAAAAGCATCTAAGATAATGCCAACAATGCATTATTAAAAAATTATTTGCTCCCCCTGAACCTGTGCCGGATGGTCTCTGTCAGACCTAGATCAGAATATCTTCAACCAGAGCTTGCTCCTTCTGATATCCATCAAGCCTCCATATACGCGACTTTCTCGTACAAATCGGCGTATGTACGCGGATCCTCCTCATCCAACACGCGTACACCATTTTTCTCTGAAACAGACAAGATTTAATAGAAAGATGATACATCAACTACCCCCAGCTTCTGTCTGAGATATTCGAAAGTTTCCCTGGGAAGTGGTTTGGTGAGAATATCAGCTACTTGTTCCTTAGAAGGAACATACTCCAATTTAACCTTTTGTTCCAACACTTGTTCCTGGAGAAAATGGTACTTGATCGGTATGTGCTTGGTCTTTGAATGCATCACCGGATTCTTTGAAATGCTGATTGCACTTGTATTATCACATAAGATGGAGATAGGTGGTGTACAAGTGATTTGAAAATCCTACAAAGTCTACATCATCCATAGAAGTTGGGTGCAACAAGATGCAGGAGCCACATATTCTGGTTCAGCTGTAGATAAAGCAATCAAACTTTGTTTCTTGCTGAACCAAGATACTAATCTAGAACGCATAAAGAATGCACCACCACTTGTGCTCTTCCTGTCATCCACGCTTCCAGCCCAATCTGCATCTGTATAAGCATGAAGTGTGAGATCTGTATCTCTAGGATACCATAAGCCATAGTTTTGAGTTCCTTGAAGATATTTGAAAATTCTCTTCACTGCCTGAAGATGAGTTTCCTTTGGATTTGCTTGAAATCTTCCAACTATTCCCACTGCATGCATGAAGTCTGGTCGGGTACTTGTCAAATAAAGTAGACTTCCAATCATAGATCTATAGGTTGGATAATGTACTACTGCTGATTCATCATTTGCACTAAGACTGCATCTTGTAACCATGGGGGTACATATTGGTTTTGCATCTTCCATGCCATATTTCTTGAATATCTGCTTAAGATACTTGGTTTGAGACAAGAAGATCCTGCCTTCATTTTGTTGGATTTGTAATCCAAGAAAGTATGTCAGTTCTCCAAGCAAAGACATTTCGAATTCTTTCTGCATCACCAAGGCAAAGCTTTGACTCATAGCTTCTTCA
>APFE031480020.1:943-20508 GCA_000404065.3 Pinus taeda | reverse complement strand
ATTGTATAATATATAGCTATATAATATAGTTAGTTATATATTACAACTATATAATAAACGCTTGTTTAATTATAGTTATTTATATGTTATAACTATATATAACCAATTGCTATTTACTAGAAACGCTGTTTTAACTGAAACGACAGGCACGTTCCCTGACTTTTCAAACCCCTTCTCGAGCGGACAAGAATAATAATGGCACACCGCACAGGGAAAAATAACCACACACCGCACAGGAAAAACGTCAGCTTACAGCGTATCACCGCAGGTATATAAAAAAAAATGCCGGAATCGTTGGTTCAGCGTAACAATTGACGGGATTTTTTTCTGAACTGTTTCTGGCAGAGCCCACATAGTCTGACAGCCAGTATGAGCAGCCAACAGCGGACAGCAGGGATAGCAGATAGCACGAAACGGATGGACTGTGGACAGCGGACAGTGGATGGACTGGCAATGGACTGGCAATCGAACGGGTAGCAGCGAAGTGGACGGGAAACGGAACCGATAGCGGTAGGTAAAGACACCGATAGCAACTGGTAAGGAAGTCGATGTGGCAGATTAATAGAGCCATAGGAGCGAACGAGCTCTGATACCAGATGAAGCGTAAAACTTCTGGATGAACAGAAATATATATATAGAAATAATTTATTAATAAAAGAATAGACAGATGATGTTTGATTACAATGGGGCTCCTGGATTAAATACCGCCATGGACACCCTTTGGGAAAGGGCATGATCTTATGATCGTGCCCTTTCGCCTAACTAAACCTAAATTAAATAATAACCCTAAAATTAATTAATTTTTTACATAACAAAACCTCAAGGGAATTCTGAGTTTTGGGTACAACTGGGAGCAGCAGGACGCACCACCGATTCAACACTATTGAGGACATTGCAAGAACTAAAAGATGAAATGGCTCAGCTGCGTGCGGATAACGCCAGATTGAATGTGGAACAGGAGAGGATCCTGAAAAGCTTATCTGATAAGCAACACCAGCAACAGTCACATCCGAGGCTGGAACAAGCACCAATAGCAGATGAACAAAGCTATCATACTGAACAGGAGGAAGCAGAAGACAGAGGAGAGACGCGAGGAGAGAAGTCTGTTGACGCCTCTGAATACCAGACTCCAAAAAGACCCCGGATGGAATTACACGGGGAATTCAGGAAGATTAAACCGCCTCATTTTGAGGGAGAGTTTGAAGAAGATGCAGAAGCCTGGCTGATTAACATGAATAAGTATTTTCAGGTGTACGAATACGATCATTATCTTAAGGCAAGGCTAGCTATATTCTAGTTGCAAGCCAAAGCCACGCTATGGTGGGAAGAAGTCAAAATGGTGCGGGGAATAAGTGAACAGGATGTGACATGGGAAAAGTTTCAAGGGTATTTTAAAGAAAAGTACCTGACAGAGCGGTTTTATGATGAAAAGGCGCGCGAATTTCACGATCTACGGCTGGGACAGCAAACCATTGATGAGTTTGTAACCAATTTTACATCCCTGCTTCGCTATGTGCCCTATATTCATGAAGAGAAGGCTAAAGTGCAAAGATTTGTTAGTAGCCTACCTTTAACAATGCGAGAAAGGATAGAGTTCGATAATCCAAAAACCATGGATGAAGTTATCCGAAAGGCAATACTGTATTATCAGCAGAATAAATCAAAAGGAGAAAACCCTGGAAAGCGTTGGACAGATAAAGGAGGCAGCAAAATACCTACGGGTAGTAAAGGAGCACGCAACAATTTTCAGAAAGAATTTTCGAAAGGCACCAGCACTAAAAATCCAACCAGAACCCAGAGCAGATTCAAACCTCCTGCAGATTCCAAATACAGTGAACAGCAAGTTAGATTGGACCCTGAAGGTGCTGCTCGACCACCTGTTCAGTGTTGGGGCTGTGGAGGACCCCATTATATCAGAAACTGCCCTCATTGAAAGGACAGCGATCAGTTATCTCAAATTTACGAAGCTTCAACAGTAGGAGATGTGGCCCGATCCATGCTCAAAATAAATGCAGCACTGGAAGATCGGCAAGCTGATTACCAGCCAACTATGATTGAGTTTGAAGGTAAGATCTTTGACCGAACTGTTTCTGTTTTAGTAGACCCAGGAGCTACTTTAAGCTATATAAGTCCTAAAGTGGTAGAAAGTTGTGGTTTGCAAACCACTAAATTTAAAATCCCGTGGCTAGTACAGCTGGCCACCGGGACCAAAAGAAGAGTACTAACCAAAGTCAGCAATTGTCCATTGAAGTTAGCAGGTCAAATCATAACAACTGAGTTAAATGTACTCCCTCTTGGTTCCTATGACGTGCTGATAGGAATGGACTGGTTGGAAAGACGGTGGTCTATAATTAATTGCAAAACAAAAATAGTTTCTTATAGAGATGAGCTGGGTATGGGAAAGGAAATCCAAGGCATCCAGAAACCAGTGCAGATTCGTCCCATCAAAGCCTCCCAGCTGGTTAAATGTATCCGGAATAAGTGCCAGATTTATGCAGTGCAAGTGGGGTTTGCAGATTCTGTGGATAAGGCTGCAACTGTTAAAGATATACCTGTAGTGCAAGAATTTGCAGATGTATTTCCTGAAGAGATTCCAGGGCTGCCACCCAGAAGGGATTTGGATTTCACCATTGAGCTGATACCCGGAGCAGCTCCAGTATCCCGGGCACCCTATCGGATGAGTGTGCCAGAGTTAACTGAGTTAAAGATGCAGCTGCAAGAGCTGCTAGAAAAGAAGTACATCCGTCCCAGTGTCTCTCCTTGGGGAGCACCTGTGTTGTTTGTGAGGAAGAAAGGTGGGACTCTGCGAATGTGCATAGACTATAGACAGCTGAATAAACTAACAGTCAAAAAAAAATATCCCTTACCCCACATTGATGAGCTGTTTGATCAAGTGAAGGGGGCGACCATCTTCTCAAAAATCGATCTGAGGTCAGGGTACCACCAAATTAGAATAAAAGACGAGGACATAGCCAAGACCACTTTTCGTACTCGTTATGGACATTATGAGTTTGTGGTACTGCCTTTTGGGTTAACTAATGCACCTGCAACATTTATGTGTTTAATGAATAGTGTATTCCATCAATACTTAGACAAATTTGTATTGATCTTTATTGATGATATACTAATCTATTCCTGGAATAGGAAAGAGCATGAGGAACATTTGAGAATAGTGTTACAGACTTTACGGGAGCAGCAACTGTATGGAAAATTCAGCAAATGTAATTTCTACAAAGAGCAGATCCAGTATTTGGGTCATATTATTACAAAAGAAGGTATAGCTGTAGACCCCGAAAAGATTAAAACTATAATGGATTGGCCCACACCCAAGGATGTAGCAGACATTCGATCTTTTATGGGATTGGTTGGGTACTACCGGCGGTTCGTAGAGGGTTTTTCTAGAGTTTCCTATCCTATTACCTCCTTGCAAAAGAAGGGAAAAGCATTTAGATGGATAGCAGGCTGTCAACGGAGCTTTGAACAGCTCAAGCATTTACTTACTACAGCACCTGTGTTGTGTGTGGCAGATCCCGAAAAGGAATATGTAGTTTGTACAGATGCCAGCAAGGAGGGCGTGGGTGGAGTACTAATGCAGGAAGGCAAGGTGATTGCTTATGAATCCAGAAAGTTAAAGGAACATGAGCAGAAATATTCCGCCTATGATATGGAATTAACAACTGCGATCCATGCTTTGAAGATGTGGCGTCATTACTTAATAGGAAGGAAATTTTTGTTGATGACGGATCACCACAGTCTGACTAGTTACTTTAGTCAACCTACTTTAAACACAAGACAGGCAAGATGGGTGGACTTTCTAGGAAATTTCGATTTCGAAATTAAGCACCTAAAGGGAAAAAAGAACAGAGTTGCTGATGCACTAAGTCGAAAATTGCATTGCATTTATGAGATTGGCATCAGCCAAGGATGGTGCACTCTTGACCAAGAAATTGAGGAGGCTGCGACACAAGATCATATTTATTTGCAAAAGAGACATTTGGTGCAAAATTCAGATGCATGTTCCATACAACAAGGTTACACCTTGAATGCAGCCGGTATGTTGTGTTTTTAGAAGAAGATTTGCATACCCAATCAGAGCAGTATTAAGGAAAAGATTCTGGATGAAAATCATAGAAGTCCCTATGCAGGGCATCCTGGTTACCAGAAATTAATCACCTCACTAAGGAAGGAGTATTACTGGCCAGGTATGAAGAAAGATGTGGTAGAATATCTGGCGCGCTGCTTGGAATGTCAGCAAGTGAAAGCTGAACATCAGCATCCTGCAGGACTGTTACAGCCGATACCTATACCAGAATGGAAATGGGAGACCATAACCATGGACTTTATCACCGGTTTTCCGAAATCCAAAAGGAGTAATGATTCAATAATGATAGTGGTGGATAAACTCAGCAAGTCAGCCCACTTTATACCGGTTCAATCCACTTATCGTGCAGCTCAAATCGCAAACATTTTTATGCAAAATATATTTAAACTTCATGGGCTTCCAAAAGTAATAATATCTGACCGGGATGTCAAGTTTACCTCAGCTTTTTGGAGGACCTTATTTGAAGGTCTAGGAGCTCAATTGAGTTTCAGCACCGCATACCATCCGCAAACTGACGGACAAACGGAGCGGGTGAATCAAGTGCTGGAGGATATGTTGAGGTCTTATGTGATGCAGCAACCTACGCGGTGGGAGGAGTATTTACATCTAGTGGAATTCGCCTATAATAACGGCTACCACTCAGCCTTGAAGATGAGCCCATTCGAAGTACTATATGGCCGGAAGTGCCACACACCCTCCAGTTGGGGTGGACTGGAAGACAAATTCTTGTTAGGACCTGAAATGTTGGAAGAGATGGAGGTCATGGTAAAAAGGGTTCGAGCTAATCTAAAGATGGCACAAGATAGGCAGAAAAATTTTGCAGACCGAAAGAGAACATTTAAAGAGTATCAAGTTGGTGAACATGTATACATCAGAATTCGAGCTAGAGAGAGTACCCTTCAATGGAATGCCTGTGCCAAACTGGCACCACGCTTTTTTGGACCATTCCAAATTCTGGCACGAGTAGGACCGGTAGCTTATCAGCTGGCCCTACCCAGCCATATTCGGGTTCACAATGTTTTCCATGTATCAGTTTTAAAGAAATATGTGTATAAACCTAGACATATTATAAGTTGGCAGGACATTCAGATAAGGAAAGAATGTCATCAAATGTAAACTGAAATGAAATACTAGTAAAACAACTGATTTAATTGTTATGCGTTTCAGGTGGAACCGGAAGGAGAGTTCCTGGTCGAACCAGTGAACATATTAGATCAGAGAAGAGTAGAGCTGCGGAGAAAGGTCATCAGCCAGGTTAAAGTGCAGTGGCAACACTTTGGGCCTGAAGAGGCTACCTGGGAAGATGAACAAATGATGAGGGATACTTATCCCAGACTGTTTTTAAATGAGCAGCAACATCGGGACGATGTAGACTTTCAGGAGGGGGAGATGTAACACCCCTTGTGAAAAGTAAATGCTAGTAACTAGTGAAGTAATTATGAAACAAAGACTTTATTTAAAAATGTGTAATTCTGTTGTTAATGTTTTATTAATAAAAAGACAGTTGTGTTGGTACCATGTGGAATTAAGTTATGATTAATCATAGTTAGTAACAGGGAAATCAGTTACCCTAACTACCTGGAGGTAGTTGAAACCCCAAGGAAAAGGGGAAAGATGCCAAGGCTGGTTAGGATCAGAGGGCAGAGAAAAAAAAAATGATGATGAAAGCTATGCTGGTTAGGATCAGATAGCAGAAGTGGAAAAGGAATTTTCCTGTGCACGCTACGTCTGGTTAGGATCAGATAGCGTTGACTGGCGAAGTCCAGTGATACTGCGGTCGAGTAGGACCTGCAAGTGCTTGGGGGTGGAAGCTTAGAGAAGACTTCCTACGGACGGGAGGATTGACAAGCATTATAAAGAAGTTTGGCACAGAAGCAGGTATGGCTTCTTGCTTATGTAAACTGTTAAAAGTTGAATTGTTTATTGTTGTTCTGTACAGAGAAAAGTGAAAATAAGCTAAATGTTAACTGCTTCTATTATGGGATAGTGTCGAGAAAATAAATAGGATACTCTGTGTACATTATGGACAACAAATCCAGCCTTAGAGAAATAGGCACGGATAACTGTGTAAATTAGATAACAGAGTCTGCAGTTACAACACTCTAATGAAACCCTTGTAAGTATTCTTTAAGTGTTGTATTTACAGTATGTTTACCTACTCGGACAGAACCCTGTATATACGAAACAGGAATGAGGAAACACGAACGAGTTTACTCAAAAGCTGGAGTAGTGATACATGCAGATATATATATATATATTAACTATATAGCAAAAACAACGAAGCATATAGTCATTTGTAACTTGGATAGGGTAAAACCCTGGAATATATGTATGCACCGAAAACATAACCTTATAAACATTAGTCGGGCCGAAAGGCACAGACATTCTGTGCGTAATACAAAACGAAAGAGGTAATGGAGCTATCAGTATAAACAAAGTTAATCACAGAAATTACATTATCTCTTTGCTTAAGCGTCGAAGACAGGAATAACTTTCTGAGACAGTACAGTAAACATTCTCATTGAAATAACTGATAGAGAAACGCATATATGAATGATAACATATAAATAAATTATCCATTGCTTATTCCTGTTATTAAATGCAATGATGAGAGAAAAGAATGAGGGCCGAGGCCGGCCATGGTAATCACACATAATATGTAACCCTTCGGCCGGTTAACAACAGGCATCCGCTATGATGAAACCCCTCATGCCGAGCCATGGCTTACGCTTGGCTGGCTGAGGCATCGAGCTGGACAAATACAAACCCCATGCCATTTTATTAAGCAAGAAAAACCAAACTAGAATAGTGAACCTGAGCACAAATACACAGATGCATTCAACTTGGAAAAATCGCCATCAAACTATATATATGGAAGAGCGAATGCCCTCAGTAATGTAAAGACACAGTATAAATCAAAACCTGAATTCATTAATTATCTACGTATCTATACAATGGAAACCACCGAGTCAAACCCTTACGGGTCAAGAAATTACAACTCAAAATGAAGTCATGACTACGTTCTGGAGAACCAGCAATCCCATACAAAAAGAGGGTAACAGTCTACAGAGTATTGAAATAAAAGCTAAGGCTAGAAGGCCTCTTGGCGGAGAAGTTCCTAACTGGGTGATAGTAACTGAGCAAACCCGTCGTCCTTGTCATGGGAATAACCTCTCAGTACAGGCCCGAGACGAAAACTTAAAACGAGAACTAAGTCTCCGAGACTTACCAGAGATTGTCGATTAGAAACAAGGGGCAATCCCGCTTCCTTGAGAATTATCTCTGCCTGTCCGGAGGAAGTGACAACACCCACCTGTGTAAATTAAACAACCAAATCTTAATACCTGTGCAGAGGAAACGTGAGACAACATTAAAACTGTAATAGAACCTCAGCCATGGAGAAATCTCAGAGACTGTATCTTGAGCTCAGAAGGAATTTAATGTTACCTGAATAAATAAACAGAGGTTATGCTTTGAAGAACGATTACCTTCATAACGGTGGAAGGCCGAAGACCTGTTTAACCACAGAAGAATGCTAAGGAGCAGTGTTCTGCCAATACACTGAAGAATGCGAAAATGAAATAAAACAAGCGCCGAAGGCGGAATTCATCTATATATAACAGAGACCATAGTTACCGTTTCGTGGCATCGTGAGAGCCCTTGATCTGCAGAAGGACGATCTCCACCGTCGGATAGCCGGTGAACCTCCAAGTAGCTTTGGCGCGAGGCTGCCTAGCCAAGCGGCCAGGCTGTAAAGCACCGTGTGTCATATGGGCTAGTGACATCCAGGCGTTGGGCTCACCAAATGGACGGAGATGCATCAACCGCGGCAGAACCGGGCAGTGGACAACAGGCTCGAGGTATCTCGGGAGAGGTGGCTTTAAAAGGTAAATAAATTGCACAGTATGCGGACCTTTGTACACAGAACATGACGTGGAATGATCTTTGTAAACTTAGTAACCTTTATATAAATATGGACTGTGTATTGTGCGCACCTTATAGACATAGATATAGTTAATGTCATCACCTTTGTATATTATGCACCCATTCGGTGGTTCTTATGGTTAAATCAACATGGTATTATAATGTATATATGTGTAAGATTATTGATGATGTAATTAAAGGTAAGAATAGAGTGGTTAATAGATATTAAATATTTTATTTTTTTTTGGTAATGTTTGGAGTGTGACGTAGGCGGACTCATAACAACACGGGCGTTGTTTCGTGAAGGAATCTAAAATTTAATGGATTTTCTATGAAATTCATAGATGTACATTTAAGATTATGATGAGATCTCGATTATTTATCATCACTTGCAATTCAACGTACATAATAATGGCACCATTAAAGGCAGGACATAATTTATTGAAATTAAGACCCGACGTATTTCTTAAGAAACGGATCTCGTTAATGAAGATAAATTACCCGACGTATTTCTTAAGAAACGGATCTCGTTAATGAAGATAAATTAAAATGGAAATAAAAAATAAAAGGTAAAATGCATGCAATCACAATGCTCTTACGATCAAAAACTGTTATCATAATCCTAGTAAGAGAATAGAGGAAATGAGTACACGAAAAATTGATCGGCCATTTTCACACCCGTCTTCACGTTAAACTTCAGCAGTCCTTCCAGATTTTAAGGATTTAAGGAATACTCAAGGAGGAGCTGCTTCCACTCTTCTTGAGATATCCAGTCCAAGTTGCTGATATCCAATACAAGTTGCCCAATTCCTGAATGAATGCACTCAAATATTTTGCATCCTTTCTTTCCACAAAACAGTGAACAGTGACTTTCATCCGCACTCTCATCTTCAGTCTTCAGGTGTAAAAAGTTCAAACATGTGAACGATCTCTTTTACTATATAAATCCTCCTTGCCTGACAATAATAGCAGCTGATGGGCCTTCTGTCATCAGTATATCTTTGACGAGACAAAGGCTGTCCCTCCGCTTCGGCTTCAAGGAGTTGCCCCTCGCTAAGGCCTGTCGTGTCTTCTGATCTATCAATTTCTCTAGCGACGGAGATAATTATAGCATTAACCAGAATTTATGAGTAAAGTAGATCGTGAAAAGAAGATGTTGTGATCTTGAATCTCTGCACAGTTCTTGACTGCTGATACAGGTCTTGACTGCTGATATCCTCGACAATGGTGTCAAACAATCTCGGTATAACAAGTATATACGACCTTCATCTGCTATAATACCTTCGTACGATTTGTTTGGTATAATACACAAGGGATTCGATTTTCGCATAACCTCAGTTATAGATACAAACATCTTTTATCATCATGGATTTCTTTTCTACGTCATGGATGTCTTCCGGTTGCAGGCCTAGAACATCAATAGCCCTGCTGATTTCCTTACACACATCCCTTGGAGATTGTTTAGTGCCTTCTCATCTTCTATTGCTCCTCATAAGCATCGTCATTTGAATATGGTGATAAAATTGATAAACCCTGAACCCCTAGATCAGTGATAAAATTTCATGCCGACACACCTGTCTTGTTTTTTCATTCGGGGTAAGTCACCACTTATTCCGGGCAGACCACTGAAATAGGGTGCCGCCGAGCAGTTCGCAGTCCAACAGCCCAGGCCCAGAACGTCCATTTTTCAGGGCTGAGGGTAATTTATTTCAAAAGATGAAGCCGCTGGTGGTGCAGAAAAATGTCGAGCCGTTGGAGCAATTGTTGTTGATTATACAAGCAAGTTCATTTTGGACGCCTCTTCGAACCCGAATGCGTACCTTCCACTTCCGGATCTTGAAGCAATATTGCATTTGATTTAAGGAAACCGGAGGGCCGATACGCGGATGCACATATCAACGACGATCCACACCGAAAATAATCTCCACCCCGAAGATGCTCACGCCCAAGAAATTTCCGCGTTGGCCGGATTTATGAGTTGTCACTCCGGCTATACGAGTTTTCACCGCCGGATTTGGGGGTTGAGTCTGCCGGATAGGGGAGTTTCACCGCCGAATATGCCTCGAATACACGAGTTATCATCAGTGGATATGCGCGCTATCATTAAATACGCGAGTTATCATTGGTGGATATCCGCGTTATGACAGGATACGCGAAATATTGGCTGATATGCGACTTCAAAACGGATACGCGAACTATCACTATTCCATACGCGACATATCATCGAATACGCTGATTATCATATTTTTTTAATTCATTGGATACGCTGTTTATCACCGATGGATATGTGGGCCATTACGTTAATATGCGAGTTGTTTTTCCGGTTTATGCCTGTGATTTCCGACACTTTTTTCCATTTATGCCAAAAAATGCTGATTATCTCCCCTTTAAGCGAGCTATCACCTCCGATACACGATATATCATCCACTAATACGCGACTTATCAATTAATACGCGTGTTATCTACTTATACGCAAGTTATCATGGGAAAACGCGGATTATCACAGTAGAATACACAGTTTATCATGCCAATATAAGCAGATCATGAGATCATGTTACGCGAGTTTTCATCAAATAAACGGATTATCGCCACTGTGCCGCGTTATGTCTGCCAGATATGGCCTTCTATTATAATATAGCCGCGCCGCTTCTTATGCTGCCCAGACCAACACAGACAGAACACGTATCACCTCGATCGCTTATCACCTTCAGCACACCTTCAAGGTGTACCAGTTTCTTCAATGGTGTGCATGGTGAGAACATTGGGTATGGGATTAACTTGAATAGGCCCTCTGTACACTGTAATATATATGAACAGTTCTGATGCATTGTGCGCTACAGGGTAACAAACGCGTGTCGCGTTCTTAACATCCGATATCTGTGGACTGGTAATTGCCACGAATGGTGAGAAGATGTTACAGGATGTGCATTGTCTTCAAGGAAAAGTCATCGCTGCAAGCAAACTTCACAGGCGTTGAAATTTTCAATGGCTCCCCGACACGTTCAATCGCTGTGCGATAATGGATGCGGAACAATGCGAGAGTGAGGAACAAAAAACTACTCAACCTGCAATACAGAGGTGATTCGCTTTGCTTGCCTTTAAATACAAAAAGAGAATCAGGTTTAACTCTACCTTGCACTAAGAAATTTGGCAATGTGAGATGTATTATTCATTTCACATAATTGATTTTAAAATGAAAAATAGGAAATTATATAAATTATTTTTAATATATGTAACAGTAATAAATAAATAAATAATCAAAAAACTAAATTTTTAGTTTTAATTTAATATATCATATTTTGAATCTTAAATTTTATTATTAATTTTTTGGGTGTTTTTTTAATTTTAAGATCAGTAAAAAAATTGTTGAAGTTGTAAATTCATATATTGAAAATACGTTATCTTTTAGAGTAATTAATCCAATCAATTTATACATATTAACCTTTTATTAATAATCTTGGAATTAGATAGAGTTTCACTTCACTTCTATCTACTTCATTCTAAAATATTACTCCAATAAATAAGTAAAATAGATATAATGAAAATAAAATAGATAAGGAAAATTATGGTAGTTTTAGATAAAAATATATATATATATATAAATGCCACATCATCTTGTTGCATCTAAATTGTTGGATTTTACTACAAACTTCATCTAGATTTTACTACAAATCTCATCTATAATGGATTGCGTTTTGTTCTTGACGTTTTTAAGCTCACTTGCCATCCTTTAGTTCAATTTAATATTTATGTGGAAACCATGGATCCACATTAGGGATAAAGCCAATTATTCTCTTCACTACATCTCAATTTACATTTCCACAATTGAGTTTGTAAATTCTCCCTTTTTCCAATTTTTGAAAGGAATTGCAACTAATTTATCCCTTTGTATAGCCATGCAAACTCTTCTTTGCCAATGTTTTGACTTGCCACACTACTTCTAGCACTACACAACATTATAACTACATTGATAATTAGAAAATGGTGAAGGTGTATTTTTTTTACTGTGTCATTCATTTGTTCTAATCAATGTTATGTAACAGGATTATTAGGGTGACACATCCACATAAACATGCCAGAAAACATAGGTAGATATGCTTTGTGGTGGTAATATGTGGTCGAATGACTTAAAGTACTAGTGGTAGTTGCTCACATTAGCACACAAACTACTATATTTGAGTGCCACTATTCGTTGAGTTGTGTTGATGTGAAATAGTATTGTTATTGTTTAATTCCACACATTATTTGATGTGCAACACTAAATGCAAGAAAATTATTCCTTGTGAAGGAAGTGCTTGTGTGAATGACTTAGCGCTCTGTCTCTGGTACCATCATACATTATCTTATACGGCTATATTGTATAGTGCACTAAAAATCAAAAGTATCATTGTGTAGTAAGACTTTTATGTACCATCATATATTTTTTTATACGACTACACTCTATAGTGCACTAAAAATCAAAAGTTGTACAAAACCTTCTATGTCCTATATGATTGTTATTATATGTTTATCTATTTACATAAATTAGATCTAAACTTAGTTGATCACACAAATATTTCTAAACATGCAACAATCTCACATATATAAAAATTAAGAGCGAAAGCATAATTGTGATATGCCAATAATTACACTCTCAAATCAATTTTTCTTTTAAATAATCCGAGCCTACAAAGAAACCTCCACGCATTGTGAAACAAATTATTGTATTTTATACCAAAAAAATTAGAGCCACACTTATTGAGATGAATCTACTCACTACGAAGAGCATAATTTATTTTATTTCCACAAATTCTTGACCTTCACTCCTCTCCTATGCTCAAGATTTTCTAAATGGTTCTCTCTTGATATATGTAGTCTTTTTGGGGTACAAAAATGTGTTTATTAACGTTTATCATCTTGTTATATTTTTTTGAGATAGATAACTATTCTTCTTAACAATAACACTAATTTTGTTTGAGTGCTTCCCTAATCCCCTTACATAGATACATTCTTTATGCATATAACCCATCAACTAGTTAACTAATAGTCACTCATTGTAAATGTTAAAAAATGGAAGAAAACAAGATATATTTTAAACTGTGTAACTCACAGGTGAGGAGCTTCACCTAGAGACTGCCTCTGGCATAACACTCTACAGATTCATTATTAATCATCAAGAATAAATAGTTTACAGGGAAGTAGGAGAGTTAGAACAACCGCCTAGAATGTAGGAAGTAATTCCTAAATGAAGTCTCACACACAACTAATGAACAGACTCTCTCCAATAATACATTCTCCATTAATTTCAACACCCCCTGTTAATGGTGAAAGGGTTCAAAAGTACTCCTAACATCTCCCTAAATAAATCAAATTTAATTCTTCCAAGGGGCTGAATAAAAATGTCTCAACATTATCACAAGTATTACATTATTCAATATAAATCTTTTTTGACTGAACCTTCTATCTAACAAAGTGAAACTCTATATCAATATGCTTTGTGCTTTTATGAAACGCTCGATTGTTTGCAAGTTTGATTGAGCTTTGATTGTCACATTTGATAATTGTAGGGTCTTTTTGTTCTTCTTCGACATCATGGAGAAGTCTCCTCAACCAAACAACCTCACATGTTGTTGCACCCACTGCTTGATACTCTACTTCCGCTGAAGACAATTATACAATGTTTTGCTTCTTGCTGCTCCATGGAATGATCTTGGACCCAATTGTTGGGTTGTGTTATATTCTTTACACGACTAACCGACGTAGTGAACCGGGGGTTAGAGGGGGCGGGCCCCCCTTCGCCGCGCCGATTGCGCAGCGGGGGGGTCACACGGGGGGCGGCAGCCCCCGCTGTCCGAGGGGTTTGAGGGGGGCGGGTAGCCCCCCTCTACGTGGTTCGAGGCAGCACCCTGAGAAAAAATTTTTTGGACCCTATATTAGGTTGGGCGAACCTACCTATGTTTTTTTCGGTCCACAGTTTTGGATGCGATGGTTTCGGTCCATGGTATTGGATGCTTCGGCATGTATAAATATGTATTGTAACATTGAAAGGAATATAATGAAAAATCAAGCTGGTAGTCTTGGTTTTGAGATCCAGTGGGAAATCTCTGTGTATATGTGTTTTATGGATTATGCTCTCGCATTTTTTATTTTCTTGTGATTTAGAATTCATATGCAGGTAATTTCTGTACGGGGTTAAAACCTACATTATTGTCCGCTCCATTTGCAACTCTCTTTCTGCTAAAATATAGCATGTTGTCCACTCCATTTGCAATTCTCTTTCTGCTGAAATATAGCTTGTTGTCCGCTCCATTTGCAGTTCTCTTTCTGTTGAAATATAGCTTGTTGTACGCTCCATTTGCAGTTCTCTTTCCACTGAAATATCTCTTGTTGTCCCTTCTACTTGTTGTTCATTTTCTGTTGAAATTTCTCTTCCATTTTGCTGTTGAAATATCTCTTGTTGTTCTTTTCACTGCTCATTTTCTGTTGAAATTTCTCTTGCCTTTTGCTACTGAAATATCTCATTTACAGCTTAAATATCTCTTGTTATGCCTTTCTATTTGCTGCTGAAATTTTGAGCAGATCAAGAAGTTTTCTTCCTACATTAATAATAAAGAGAAGTTGGTTGATGCTTCAAACTTCTTCCTTTGAAAGACCAGATTGGATATTACTCTTGAAGAACATGATGTTCTAGAGTATGTTGAAGGAGAGATAACAAAACCAGTTGAAAAATCCAATGCTACTATCAAGGCCAAATATAAGAAAGGAAAAGTCAAGGCTAAAAAATTATCCTTGACTCTCTTGAAGACCTACTTGGCAGGTACGTAATGGTAGGTTAAGGAACAGGGCATACTTTAAAGTTGGCATTTGTGTTGAGAATGGAAAGGACCCCAATTTTTCTAACTACTTCTGAAAGCTGAGAACAGCTGATAACTTTCATTTGATCAAACCTGTAATATTTTCCCGTACTATATGCCAAATGTTGTTTTCTTGGTGAAACCAAAACAGGAGATGGCACTTCAGTGATAATTAGTGTCATTTTGGGTAGCTTGAAAATTAGGCTTTGTATGATGGAATGAAATGCAATCTGTAGGAGACTTAAATGGCGGTAGGTATGCTGCGACATGGTGTATTTAATCACTTCTATGCCTAAGAAAGCTGTAACTTGTAAGGTTGGCTTATTCGATAATCAATCCATAAACTGGAATGTAGCTCCTAATGTCTCCTATGGTGCTACTATTTTATTAGACAGAACAGTAGATTGAACACTGCGGTTCTTAAACTATTTATTTAGCCTCTTTCAAAATGGAGAGACAGAATGTGCAAGAGAGACTGATATAAAAAAACAACAACAACAACATTACTACTGTACAAAAATTTACCTGGATTGCAAATGTAAGTGAAGAAGCTTTCAAGTGTGACTCGAGTTTGCTGCCAATCTTTTGTGCGGAAAGCCACAAATCAGTTGTCTCTTCGACAGTCAGATCTGCAAACCTCTTCACCAATCTTTTTGGGCATACGAGAACATGTACGTGTTGTTAAGGAAAACAATCTTGAGGATCGATTACCCTAAACATTGATTCTGCAATATGACCACGCCTCCTAACTAAAAGGCCTACTAAAAGAATGAGCAGGATATATGTATCAAATGCACAAACAAAAGTATTTTATTCTTTTTCTCATGTTTGAAACTAAAATTCATGCATTCCATAAGAACATTAATCTGTGATACATTACCAGCATCATAATTTCAGAACACCTAACCAACAGCTTACCCAACAGAAAAACATAAATTAGACCAGGTTTTGCACGCGAGGTATAGAAAAACTGCATCAAAGCCTTGGTTCACTGTTCAGGTGGACTCATTGTCAAGCCATCCACAGGGCTTCCATTCTCTCTTTCGTATGCCCAACCCGGTATGGCATGATTTCCAAGGGGATAAGGCCGAGGTGAGTCCTAGACAATTGTGGTGGAATAGTCATCCCGTCGATCTAACACTTAAGCCGAACAAAGTACATAAATTATCCAGCAGTTTATGGGAAAAAAGGATATGACCTGACAAAAGGTGCAAAACAGCATACACGTCTGTTAAATAAACGACAAAGAAGTTAAGAGAACAAATAAAAAACGTATGCACAAATGAAATTGAATACCAGGTACAACAGGCCTGAGGTTGACGAGAGCAAACGATAATTCCGTTGTGAAAAAGACCTCGCTCTTCCCAATCTTGTATGGTCCGAAATAGTAACCTTCCTGTCATCCATTCACAAAGCAAGCAAATGAGTTGGCATCACACGTGCTTGAACAAAATCTCGTGTAAAATGACCTTTTACCACTCATCGGCCATGATCCTTAACCCAATAAGCAGAAGTATAATAAGCAAAACGAGAAAAGAAATCGTTTACCTCGGCAGCTGCACAATGAGACGCCATGATTGTAATCTGTGAAGTGTTGAAGTTATTATCCAGGAACTCGAGCAAAAACGCTCCTTTTTCCTCTTTCTTGGGTTCGCCCCCGTTTTTTTAGCTTTCAGAGGAAGTTGTGTTTGAGGACTGTGGTGTTGTGATATAGATTTAGGTTATACAATGATGATAAACACAAATTCAAAGCTCTTCACATTATAGAAGGTAGAGAATGGAATTAATAAGGAAAGGCAAAGGACTTGGTTGAACTTCAAGCAAAGTATCTAAAATGGGGAATGAACGCTCTTGCACCACACATCATGAAAATATTCAACAACATCATTCAACAAGGATTCGTAAGAGACTTGACAACTAGCGTAGCAATACCCCTTTTTAAAAGTGGAGACATTAATAATCCATCCAACTATAGAACAATTATGATTAATCCTTCATTTGAAAAGCATTTCGGCTACATGGTAGAAGATAGAATTAGCAAGTGGGCAGCAGTAAAAGAAAAGAGGGCAAGAGGACAAGCGGGTTTTAGGCCGAAACATTCTATAGTGGATCATGGCATCACGTTGAGACACATTATTGAAAAGGTTTGGGAGGACAAAGAAGAAGTATTTTGCTGCTTTGTTGACTTCAAAAAAACATTTGACACAGTCCCTAGGGATAAGTTGTGGCATAGAATGGAAGAACTTGAAATTCCTGTGCATTATAGAGTTGCTGTCCATAGACTTTATGAAGAAGTGAAAGTCAAAATTAGAACCTCAGCAAATATTTCAGAAAGCTTTAGAAGTGACATTGGAGTCAAGCAAGGTTGCCCTCTATCCCCCACTCTTTTTGGTCTATATATTGATAAATTGGAAGAGTGACTAAATTTGCAAGGTGGAGATGGTGTTTGGTTGGGGGAGTTTGTGATAAAGCTTCTTTTATACGCTGATGATATTGTATTGATTTTTAAATCGGCCCATGCATTGCAAATGCACTTATATGCCCTTGAGCATTTTTGTAGAGCAGTGGGGATGCAAGTCAATACTAACAAGACAAAAATAATGATATTTTATAATAAAAGGAAGAAGAGTCATCATACTTTCTTCTTTGAAGACAACATTCTTGGAGAAGTAAATGAATACAAGTACCTTGGGATTGATTTTTCAACAACAAACTCAATTGGGAGAACTGCAGAAAGAAGAGAATTTTAAGAGGGTGGAAAGCATTGTATGCTCTTCAAAACAGATGTAGAGAAGCAGAGTTATGGGATTGGAAAACGATTAAAGTGCTTTTTGGACTCCTAGTTTGTCCAGTGATGTTATATGGATGTGAATTTTGGGCTAGCAGCACTCTCGTCTCAAAATGGAAACAAACTGAGAAAATCCAAAAACGCTTGATCATGAGCAAGTTCAAAATAAAAAAGTTCGGTACCTTATGAAATAATGTTGAGTGAAACAGGAGCAACTTCCATTGAAGCAATTGCTATGGTGCAGTTCATAAGATACCTAAAAAGAATTGAACAAATGAGAGTAGGTAGATGGCCTAATGTTATCTTCAATGAAGGCATGAGTGAAAGAAAGAAAACATGGATGAAACAAAACTACACATGGATGCAAAAATGGAATATCTACCTCAATGTCTGTCCCACAAATAGCAAGGAGCTAAAGGATTTTGTTATGGAGAAGTTTCATAAAAAGGTATGGGGAAAAGAGTTGGGTAGAAAGAAGAAATATTACATTGAGGAATTCAGCCCTACGCGTGATTTACAACAAAAAGAGTTCATTGGAGCTAGCATTCCGTGGAGGACAAAGGTTTTTATTGCTCAATTAAGGACCAACTCACATCAACTTCGGTGTGAAACAGGACGGTGGAAAAGGCCTAAAGAAGCTTGGGAAGAACGGGTGTGTACATTTTGCACGTCTGGGGCTATGGAATCGGAAAAGCATTTCATTTTGGAATGTGTGCATTCAAAGACATCAGAGAAAGTTATGAGAACATGTTAGCATCAATTTCTTGGCATTGTCTTTTTAGCGAGGAGATTGTTGGAAGGTTGGGTCAGCGCATCATCTATTTGAATCGGAAAAGCACTGAATTGCAAAGAGCGAAAAACAAAGAACTAATAGTCTCATATACTATTTTTAGTCTCGTGGACCTTAAAATATCATTTCATTAATGTAAGTGAAGTTCATGTGGGGGCTTGATTAGGGGGATTGATCAAGGGGATTTTACACAACTTATATGAAAATCAAAGCATATGGGCCTTTCTAAGTGAATGGTGCGTGGGTGGCCTAGTATGGGTTGCACAATGCTAGCGTGAAACAGAGTTGTCCTTTAACCAATTGTTCAAACTAGTATGGAACTTGAATTAAAATTGGGTAGATCATTGAACGTGTTGCTTATTGCTCATTTAAAGATTAATTCTCATCAACTCCTTTGTGAAAATCAAAGCATATGGGCCTTTCTAAGTGAATGGTGTGTGGGTGTGTTGGGTCCCTATAATACTAGTGATTATCCCATTACTATTGTAGTTGTACCCCTTATTAATATTGTTGTGTCCCTATTGCCCCCATATTGTTATTACTGTGCCCCATAGGATCCCTCTATTGTTATTTTTGTGGCTTTATATTATTATTGTTAGGTCGGTTGGGTTATATTGTGACTCCTTAGACTCCTCCTATATATAGAAAGGAGGTTTTGTCATTTGTATCATCCAAGAATTGTTCATTTATGTAATCTAAAGGAGGTTGCCCCCTCGAAGAGGCTGAATTCTAAGGCGTTGATCTATCTTTTCTATCTTTTCTTGAGCTGCTTCATAACATTTGATATCAGAGCTTTGGATTCTAGGGTTTCGTTGCTCCAAACAGGTCATTGTGGCATTTTTGCAATAAATTTTTTTCTGCAACGTTTCAGAAGCTAAAAAAAAAACCAGTTGAGAAGACATCGCGCTGAATCTCGGGTTTGAATTTCAAAGCGCGTTGCGCTATATTTGCGGAGATATGATATGAGGAAGTTGGTCTTTTTGCAAACTCCTGAATTACACTCCAAACAGGTGACCTGGGGAAAATCATCATAACTTTTTCTCTGAGCATTGGATTGAAATTTCGTAAGAAGGTGCAGAAATAGGACGGACTGTAGTTTCTTGTATATATTTTTTAGAGCCAAAAGAC
>APFE031480010.1:0-13073 GCA_000404065.3 Pinus taeda | reverse complement strand
CAATAGCATACAAGATTTTAAGGGGAGGATTTTATTGGCCAACATTGTTCTTACAAGTGGGGGCAAAGGTCAAAGGTTTTGTTCCTTGTCAGATGTTCGCTGGTAAGCAGAAACTAGCAGCTCTTCCACTAGTACCATCGATAATCTCAGCGCCTTTCCTTCAATGGGGATTAGATTTTGTTGGAGAAATCCATCCCACTTCAAGTAATCAACACAGATGGATCCTCACAGCAACAGACTACTTCACTAAATGGGTAGAAGCAATTCTGGTAAGAAATGCTACCAGTTCAGTGGTAATTAAATTCGTTGAAGAAAATATCTTATCTAGGTTTGGTTGCCCAACTCAGATTGTCACAAATAATGCAACAACATTCTCTAGTGTTAAAATGATTGAGTTTTGCTAGAAATATCAAGTTCTGTTACATCATTCAACTCCATACTACCCTCAAGGTAATGGCCTCGCAAAATCCTCAAATAAAAGTTTGGTAAAGGTAATCAAAAAGACCCTAGCAGATCATAAAAAGAGTTGGGATTCTCATTTAATTTATGCAGTATGGGCAAACAGAATAACTCCAAAAAGATCTACTGGGAAATCTCCTTTTCAGTTAGTCTATGGGAAAGATGCAATTTTTCCCACCAATTTGGCTTTCCATTTTTTGCAGGACTCAACAGATAAACCTAATGATTTTTCAAGAAGGATAAATCAGATTATTGAACTAAATGAAAAAAGAGATGAAGTTCAATACAAATTGAAAAAATATCTGAATAAGATGAAAACCCTGTTTGACAGAAAAGCCAGAAAGGGACTTCAAGGAAGGTGACCTAGTTCTAAGATGGAACTCCAGGAGGGAGGAAAAGGGAAAGCATGGTAAGTTTGATAACCTATGGTTTGACCCTTTAGCAATTGCTGAAGTAAAGGGTAACAACACTTTTGTGCTACAAAAGCTTGAGGGACTATATTCCACTTATCTTGTAAATGGGAGGTTTCTCAAACATTTCATTCAGTAATAAGAAGTTGGGATATATTTCATTGTAAAAACTCTGGTTTCTTTTACTTTTAAAGCTGTCAGTGAGATTTTTTATTGCAAAGGACTCCATAGCCCGAGGAGAAGGCACATGGATCGGCAGGTTCTCT
This sequence comes from Pinus taeda, assembly GCA_000404065.3. NCBI lineage: Eukaryota > Viridiplantae > Streptophyta > Pinopsida > Pinales > Pinaceae > Pinus > Pinus taeda. The sequence continues at coordinate 11,938 of APFE031480010.1, read as the reverse complement.
GCATTCTATAGGAGAAAGCGGTCCCCAGTTGGAGCCAATGTTGTAGCATTTTTTGCTTTTGATAAGTTAGAATAAATTAGACAAAAAATGAAAATGTATTTACAAAATGTTAAGATAGGATATGGACAAAAATAATATTGAATAAAAAATGTTAAGAAAATATTTTGATAAATATGTCCATATCAAAGAAAATGTTAGAGTAGATGCAATAAAAAATAAAGGCAAAATATAATGTTAGGTTAGACAAAAAAGGAAAAGAAATAAACTCTGAAAGTGTTGCAAATATAAATGCCACTACTTTGTTCTAAATTCAGTTTGAAAAATAATAGTTGTGTGCAGTTTGTTTAGATGCCACACTAGGTTATTTTATCCAATTATACAGTTGCATCATAATTGAATTTTTTTTAAATTAATTCTCATAGGTAGAAAATAAATTGGCTCAACAGTTTAATCTGAGCCAATGGAAGAAATAAGGTATAGAGATAGATTGTTCATAAAAAGAAAATATTGGGTTGCTAGTTCAAATGCACTCTGGAAGGATAAGTAAATATGTTAGGAATAGAAGGGTAGGTAGAAATTGAAAGTTTGAAATGCAGAAATGGTTATTCGCTAAAGTATCATATCGCATCGCATCATTCATAAGTGAATGAACCATTGGGCGGAAGAAAGAGCGATGTGCGATAACGCTGTCAACTGTTGGATGACTGTTGATTCCTAACCGTAGGATTATATCGCATTGCATCATTCATAAGTGAATGAACCATTGGGCGAAAGAAAGTGCGATTTGCAATATGTTATCACTTCATTCATTAAATCACCCGGACCCGTTTACCGTCGCTCCACGTCACGTTCACTCCATTAAGCTCTTCCCGATCATATTAAACCCATCATTAACCTTAAATAAACCCATACCACCAAGGTTTAAAGCGTTGGGCCCCTCCCTAAGCCCATGCTTTATCTCCTGCTCGCTTCCCTCGCCCGACTACCATTAGATTAACTTCCGCCTAATCCAACGCTACACATACATATCGGTCGCGCCCGATGGCTGAACGATACACACCCGATAAAGTGGTTTTCCCGGACCTTCCTGAGGCTACGTGTCATGCTCTGGACTATATCGAGTGACCCCTCCTGAAAACTGCCTTCGCCTCATAAGCGGTGAGACAACCCTTTCATACCGCCTCTTTGTCAACCCGATAAACCGCCGATTATCCGTTATATAAACGTTCCCGCCATATTAAAAAAGATTACCTGTTACACCTTAAAACCCCGAAAACCTTCGTTTTCGTGTCTTTTGCCCGTTTCATAGTTAAAACTATTAAACCCTTCAGCGCCACCTTGAACCTCTGTAACATAATTTCACCTCTATTTACATTCAAAACGCTACCACAACTCCTTCCTTAGGCATCCCTATCCAAACAAAGCCATCAATCGCCTTCCCTGTGAACTAGTGTTTTCTTAAATATTGTTGAATTTTGCAAGTAATCAGCTGAAGACCAGAGCTTGGATAAACAGTTCTAATACTAGTCGCATAACCTTTTTACTCCAAGACTTGACAAGAAGACCATTACACAAGGAACAAAGAAGAAGACCATTACACACAGGGCCGAGAGGAAAACATTCACACAGAGCCTTGACTATTAAAACAGAGGAACTAGACAGAGTATACAACATTAAAGAAACAGTTGAAACTACCAGCATCTGAGGATCCAATGGCCAAAGAAATCGAGGATTGTCAAGAAATTAATAGAGGTGGGCAACCATGCAGCTTCAGTTGCCAATATCAAAGGATCAGCAACACCAACTCTCATAGTAAAACATTCATGGATTCTTTCTTCATCTTGGATGAAATCAAGCATATATTTTTGGTAAAACCCACTTTTACTAAATACACTGAGATGGATGAAATCTACAAGAGGGTAACAAATATTTCTATCCCAGATAAGAAACACTGGGAAGAATTAACAGATTTACTTGATTACGGATTATTGAACAACATTAAGCTTTTCAGGGAATAGTCAGCCAACTTCAACCACTTTTCAACTTTTCAGTGATAGTCATCAAACAACGCAGCACCAAAGCAGTGCCAGATCATTAAACAATTTTATTTTTGATTGTGTAAATTATCTATTTTTGTAAAAGAAGTTTAGGATATTTTTCGTCCTACTGTTGTATAAATAACTCTCTTCACGAGCTATCATGGGTTGCACACTTGAAGAAGCATTTCTAGACATCTGATGTAATTAATCTTTCTAGATTATCAATACAAAGCAAAGGATTCTAAATTCTGTTTTGCACAGTTTGTGTTTCTTGTAAGTGTTTCTAGTGTCATTCATTATGTTTTTCTTCATATACTTGTGCCTTGCAGAGATAACTATGTAGGATTAATTGTATTTCAATCTATTCCTATAAGCTTTCTGAAGTGATAATCTATGAAGAGAATGAATTAATGGACTGTTTGTTTAATTAGTTCCCTCAAAATTAATAAATCATCAGCGTCTTTTGTAAGCTCATGTGTATTTTCTCAAACCTGTAAATGTAGTTTAAAGGTTTTCATACTTATGATTATCTAGCTTTCTGTTTGAAAACTATGGCAATCATATTACTTTTTTGTTTCTTCTCATCATCATAAGAGCATTGTGTAAATATTTATTGCAGCCCTCCGCTGAGATATTGATATTATTCAAAAGGTTAAGCACATTAGTTCTATATCTGTTTCATTCTTTGGTCTCCCAAATTAAAACAAAACCCCCAAAACATTTATCTTAGATGCTCTGGCATAATAGCTAACCATTATTATTTCAGAGGTACAACAACCATGTGATAATTCCAAACTTGAAAGCCTATTGCAGCAACTAGAATTTATTTTTCTAATTGTTAATTTATTTAACAATTTATCAGCTATGGAAAACATCAAATAAATCATACTGCAACCTTCACAAACAAAATACTATAGAAATAATAGCACTGGAAATTGAGAAAATCCTAGCACACACAATAAAATAGACATTGTTATTTTTGGATAATTGTCCCCGGAAAAACCCAGCTTGGGAAAACCAGTGCAGTAGTGAGGGTTTTTTTATTATTATGTTGCAGTGAAAATCTGAGTACGATTTGGAAGCACAAATTGACAATGCACTATAAGAGAAACTGGACACAAAAATTAGTGAGACAAATTTTGTCTCACCAAACACTGATCCAACTCCAAAAATGGCTTTAAATGGGCTCCACGAAACCCCTGTGTCAGCCTCTGCGTCAAGCCTTCACAGCTACTAGTACACCCTACCTAGAACTGCAACTGATCAACCTGTCTGTTCAATCCAGCCTTTGAGAATGGCTCGCTGGTCCCTTCCGAGAATCTTCCTGGCCTCCAGCAACTGAATAGACCCTCTGTCTAGCCAAACCAAATTGCTGCCTCTCAAGCTTCTGCACTGCCTCTACTCAGCCTCACTAAGAAAACTCGGCCCTCCCATAGCTGACACTCTGGATCTGGAAAAATCTCCTCCAGACTCACTATCCCAACCCCTCACTAACTACTTTGATCTCCGGCTCTCCGACAACTAATTGTTGCTACTCTAGAAATCGATATGCCAAGGAAATCAAATTTCTAGTGTTTTGGTGTGTCTTCTCCAAGTGCCCGTCGACTTCTTCTTATAATACATTATTGGAGTACCAACAACCAAGATTAAAACTTAATCAATGGCTAGGATCATCTTAGAGTTGATCCATGTGAGTTTCTAGATGATTCTCACGTTGACTCAATTAATTCTGATCAATTAACCAGTTTTCCTGAGTTTAGACTTAGGAAACATAAAAATATTGGTTAATAATTTAATTAGGTCATGTCTAGGTGGAATTTCCAAAAATGATTTGTAGGTTTTGGAGATCTCATGTACTCTAGTCTCTCCACCAAATTTCATGGCTAGAACACATTCGATGCTACATAAACTAATATATGTTGTTGATTTCTATAGCACCGGATGTGCTCTAGCCTCGAGATTTTGCAGAGACGCTAAGACAAATGTATTCTCCAAGACCCAGAAATCATTTGGGAAAATTCCACCTAGGATGGTTTAATTAAAATAATTAATCATTTTTAATGTATTCCTAAGTCTAAACTTAGGAAATGTGATTAATTAAAGGGTATTAATTAAATCTAGTGTGAATCTTCTAGATAAAGATGAGGATCAACTCCCAGTTAATCTTAGCCCTTGATTATGTTTTAATCTTGGTCGTTGGTGCTCCAACGAGAGATTATATGAAGAAGCTTGATGGGAACATGGAGGACACAATGAGATAGTGAGATCTAGAGATCGAATTCTCAAGAGTAGCAACGCTGAGTTGCTGGAGAGAGATCGAGTGATCTTCTCGCAGTGACGGGCAGGGATAGTAGATCAGAGGGGATTTTTCCAGTATCGGTGAGTGCAAAGAAGAGAAGGCATCGAGAGGTCCAAAGAGACATCTCAGTGCCACAGAGAGGCAGCGTAGTGCTTCAGAGGGAGTCCGCAATTTTGCTGAGGAGTAGTCGATATCCAGTGCCAGAAGTTGGGGTGTGAATCTAGAGGGCCAGAGGGTCGAGTTTCCAGTTGGCAGAAGATCAAAAGGAGAAGGTGACGCAGACCCTTGAGCTGTGACGCAGTGACTGCGTGAGCCCACGCAAAGACTGTGTAGAGATAGCGTAGGGCAGCTCATCCAGAGCCTGGATCAGTGTCGGATCTCCCGTGACAATGTAAAATATTTTCTCACTACCTCTTTGTCAGTTTATTCTCTTTATCGGATAGCCAATTTGGGCATCCAATGATTTATACTCAGATTACTACTACATAATAATCAAACGCTCAGCTACTGCATCGATTTTCCCAAGTTGGATTTTTTCGGGGACGTTTGTCCAAAAATAACGGTGTTATTGTGTGTGTTTATTTCTCTCCTATGCTGTATTGTGTTTCTGAAGTATTTTATGTTGTGAATGTTGCAGTAGATTTTATTTCGATGTTTACTATGTAACACTGTAAATAACTTGATTCACAAATTAACAAGTAGGATTAATCTAATCAGTTGTTGCAGTAGGGATTCGGTTTTCTGAATTTTCACATGGTATCAGAGCACAAATTATAAGCCGAAGAGCTCAACGCATAAGGAAGGAGGCAGTTCGGATTTCTGCGTAGGCAGCAATTCGAAACCCTTAGGGGCAACATATTTCCTTGACCAAGAGGGTCAGGTTTTCGTGGAAATTTTTTTCTCTGAGTGAGTCGACAAAGAATAAAGTTTTCCAAAACGAAAGAGTACCAGAGGCAGAGGGGGTAACAACAGTTTTCTTGTAGAGCAGATCTTCAATTGGGATGCAAATTTTGCAACAGTTTGCTAGTGCAAATAGCATCAGGAGGAAGGAAGAGCAAACACTGAGGGAATTCTTTCCTCCGGGGACTTTTAACCAAGAAGTTCGAATTTTCCTAGCAGAGCAGCAGTAGATATGTGCAGGATTTCTCACTCCAAAAGGGAGTGCGAATAGCTGGGCAGCAGTTGTGCACAGGAGAAGAGGAGGAGTTCGACATTTTAAGAGAGATGGCATCAACAGGGTTGAGAGATCAAGATCGGTTGAACGGAGCCTCCATCTATGTGATCTGAAAGGCTAGAATTTCCTGCCTTCTAGATGAACATGATCTCAAGACTTACATCAATAGTGTGGTAGTTGTACTTGCAAATGCAAATCCGCTTAAGAAGTACAAGAAGGAGATGGTGAAAGCTAAGAGGTTGATTCTCGATGGGGTTCGAGATCACGTAGTATCTCACATAGCTGGCAAAGATGTTGCCCGACATATGTGGGAGGCACTAGCTACATTGTACGAAGGATCTTCCGAGCAGCGGATGGTGTATATTGAGGAGAAGTTGAGATGCACGAGGATGCAGAAAGAGGAGCGTATAAGCCCCTTCCTTACTAGGCTTCAGGATGTCCAGGACCAAATGTCTTCAACAGGGTTAACACCATAGCCTAAAGAGTTTGTACGATTAGCTCTGAACAAGGTTTCCAAAGAATGGCAAGTTTTTGTCCAGAGTATCTTGGGAAAGCAAAACTGCCAGATTGGGAATGTATGTGGGTTGATTGGCAACAGGAGGAGAAGAGGCGAGATCTAGTGAAGAGCACCATTAGTGGTGGTAGAAGCAGTAGTGGGACAAAGCAAGTAAAGGAGGAGGAAGATGTGGCCCTCACATCAAAGGGGAAGCACGAGCAGTGCAAGAGGAAGAAGGACATTTCCAAGATCAAGTGCTTCAGGTGTGGTGAGCTTGGCCACTACAGCACTCAATTTCCTCTCTGAAAGAAGGCCAAGGAGGAGAAGCAGGATCAACTAGCTGCATCTGCTGAGATCGACAGGCTGTCGTCTAGATTGGAGGAAGAATTTTCCATGATCACCGAGTTACCTCCAGAGGTGAGGTGGGGTGATTTGGAGTTGTAGCCCAAGAGAGCTACAGGATGGGCAGGATTCTTGAGGAGGTCCACCTCATGAATCAATACCTTGCTATGGGAGCCCAAGACATGTACTAGCAGGACGGATCAGTGGCAGTTGGTGCAGTCAGGTGCAGTCAAGTGCCAAAGTGACAAATGCGGTAGCTAGTAGCAGGTCAGATTCTGAGTTGGCACAATGCAGAGTCAGCAGCAGCGCAGAGGCTTCAGTGAAAGCGTAGATTCTAGCAGTGGTCAGGACGTAGGTGACAGATGCATCATACTGACCACAGTTGGTTCGGTATTTTGGATGCTTTTCCATTGCATTTGTTGCATGTGCAGCAACAATAGATGGATAGGGTTGCAGTGCATATGCAGTGTTGGTAGCAGTTCAATAGAGTTAGCAACAACACAGATGCTGCAATCAAAGTTGCACAGTAGTTGATGGGCAGCAGAGCCAGACACCAGTAGCGCAACAGTAGATGGTGCAGAGACAGAGTGATGCTTCAGTGGGTTGCAACAATAGAGCACATTCCTAGCTAAGAAGGAGTGTTGATTTCTATAGCACCGAATGTGCTCTAGCCTTGAGATTTTGCAAAGAGGCTAAGGCACATGTATTCTCCAAGACCTAGAAATCTTTTGGGAAAATTCCACCTAGAGATGGTTTAATTAAAATAATTAATCATTCTTAATGTATCCCTAAGTCTAAAATTAGGAAATGTTATTAATTAAAGGGTATTAATTAAATTTGGTGTGAATCTTCTAGATAAAGACAAGGATCAACTCCCAATTAATCTTAGCCCTTGATTATGTTTTAATCTTAGCCGTTGGTGCTCCAATGAGATATTATAAGAAGAAGCTTTATGGGCACCTGGAGGACACACTAAGATAGTGAAATCTAGAGATCAAATTCTCAAGAGTAGTAGTGCTGAGTTGCTGGAGAGATCGAGTGATCTTCTTGCAGTGAGGGGCAGGGATAGTAAACGGAAGGGGATTTTTCAAATCCCGGTGAGTGCAAGGCAGAGAAGGTATCGAGAGGTCCAAATAGGCAATGCAGTGCCACGCAGAGGCAGCGCAGTGCCTCAGAGGGAGTCCACAATTTTGCTGAGGAGCAATCGAGATCCTGTGCTAGAAGCTGGGGCGTGAGTTCAGAGGGCCAGAGGGTAGAATTTCCAGTTAGCAGAAGATGAGGAGGAGTTGACACCTATGTCACACGATTCGAGTTCGAATTCGAGTTCGACAACGATTAAGTTTGATTCGAATTCAAATTTTCCAATCAGGTTCGAATGAGGTTCGACATTAGGTTCGACTATACATATTTTTCAATATATATATATTAATATATAATATATATATATATATATGACAAAATAATAGAAAATAAACACATGGATACAAATTCTTATTAGTAAACATGCATGAATAATGTAATCATTTTGTTTACTATGGGAAGCATCTTTTTAAATAGCCATTTCAGAACTATATGTCATGTTGAACAGTTTTTTACTGGAGAATATTATGTGTTCCCGTGCGGAGGACTAAAGATCTAACATTTTGAACTGTATTGGACCGTTTTTCAGGAGAAGAACCTCTATTTTTCCCTTTTATATGATGTCTACAGAAATGCTTAAATGTATATACAATATGTAGTTTTTCCATAAAATTAAGATTTTTTCCTAGAGAAAAAAATGTCATGTGTTGAGGAGAAAAAAAATTATTAAGGAAAAGTGTTGGATATTTGGAATAATCATCAAGGCCCTTGAACCAAGAGAATAAATAGTCATGCAAAGACAAAATCAAAATGCAACTAAAATTAAGCGTTTGATATTGGAACTAAATTTGCTATCTGATGTAATATATGATGCATTTTTCCAAAAGAAAAAAAGGAAAGTCATTATTATTGGGTTCCTAACTTCCTACATATGAAAAGCGTGGTTTCATTATTCATAAGGTACTGTAAACAGTCATATTTTTCCTGAACCTTTATCGCCAGAGATTATTGAATGCAGTGGTCTAAGGAGGTGTTTTTTTGGCTCCTTTCCAGCCAGATTTTTTTGGTCAATTTTGCAGCATAGATATAAAACACAGGCCAAATTGGCCCACGAGGTATGACAAAAGACTATTAGCAATGTGATTACAGAACTGAGGGAAGATGTTATTGTATAAACCCAGGTTCTTGTGCCCTGAAGCGAGCTTCTGAATTAGCAAAGCATTTGACAGAGACAGAGAGAGAAAGCCCTCTTATAGGGAAACAGTTGTTAATTCCAGTAGGCAGTTTGAAAATGGAGGATATCTTCTGGAAGCATTATCCACTGCCAGAGAGAACCAAACCTCAATTGACCTTTTGTTATTTTTGGAAGAAGGGGCGATCATCCCTAAGAAACAGAGTATACACCTGTCTAAAATAAGCTTCTTCAATCAATAGCATGGATTTATTATGATTAATATTCCAACAAACAACCCAAAAATAACACAGACAACAAGATTTGCCCTATTTATTCTTCTAAACAAAGAAAGAAACACTCTAGTTGAATATGTTAACCAAGAAATACAGAATGAAAGAAAGTATACTCTGGAGTCTGTTTGAGATTTGGTTCAGGGGATGCATACAAGCTCTTGAGACTTAGACAGCCAACGCTATCTCCAAATCCAACCAACAGGTTTACGATTTACCCACAAACAAAACCAAAAACATTGCTTGAAATAAAAAGGAACAACCCAGGCAAAACGAAAAATGCCCAACAATGCTCGAAAGAAACATGCCCAACCCAGTGAAGAAAACCGGCGAACCCTAAATCGAACCTTAAAAAAATTCGATTAAATTCGCGTTCAGGTTCGTTCAGGTTTGTTCAGGTTCAAGTTCGATTAGGTTTGACTTCAGGTTCGAATTTTTGGTTCGGCGAACCTAAACGAATTTCAAATTTTTTTTGAGGTTCGCCGAATTTCGAACCTAAACCTTCAAGTTCGACGAACCCTGTGACATAGGTTGACACAGTTCCTTGAGCTGTGACACAGTGACTGTGTGAGCCCACACAGAGACTGCATAGAGATAGCGTATGGCAGCTCATCTAGAGCCTAGATCAGTGTCAAATCTCTAGTGACAGTGAGATATTTTCTCACTACCTCGACCCCTGCTGCTGCCTCTACCACGGCCTCTTTGGAAAACTACCCCTTGGTATCGTGGTGGCATCACTTGCGGTTGTTCCCCACCCTGGCCAAGAACATGCTCTGATACCACTATAATATTCCTAGTGGAAATTTTACAATGATAACAAAGACATGCAAATATAATAGCACATAAATTTTTAGAAATGCATACACATAAACCAGAAATTTCTCCAAATCCACAAACTAGCCAAATTTTATTAATAATATCTACTGTGGTACAAATGAGTTGGAGAAAATACACAAGGCAAGCTACAAGCACCAGGTGATGAATACAAGAAATCCCAACATCTGCAAAAACCAACTCCTTTAGAAAACTGCGTTGTTGTTACAAAACTCCACTATTGCCCGACTTCACCCCTTAATTTTCCCACTCTAGAGTGCCCAGAAAGTTCTAGGAATTTGGGATTGTGTTTCTTGCCCAAAAAAAGGAAAGGGTTTCCCTTGGTTCCAACCTTCAAAAATTGACCCTTCACAGCTTGGCCCTCGTCCAATTTCAAATTTTGTTGCTGTGACTGATCCTGCCAATATCTACTCTCCCAAATCCAGCAATCCTCCTCAAATGGCCCTCCAAATGATCTCCCAGCACCTCGCTCCAAACTCCCCTGGATAATGCTGCCCCAAAGAGTCTCACTCCAATGACTGCGTAGTCATGGAGGAGATGATGCAATCCTTCATGTCATGAAGTGAGAGCTACGCATAGCCTGGAACTCTTGTCTGTAGCTACCCTCTACACTCCCGAAAATGATGAAAGGATGCTCCTGCAACTTCTCCAAACAATTTCCCAATAGCACTGCTCCACAAATAACCAGTGAATTCTCCCTCTGCGCAGTGCTGGCTCCTAGACTGCGTGTTCTGCCCTAAAAATGCGTATGACCTATATTTGATACTTCTTCCGGTCTCGATGATGAAGTAAAGGCTTCCTTGGGTGGCACTCGAAGTCCATCGAAGAAAGATTGAGCTTCTCTCCTTGTGAAGCTCTTGTGCTAAACAACACAATATTGGCTCAGCTGAACAAGGCAAATTCGATTTTCAAATAGACAAAAAGACCCCTATTGCTCCCTCATTCTTTCCTTTTATATGTGTTGGCCATGCAGTCCTTGTGGGTACCTCCACCAATTCGATTTGCCTCAAGGAATTCGAATTCCTTCCTCCTAAGTGCATATTTCATGTGGGTCCCATATTCCACTCGCATGCAAATAAAGCATTTCTCCTATGTTTTCCACCAAAATTTGCCTTGATCTAGTATTTAACCAAAATTGTCAAAAATTATTTTCCAAACATTAGGAAAATTTAGGAAGGAACATTACAAAGGTGGACTTTTCGTGAAAGCAAGAAGCCGAACAGGTGCCAAGAGTACTTAGCTACTATGAGTACCATATTTCAATTTGAGCCATGTGCATTCAAAGAAGTCGTGAAGCACCAAGTTTGGAAGGATGAAATGAATGAGGAATATGAATCGATCATGAAGAATGATGTCTGGGATGTGGTTCCTAGACTAAAGGACAAGTCCGAGGTCAATTTAAAATGGCTTTACAAAATCAAGCATGGAGCTGATGGGAGCTCTGAAAAGTTCAAGGCTAGGTTCGTTGCTCGAGGCTTCTGTCAAAAGGAAGGAGTAGACTATGATAATATATTTGCACCAGTTTCCCAATATACCACTATCCATTTGATCATAGCCCTTGCTGCCTCTTAAGGATGGACCCTACACCAAATGGATGTCAAAATTGCTTTCTTGCATGGCTCACTTAACGAGGAAGTCTATGTAGAACAACCCGAGGGGTTCGAAGTTCAAGATCATAAGACACATGTATGCAGGTTGAAGCAATCCCCTAGTGCTTGGTATGAGAGGATTGATAGCTATTTTATGAAGCTGGGATTTACAAGGAGTGATGTTGACCCGATCCTATACTTCAAGGTTGAAAAGGACAGGCCTCTCATTTCTTGTGCTTTATGTGGATGATCTATTTTTGATAGGTGATGACCCTCTCATTAATCAATGCAAGAGCGAGCTGGCTTCCGAATTCGAGATGAAGGACTTAGGATTGATGCACTACTTCCTAGGGCTAGAGGTCTGGCAAAATCTAGGTGAGATTTTCCTTTCTCAAGGAAAATACATTGTGAAGTTTCTTGAGAGATGTGGGATGGTGGATTGCAAGTCCATGTCTACTTTGATGGAACTCAACTTCAAGAAGCTATGTCGAAGTGCTGCTGGGCCTGGATTAGCAAACCCTTCCAAGTATTGACAACTTGTGGGGGACCTGATGTTCTTGGTAAACTCTCGTCCTGACATATGCTTCGCTGTGAACATGTTGAGTCAATTTATGGTCAAGC
>APFE031480008.1:4189-19767 GCA_000404065.3 Pinus taeda | reverse complement strand
AGATCAACCAACAAAGGCATCAGAGTTGGCGCAAAGTTCCACCCAAGAAGATCATAAAAAGTCAAGAAATTTGGGACTAGAGGTCCCCAAATCTTCCTTGAAGGATGGGAAATCCAAGGCTCCTACAATATACTCAAGGAAAATTAGTGGCAATGCTAGAGAAAATATTGAAATGACCCAAAATAATAACAAGCCAATGATTGAATGGGAATCCATGAGGGCAAAGGCTCCTATATTCCATAAGAGAGAGAAATATCTTGATACAAAGGATGATATGAATTGGGAAGCAATAAGATGTGCAAATGTTGAAAATATTTATGAAACTACCATGGAAAGTATTGCAACTGACTCACAAAATTGTAAGCACCAAAATCCAACACATCATTTATCCCACGTTTATCCTCAACAAAATTGATCTGACTTCTCCTTCAAAATTTTATGGGATATGGTGTGCATGTCAATCAATTGCAGGCCTCTTAGTGGAGTTACCTTAATTTGAAAACAATCTAGGTCAATGACATTAGACTTAGGAGATTAGGAGATTGAGACTTAGACTTATTAGCAATGGAGATAACTAGTTTAAGCCTAACTTTCTTTCTCAATTGATGCATGATAGCATTTACTACAATCCTAATGTCAAGAACACAGGCATCATTTTGAATTAGGCAGTTAAACCACTTGTAGCTTTTGGCCCTATCAATTGTAATTTCCACTTCCACCCAGTGTTGGGTAGTGGGGGCTCTTGATGTTAGGATGCTATTTTCATGGATTAAAACCTCTCATTTTTTAATGAATCATACTAGTTTCAATCAATGTATGGAATTCTTTTGCAACAAAGATGTTAAATGAGCAAACATAATTCAATTAGGGTAGAGCATTATTTCGAATGGCGCATGGAATTTAATTAAAAAAATCCTTCATGTAAAATTTTGGTCTCAACCAAGATGAGTTCTTGATCTCCAAATTAGGCCTCCTAAGGGTTTTTGAATATGTGAACTCATCACAAATGCCAAATCTAATTTGGAGGTTTATAAGTATGAAGATGTGCAATTAAGGTTTTGACACTTGGAACTTTACAAATTATAAAGAGATAAAGTTGGCCATGGATCTACGCACACAACCACCCTACAACCACCATTTCAAAGCCTAATCCCTCCTTTACACATTGGAAAAAAATATTTGCCCTATGAAAGATCATATGGGAAAGTTAGAATTTCACAAAATTTATTAGAGGAATGGAAAGCCCCTAAAACTAGACATCTACTTTTCCAAAAGATGGTTCAAGTCCTAAAATTATGGAAAAAAAGGTTTTTGATATTTGGAGTCCATTTCCAAGTCAATATTTGTAAGCTTGCTTTGAAAGTTGTAGACATATAGAAGGTTAGGTCATTTTGGCAACCTATAAGGAAAGATCCAATTAAGAATCAATGTGAAAAATAAATATGATAACAATGGCTAAAATTAGCAACAAATTAGATTTTAAAAGAACTTCTAAATCAACATTAGTATTAGATGACAAATCACTTAACTTTTATGCAAAACTCAGTGAATGGAAGCAATTAGTTCGGTGATCTTATGGGAAATTAATTTTGGCTTGTGCAATGCAACTTGTGACCTATCAGTACTGAGGTATGAATTATCTCCATGATGTAAATGTCATCGCTACCTCTAATCAAATAAATGGAAATATATAAATTCCCAAAGCTATCTAGATGCTTGTTTTCCCGTGTCTTGAAGTTACAAAAAGCCTCAGACATAAGCATGGTTGGCCATTGTTACAGTTTATAATCTACATACCATTACCATCATATTTGTGTATTTATAGATTATTGCAATATATTAGAAGGGTATGCTTATAGCCTTGACATTATTTTTGTGTGTTTTACTGAACCTGTCTAACTCTATGCATCTTTAACCATTGTTGCTACAAGAAGTTGGTTTCCTCAAGCTCTGTTGTTACTTTACATGGCTATTATGTATGTTATGCAATATGGGCCCTTCAAAAGTCGTGAATTTTATATGGAAAACAAGGATTTCTATTAGGGGATTTTTGAGGTCTAAAATGGGCCTCCTAAGGAAATTATAAAATAATAGTGGAAATAATAAAATAATATTAAATTACATCATCAAATTTTAGAGGGAAAAAAGACAAAACTATTTTTTCAACTTATCTCTGTATGGGTTTACTGAAATTTCAAGCGGAAACACTCATTGGATGCATAATTGGGTTCCGCATCCAAGGAGTACCCATGCTGCATACTTTCGATGAATCCTACTACACAAAAAATGAGAAAGACATGAAAAAAACATTATTGCAATCATGTTTTTCATGTATTTTTCATTTTTTGTGTAGGAGGGTCCATCAAAAGTATGCAACATAGGTACTCCTTGGATGAGGAATCAAATTTTGCATCCAACGAGTACTTCCACTGAAAATTTGAGTAAAAACATAGGGAGATAAGTTGAAGATATGTGTTGAAAAATTAGTTTTATTATTTTATTATTTTTTAATCTTTGTACTTTTTAACTCTAAAAATGGTGAATCATCTCCCATGGTTGACATCATCATCATGAATCCTATTGGTTCTTATAAAGTTTATTTTGGTTGTACATTTTTCTTAGAAGGCCCGTTTTAGACCTCAAAAATCCCCTAATGATGGAAAGAATACTATATTTTCAATTTTGTCTTGAATAGTTTTTGGACATATAATAGAACTTATCTCCAAATATGTAGTAACACGATTGCTAATATTTGATATACATAGAATAGAATAATTTTTGGTCTTATATCTTTGATTTACAAAGATTCTATTTCAATTGTTGTGGGTTATCATGTCAACATGCAAAGTCATATATTTATTCTAGCATCTCATGGCATATGCAAAGAATAGGTGGACTGCCTTTCTTTTGTATTTGTAACTACTCATATTTGCATGTCAAAAATCCCTCATCGAATATTCAAAAGTACAACTATTTTTCTTATCCATTTTCACTTTCACACTAGAACTTCATTCCTTTTCCTTCGGTGTTATGTTCCACTTGTCATATTTGTCGTTGATAGTCAAGGAAACATTCAAATAGCCTTAGATGTCACATTGTTAACTTGCATATGTGTTGAGTCACCATGGTAAAACCCTCCCCACACACAGACATTAAGAAACTCTACAACATGATGATCCTGAGAGGACAAAGCACTTATGCACACAAAAGTATTGTCTAACTTGCTTAAATCAATGCAAGTTACAAATTAGAAATAAGAAGAGCCTTAGTGTAGTTAGGTTAAATTCTTAATGCTATATTATAGTCTTCCACTGATGCTATGGACTCTGTACTTCAACAACAACCATTAAGACATTGTCTAGAGGAATGAATCGATGCTTTGTTGATGACAAATGACAACTATCCAATGATGTCATTTCTTTATTACAAGTCGATATCATCAACTATTCCAAATATTGTGAGGCCAATTATGTCCTTGAATGGGAATGAGGATATCATTGTTTAGGTAGTGCAACGAAGCCCAAGATACCTGGGAATGTTTGGATCACAACGAGAAGGATTGGAAGACATGATTAAAGCGATAAAAATAAAGGATGATACATACACATAATTTAGCAGAACTCAAACCTAGAGGTAATTGAAGAGTTCACATGAACTGAGAGAAGTTCCCACAAAGACACATATATAGACGTTGCAACTCCAAAATACTATGGAAAAACTGCAAAAACATATGAGATAAAAGGCCTTTGGTGAGATATGGTGTCTAGTGAAGTCGCCTCTGAGGACAAGACATGCATATGATCTATTTAAATAAGGAGAGATACCACTATAAGATTCTCCTAGCTATTCCTTTAAAGACACACCTATAAAGGAGAGAGGATTTGTAAAGGATTGGATAACTATTGTATATTGATAGGCAAGGATGGAAATAGATAAGTAAGGATAGCCAAATAGATTTATAGGAACCTCTCGAGGTTAAACATTATCATCACATCTGAATATAACTTCGACAATTTACAAATATTTAAAGACTCGAAGCTAATAATAAATTGGTTTAAAAATGTTTTGAGGTGAGAAATTTCACCCAACAACCTATTTTTGAGGAAAATTGGAGTATTCGAGAATTCAGGAGGGTTTCATATAGGTTACTCTCTCCTACATATTCTAAGAAAGGAATCAACTGGTTGTTGGGATGTGGTTGGTGCCTGAAGATAAAGGTGGACAACTTTTAAATTATTCTCATAAAACTTTTCTTTGATTTTCCTATTGCGATGTATACTTTTCAATTTTAATAGAAATTAATTATTCTTGTTACATTTTTTATAAAAACACATATGCAAGATTGTACAAAGGGACTGTTATTACGTCAAGATCACATGTTATCGAGATGGAAATAATATTCTAAATATTTTGACGTTGAATCTATGGAAATTATTATGTCTTTTCATTGGAGAGTTGAAAGGCTATAAGAATGCATGAGAAACATCTGCTCAATGAAATTTTTCTCTTTTATCAGTGAATTATAATTTTTAGGGGCAGGAAAAAATTGACCTCCCAAGACATGGTGAGAACCTTGATAGAAATTTAGGTGCAATGGACAACTCCCATCACCAACGAGATAGAGAGAGAGACAGAAACAGAAACAAAAGTAACAAACTTCATACATCTTGCTTGATCAAGCCTTAATATTCTTTCGTGGCTTGAAGGCCTTCCAGAGTGAGGATTCCCTATTGAGGGTCTTTGAAATTCTTCTCTCTAGATTCCTTTCAGAAATAAAAACGACACTAGCTAATTGAGTCGGGCAAGGATGGATTGAGTTTTGTTGGATATAGTTTAAACAAGGATGGACTAAGTTTTGCTGGATACAGTGTAAAATTTCATCTAAATAAAAAAAGAAGAAGAAAGAAACTACCTAATCATTATTCTCGGGTATGTTTTCTAACCGAGAGAAGGTACTATTCTGAGCACTGATGGATTCATTCTCCAGACCATAAATAAATGATAATATGGAAGTAACACATAATACAAAACTAATCAACTATTCACATTTGTTGTGTAGATTGAAATTTCTATATTTTAAGTACCTAGGAGAAGTTATATATAGGAGAATCTTGGTTGAGTGTTGCTAATCAATCATAGAGTGGTTTCAAAACCATTGTTGCTCACGCCTACCTTGATTATTGTAAGCAATCTAAGGCTTGTACAAAGAATGCATGGGTTTGTATAGAGAACACCATTCGTTCTTGGGACCAAACTACAATTCCTACTTGTTGTATAAGTTGCAACACCATCCAAAATTTTATCCTATGCTTAATTTTAGAGCCTTCCTTGGTCCTGTACGTTTTTTTTGCAAACACTAAGACTCATTTCACGTATCTTTCTAGAGTGTTTTGGTCCTATTTGTTACTAAGGAAAAATGTCGTATTTTCACATGTGGGATGTCGCATTAAGTGTAAAATCTGATTCTGGTGGTTTAAAGGGTCCATGTTTGTGTTTAAGAGTTTTTCTAACCATATAAACATATGTCGCACTCATTCACAAAGTTTTGAGCACTGCCACACAAGTGTCATCATGATCGTCGTAAAGTGTATCTGTGGTGTCGCACTTGTTGTAACTGGTCATAAAGCGGTCACATGCCATAAAATTTATTGTTTATCTCTTATGGGTGATCTAGGTTGTTGATTCACCAAGTATTCTAAGTGTTAGAACACAATCAAAGCTTTATCTAATTCACACATCAGTCTCAGTGGTCTAACGCTTAGCCATTTTCGAAGAGGCTTCTTGACCCAGAAACTTAACCTCACTCGACCTACTTGGACTACACATTGTGCAATTCGAGTCCTCTAGCTATGACCTTGACCTTTTTGTTACACAAAAATATCGTCACCATGACTATTTGCAGTCAGTATGGGTCTATCATCACTTATACTATCCTCCTAAGCAAGTCTCAGACCTCAGCTCTTCATGTCAAGCTTTGCAAATGAGAGAAAGACATTAACAATCAATAAAACTCTTGTTCCGCACTTTCTCTCACTTTTGCCTGCGGGCCCGCACCCTTTGTTCATGTTACCTGCGTATCTGCACGCTATGTCTGTAAAGGGGTGGGTGCGTACCCCTGTAAAAGTAAAAAAGGTGCAAGTTTATTCTAAAAAACTCACTTTGGGTTAATTCTAGATGATTATAGAAGGAATTTTGACGTGGATTGTTTGCTCCAAGGTGGTTCATGCATCCCAAAAGAGAAGGAGCTAATCCCTTGATAGGAGGAGCTATCCCTTTGAAGGAAGGCTTTATCCCTTTGAAGGAGGACCTAGTAACTTCCCTCCATTGCACTATAAATTAAGGCATTGGGTTAGTTGCTGGAGAGGTTAGAAGCTGAACATTTTTGAGGGTAAATGCTGATGGAATTGGGACTTCCTAGTTAATCTTGAGAGGAGAGATCATATACCTTTTGGCTTCATTGGGAAGTGAGTGAAAATTGTCAAAGTATAGGAGACTTCTTGTCGGACCCTGGGAGGAGCTTGTACAACATCAAGGCACAGTTTGTAAAGTTCTTCTTTGATTTGAATTAATACAATCAGATTCATTTTTCTCAACAAATTGTTTTATGTGGTTTGTTTCATAATCTCCTTGATCATTATGATGGATATGCTTTATGATATTGGCTTTTCAGGTGCTATTTAATTTGTTTGGTTGTTTGTGTTTGCAGACTTTCTTCAAGGAAGCTCATTTGGAGCAAAGGAGCGAGGCTTCCACAAACTTGCATTGGACCCAAGGTAGGCCTAAAACACTTGTTTGCCTTTGTTTTTAATTGCATATTTAGAGAAAGATAGTTTTTTATTGGCTTTCTTGTCACTAGATATCTTTAGATACTAGGGAGGTTGATCTTGTCTGCAACCTCGACTCATTCCGTGTGACAAAATGGTGACTTCGCTGGGGACTTGATTGTTTTCCTTGTTTTTACTTTGACCTGAGAAACTTGTTTTTGTTTCTGTTTTTGGCTTGTTGTGTGTGGAATTGGGTGGATTTAGTAGATCTAGGATTATTTTTGGTTTTCATAACTTTAGGAGATGCCTGCACCCTGTGCTTGTACCACGGTGCGTACTTGTACGCATGTTTTCTTTGCACACAGAGCGTGCATGCACCTGTGTGAACTGTGGGCCTGTGGACCCTGCTAAAATTTTGAAAAACTTAAATTTTGTTGTTTCATTTAGTTTAGTATTTGTTTAGATGTTGTTATCCCATGCCCAGACCTGCATGTCACTTGTTAAGAACTTTCCTTGGTTTAATTCCATTGGTGTTAGGGTTTTAGGTGAAATTCCTAGAATTTTTGGTTGCCGGTCTTGATTTTCATTTTGGTCGTGTAGTAGCTCAGAGCTTAGAAGTTGTAGAAGCCTCATATCACCTTGGTTTTTATTGGCCTTCTTATGGGTCTAACCATTTGCAAAATCTACCTTTGTTGAGGAATCCATCTTGTGTTTTCTCTTTGCGAAACTTCGAAAAAGCATGTGTTAAAAGTTTGGATTTCATTTTTACAAAAGAAAACAAAAAATGCTTGTTTTTTGACTGATTTGTGATTCTGGACAAGTTAGTCCTTGGTTTGCTTATTGCCAAGTAAAACATCCTTGAAAAAGACATCTTGTAAGCTTTTACTTCAAATAGTTTTTTATAGTTTGTAGATCTCAAGATTTGCTTTATTCATAGTTTTGAGTGTTTTAAAAAAATACAAAAATCTCTTTTGAAAAAGTTTGTTTTTGTAGTATTTGAGCGTTTGAAAGAAAAGGGAAATTTTTGTGAAAATAACTAGTTGTCTCGTTTTGAGTGCATTGGAACAAAAACTCTTCTTTTAATTTTTTTGTTAAGAAAGATTTGTGTTTACAAGCATTTGCATTCTCAAACTCTTTCCTAGCTAGAAGTTCATTCAAGGGAAAAGATTTTTTAATCATCTTAAGTGCATTTTTTAGTGATTTCGTGTCAAGTCTTCACACCATTAGTTTCATCTCCACACCTCTTGACTTAATCAAAAACCAATAAAAATAACGCTTAAAGTAAAATCAATCTAGTAATCCTTTTATTTCTAGGGCTCTATTACACCAACATAGCTTAGGCCAGTGTCTTGGAGTAGGGAGTAATTAACTCTCCAAGACAGTAAAACAAACAAGTAGTTGTATCTTGCGGTAGGAGAGAAATCCAATTGTTGCATTTATGCTCTGGGAAAGCTCCTCTTAAAGGAGAAGCACAAGATCGTGTCCGAGCCAGTGTGGGAATCAATCCTTCCTCATTGGGAACGACGCTAGATATTCACGTATTAAAAACGGTAAACCTCGGATTAACCATTTTCGAGGAGCCTGGGGTCACTTGTTGGTAAACCTTGGATTATTTCAAGGAGCCTTCAAGGGGATTGAGCTTGCTACTCTTCCCTTGCATGCATATCGGATCGTAGACTGTTCCTGAGGTATATTTGTTTATGTTGGTAACCATAGTGACCATACTCTATAGGATTCTTCCTAAGGTGACGGTGGTGGGAAGATCCCATTGTACCTGGAGCAGACGTCGGCTAGACTCACTTGGATTTTCTGGGGGGTTCTCTTCACTCGAGATGGTTTACTAGAGAAACTTGTGCCAGTCTATTCATTAAACAAGTTGCCGGGGTAACTGTTCCAACCGCTATTTCTGCATTGAACTTTGCAACGTTGGATTTCATCAACAACTAGTGTTTTCAGTACGGAAATTTACTGTTTGTGTGTGGTTTGATCTCCTAGATTCTTTAGGCGTGTGATTCAAGTTGTTTGGTTCTTTAGAGGCTTTAGGTGGTTTTCATTGAGATTTTACTTTGTTTTCGTGTGAAGTAGTTAAAATTTTAACCGTGGCTAAATTACCGAGGAAGTCCCATAGACTTCGGGGCCAACCTCCTGAGTTTTCACCAAGCTAGCCTAAAGGGTTACGGGCCCTGGTAACTCCTAGAGACAGTAGAGTTGGGTCACCTGAAGAAGGAGAGTCTTCTTTGGTGATACATCCTGATTTTTCAGCTTTAGTAGCAGATTATAGTGCACAGTCTGTGTCTGTTTCAAAAGTTACTGGTAGTGTTTCATCTACTAGTGATATAGGTGAAGAACCTGAAATATCTGAACCTGAGTCTGAAATTGCTGCTACTCCAATATCAGGGTTTGCCTCTCCAGCTTCTAGTGGTCCTAGTTCACCTAGGGTAGAAAGAATAATTACCCAAAATCTTCCTTCTGGACTAATAGCTATTGAAGAAATTTCTATTCTGGAAAAAGAAGAAGGTATCCCTATCCCTGAAAATCAACCTGTTATAGAGCTTGGGGAGCGCGAATCAATTTTTTACAGTCCACCTAGGAGCAGTGCTTGGTATCTTTCATTGGCTAATTTTTTGGAAAACCCAGGACTAAGTTTTTCACCACCTCGTATTTCTTATCACCCAACACCTAGAGGTTACTATCCTCCATTAAATATGTCGAGACAGTCGTCCATGTTTTCTCAATCTCCGGAAGCCTTTTTGTACGACGTTCCTTCTGTTCCCGCTGGGTATAAGTCAATTTCTGGTACTTTTTCGGGAGCATCTCTTCAACCTATTGAACAAGGGTTATTAACTGGAAATAATGGTACCAAGACGTTGAGTGTAGAAGATATTCTCATGATGTCAGGTATTATTCCCAATCCTCAACCTCAAGGTGGCCAGTCACCGCCTGGGGGGCAGCCTCAAAATCCTCAAGTATCGCCTGGGGGGCAACCTCAAGGTACCCAGTTTGTGCCTGGGGGGCAACCTCAAGGTACCCAGTTTGTGCCTGGGGGGCAACCTCAAGGACAGTACATACCTACGGGACAATACGTTCCTCAAGGTCAACCCCAGACTCAATATGTACCTCAAGATCAACCCCAATATCAATATGTACCTAAAGGTCAACCCCAGTATCAATATGTACCTCAAGGTCAACCCCAGTATCAGTACGTACCTCAGGGTTATCAACCCCAAGGTTACCAACCACCTTCCGGTCAATCATATGTTCAAGGATCTGGAAATATACCATTGAATTATCAACCCTACCCTCAACTCGGTTATGGTCCTCAATATTCTCAACCTGTTATGGGTCCATACCCCGGAATGAATGTAGTGTGGGATCCATCTCAATCCCAATAGATCTTGCAACCGAATGTACGGTTGTCATCTCAAATTGGACAACCCTTGGTTTCTGGATCACCCCAGCACCCTGTCCAGTCTACTGTTCAAACTTCTACACCTTCTGTAGCTTCTCAGTCTGGGCCTAGTACGCCTCGTACTCCACCTCAATCGACTGCTGCAACTATCGCAACATCTGTTTCATCTACCCCACCTACTTCTGGAGTATCGACAGCTCTGGTTTCTACTGTTCCTGTATCTACTCCTCAGACATCTTTACCTCAGTCTGGACCCGCGGTCCACACTTCGGTTCAGATGCCTGTAGGACAACCTGGTTTAAGTACGGTTGTCACCAGTCAACCTCACTTTATTCAACAACCGTACCAGGGACAGTACCAATTCGGTCCTGCTGTGCAGTAGCCAGTCTATCAGTATCAACCATACCCTAGGTATACATATCAACAACCTCAACAACCCCAGTACGGTCTGGTTAATCCTGGTTTTCCAGGAGGATATAATATCCCAAATGCAATTCCAATTCCTAGTTATCCTGGATATCCTCCTCCTGGGGCTGGTCTGATGACCCAGAGTTTTAGGGACCCTAATCGTCAGTTACCGTTTATCACAACTTTGGACTTGCCTGATTTGTCATGCCTTACGAACGATCCAATTAACTATCTTTTGTTTTGGCTACCAATGCCGAATAAGTTGCCTAGTGATATTCCTAAGTTTGACGGTAAGCCAGGGGAGGACCCGTAGAACCATGTGATGACTTATCACCTCTGGTGTGTGTCTAATTCCGTTTCAGATGATTCAATCCGTTTAAGACTTTTCTAGCGCACTCTAATTGGTCTTGCGGCCAAGTGGTACATTGAGTTACCGCAAGCTACTTTTTATAATTTTAGTTAGTTAGCTACTTCTTTTTTAACTCATTTTCAGTTGCCAGTCAGGTATGACAATGGCACGGAATTATTAACTTCGTTAAAGCATTCAACGTCCACTTACATTTCAGATCACATTCATGAATGGAGACGTCGACTTCGTTTAGTGAAAGTTTTTATCCCGGATCAGATCTTAGCTGAATGGTTTGTAAAATCTTTACTGCCCAAGATCACTGAGGATGTAGCTAAGGCCGGAGTCATTACTGAGGAGCAAGTAATTGCTCAAGCACAGTACCTTGACTTAGTTTATACTCAGTCAGGTACGTTACACGAGAAAATCCCCGATCTACCCAAGCAAAATCAAATCGTTGCAGCTCCTTCAGGGTCTCATGCCGCTGATGGTATGATTGGTACGGTTAATACCAAAAGTAAGAAGAAGTCTTCCAAGAATTCTTCTCCTATCATAACCTTGCCAGATTCCCCGACAGGAGATTCTTCCGTGGAACTTTCTGTTGATATTCATGTTGTAGAGTCATCTACAGATAAATCAAAATCCGGTGGTAAGAAGAAAGGGAAGAAGAAAAATAAAACAGATAAGAATTCAAAGGAGAAACCAGAAAAATTGGAATCAACAGATGAGAAACACAAACCTCGTTATCCTTGTCTCATTTGTGACGAAGAGCATTTTACGAGAGACTGCCCTCATTGTGCATAGGTTGCGAAAATTGTCAAAGGTTCCCAAACTCCTGCTGTTTTGAAGGATCCTTTTCCAAATCAAGACAGTAAGATGATAGGTTCTTCCTCAAGTGCCAACGAAGAACCCATATTGATGATGTCCCATGTTAGGATTGCAACTCGATCGCAAGATTATGGAAGTAAAAGTCCTGTTGATGGTAAAGAAGCAGCATCTTCTCATTCTAACCCATCAACCTCAGCTCTCAGTTCCGATCCACTACATATCGAGAAACCTAATCTAGAGTTAGTAATCAAACCGCCCGCCAAGGGTATACTTCGAAAGTCAGCTTTCAATCCACATGCAAGAGCGGCTCAGAACTATAACATTGTTGAAGATTTAGATGTTTCACCTTCAGCAAAGTCGGCTTTGGAAGTGCTGCAATCATGTCCAACACAGCGTAAATTACTTTTGTCCGCTGTAGGAGCTGTTGACGTTCACGACCCGAACCTTATAATTTTTTATCTAGAAAATAGTGCACCGCGCTTACCTCATCAAATGGCTATCCAGATTCTAGTGATAGTCAAAAATAGACCTGTTCATAGGACTGTGATTGATGAGGGAGCTTCAACATGTATTATGTCGATACAGTGTTGGAGGTCGCTTGGTTCTCCTTCGCTAAATCAATCCTCGACGATTCTAAAGGCCTTTCTGGCATTCTACAGGATTTACCTATAGGGGTTGAAGGTAAAACCGTTAATCTAGATGTGGAGGTGGTTGATGCCCCTCTAGATTACAACCTTCTCTTGGGCCATAGTTGGTCTTACGCTATGACAGCTGTCGTTTCATCGGTCTTTCGTCTTATAAAGCTCCCTCATAATGGAAAGATCGTAACCTTAGACCAGCTGTCTTACTTTTCATCTGACCCAACCTCTGTTGAAAGCATTCAGCATGTTGGTAAAACGACTATCCCATATAAGGATGTTGGAGTAGGACTAGTTAAAGATGCCGGTTTACTGGGAACTTTTCCTTTTCCTCCTACCAACGCATCGTCTTCTACTGCAAACATTCATATGATTTCATCAGACACCATTGTTTATGATGATCCTTGGATCATACCTTCTGAATCTAAGATACACTCATTTGGTGATCTTATGCCTTTGAGTCCGTATGAAATTGCATATCAGGCCGTGCAGTCGTTCTCTGACACATCTTCAACCAAAATTGACTTAATGAATGTGGTCCATAAGGAATCACTTTCGACATCAAACTTGGATTCAATAACGTTTTCTGAACTTGTTCAAACTGATGAGCAAATTCATGAAATCCTATGCGTCGATGAGTTACCATGGGAAGATCTTCATCACAGATCTTCGTTTTTACCCGAGGGAGATCATTCTAAAAATGATTTCTCATCAATTTTTACGGCTGAATATGTCAAGGAAGCTCAGAATCCAATGAAACACCCTGATTCCAAGTTAAACTTGGGAAATATTTCTCGAACTATTCCCCTTGACATTTCGGTTAACCCTGGAATTGTTGAAAATGTTCATATAGGTGCCTCTTGTACGGAAGATGAAATTCAAACATATAAGGCCCTATTTCAAGAATTCTGCAACGTGTTTGCCTGGTCATATGAGGAAATGCCAGGAATTGACCCTACAATTGTTATTCATGAAATCAAAACTTACCCGGATGCTAAACCCGTCCGGCAACGTTTGCGTCAGATTCACCCAAGAAAAGTTATTGCGATTAAAGCAGAAGTTGAAAAATTACTCAAAGCAAGTTTCATTTATCCGATCCTGTTGACGGATTGGGTATCGAATATTGTTCCTGTTAACAAAAAACAAGGGACAATAAGAATATGTATCGACTTTAGGGACATTAATCGAGCCTGTCCAAAATACAATTACCCCACTCCCTATATCGATCAAATCATTGATGATTGTGCCGGCAGTGAAATTTTCTCCTTCATGGATGGTTTTTCCGGATACAATCAAATCAATATTCTGCCTACTAATCAACCAAAAACGACATTCATTTGTCCATGGGGGACATTTTCTTATTGCAAATTACCTTTTGGGCTCAAGAACGTTGGGGAAACTTTTCAACGGGCCATGTCTTATTCTTTTCATGATATCAAGCACATTGTGCAACCCTATCTCGATGATTTTCCTGCTCATTCATTACATCGAGCTGATCATCTCGTCCATTTAACAGAAATCTTTATGAGGTGTAGGCATTATCAGATTAGGTTGAACCCCCACAAGTGTGTTTTCTGTATTGAAACGGGTCGATTACTGGGGTTTTTTGTTTCGAAAGCCGGCATTCGTGTCGATTCCTCGAAGGTTGAAGCCATTATCAAATTTCCTCCTCCTTCGAGTCTTCGCCAACTCCAAAGTTTGCAAGGGAAAGAAAAAAATTTACGTCGATTCATCCCTAACTACGCCAAGATCACAAAGGGTTTTACTCGGTTGTTGAAGTAGAATACTTCATTCTTTTGGGACGGGATAGCTAAGAAATCTTTTGATGCACTAAAACACGCGTTGACCCATGCACCGTTGTTGCATCCTCCCAACTACAGCCAGGATTACTTCTTGTATCTCGCCGCCTCCCATTCCACCATCGGAATGGTGTTAGTTTAGGAAGATGAATTAAGTACTGAACATGTGATATATTACCTTAGTCGAACGTTAAATCCAACTAAGCTAAAATACTCACATGTGGAGAAATTGGCATTGGCAGCTGTTCAAGCTATCCAACGTTTTCGTCATTACATTTTACTACGTAAGACTACAATTATTTCTGATTGCAACCCTATGATCTATATTTTGACCAAGAAATTGCTAGGGGACAAGTACTCCAAATGGATTGTCATCCTGCAGGAGTTTGACTTGAAGTTTGAAAAGTCTAAGTCAAAGAAATCTTTTGTTTTTGCGGAATTAATGTGTGACTTCCCGCGTGCTGACACAGAAACTATGGCGAAGGAGCCCATTGCGGACGAATCCTTGTTTCTAATCAGCACTTTAGATCCATGGTACGGAGATATCATTGTTTATCTACAACCCAATCCTTTCAGCCAGATATTTCATGATCGGAACGTCGCAAAATACGATTCCAGTCCCAACAATTCAAAATTATTGGAGATACTCTTTATCGTCGTGGGGCGAACTCTGTTTTTTGACGTTGTTTGACTCATGAGGAAGCTGAAAGGGTCCTAAATGACTGTCACTCTGGAGCATGTGGTGATCATATGTCTGGGTATGCCACAGCCCAAAAGATACTGCACGTTGGCTACTTATGTCTGTCTATGTTTAAAGATTGTATTATTGCGGTCCGAAAATGCCACAACTGCCAAATTTTTGATCGAAAGATGTGCACTCCACCTGCTCCTCTTCACCCTATAATTGTCATTGGTCCTTTTTCCAAATGGGGTATCGATTTTATTACATGTAACCCTCACTCGACCGGGGGGCATGCGTATATTATCCTTGCGATAGATTATTTTACCAAGTGGGCTGAGGCGATGCCTACATTTGAGGCAGATGGTAAAATAGCTACAATTTTCATATTCAATCATATAATTTCTAGGTTTGGCGTTCCACAAGCGATTATCATTGATCATGGCCGTCATTTTCGAAACATTATGATGACTGAACTTATAGGCCAGCTTGGCTTGCGTCACGACAATTCAACTCCTTATTATCCACAAGCTAATGGCCTGGTTGAAGCCATCAATAAAGTTCTAGTCATCATGATCCGACGAATCATTGGGATTCATCGGTCGAATTGGCACAACATGCTATTTTCAGCGCTTTGGGCGTATCGAACCTCAGTAAAAACGTCGACAGGTTTCACTCCTTTCCAACTAGTTTATGGTTTGGAAGCT
>APFE031480006.1:15108-33639 GCA_000404065.3 Pinus taeda | reverse complement strand
GGCTTGGACCATTTCAGATCTGTGAAAAGATAGGCCATTCGACCTTCATATTACAAGATTTATTAGGGTTGAGAGATTCTCTCCCTGTTAATGGCCTTATCTTAAAGAAATTCTTCAATTGAGGAGGTAACCCCTTCTCCTTTTAATAACATTTTTGTAGTTTGTAGGAGCATTAAAAAATAAAGTTGTGAGGTATCTTCCATTGACCTTTGCTGTACTTAAAGAGTTGCTTCAAACAAGTAGTGTGATATTTACTTTTAAAATAATAGAAGTCTTAAACAAAAGGGATAATTTCTAGGAAATTAGATATAATTTCATTCTGAAACCACACTGCAATCTTAGTGAACCCCTCTCAAAGTTTATAAATATTGTAAATCTTTTTAGGTTTTCAAATTGGTCACAAGAAGGTTATCAATATCAAAATAGGAACTAATCCAATTTCAGCATCTTCAACTCTTACCTTGTCATCCATTTACTCTTAAGGAGAAAATTGTCTATCCCACTCACCAAAGCTTGTGATTACTCAGAGTGTAATTCTAAGAATATTGGATATAAAAGATAAGAGGTCTTATTGCTTACCATGTTCATAGGGAAATAGTTTAGCGACATTACCAATACTGCATACCAAAACAGGGTAATGGCTTTAATTATAAGACAAGGGGTCTCATCACGAGCCAGCTTGTTCGATTAGATTACTACCAGCGAATGGCATTGTCACTCAGCTAGCCACCAAACCAGGGAAATGGATTTTTATCTTACAAAATAACAGAAAATAGAAAAGAAATGCAAAATGTGAAAAACATGTTTTGAATTCATTCTGTTAATCATACTCTAAGATGAATGGGACAATGGACAATGACATGGTTAAAAGGTATCCCTGTCGAAACTATGAATGTTTGCTGGCAGTAGAGGCTCTACCTATGACAAAGGAGTTAATTTTAAAAGCTGATTTGGAAAGGTTTTATGTTTTATCATTATCAACCAATAGAGGCCAATTTAAAATTTAGAATGTATCTAATTTTAAACAAGAGAGGGAATTAGCAAAGAGAGTTTAATTTTGTTTGGAATGCAAGTATACCTAGTTATATTAGACTTTTCCCCTTTGATGAAATTTCTATTTTGAAAGTCCACATGGGGTAGCCCAAGAGGCAAGGGCCGTGAAATGAAGTCTCACCGAACCGGAAGTCTTGGGTTCAAATCTTGGGCTACCCTCCCCCCATTGAGGGGTTCATAATGGACATGTAAATCAGAGAGTCCCACCCCAACTTACAAAAAAAAAAAAAAAATTCTATTTTGAAAAAGTTTAAGTATTTCCATACTTTTCAGAGATAACTGTTTCTTCCAGCGAATCGCCAATTGTTGTGCCCTACAACAACCCCCCATTTCATATCATTATTATCCCAAAACTATAATATGAAATGGGTCCCTTTTTAATTTTAATTGGTATCAACTTAGTTTTATTCAAAAAGGTCTGAAATAATAAAATAAAACATTACCAAACCTTTTTGAATGAACCAATCAAAGGCCTTATATATAAATGATTAATCTTTTATCATTGCGATAAAGCGATCGCAAGATCGCATATCGCAATGACAAAGGAAACACAATTTAAGGACCCATTGGTTTTCTCCGATGCGAAATAGGCTATCGAATGTCGGCGATAATGAGCTGGCGCAATAAAACTCCCTTTTGCTCCGATGTGATGCGATATCGCTATCGGCAATCGGCGATCAACTATGCATGCTTTTAAAGTGTCCCACTTAGTACTCTCGACGCGATGCAATATCGCTATCGGCGATTAGGGATTCCAAATGGAACCAATGTAATGATTTACGATTTCCCCGACGCCCGATTGAAATAAAGCCAAAAGCGCAGATTTCAAAGAAAATATTAAAGCAGGTTTATTACGATTAATTCGTATTAAAGCCTTATCTTCCGAAGAACCATTCATCCGCTCTCAACTGCCAAAACATTCAAGGCACGCTTCAAATAAATCATTCGGCCAATAATCGAACTAACAGGCATTTATAGGATTGACAGGTCTTAATGGCCATTTAATGAAACAGTAAGCCTAAGATCTTTTTACAGATTGTATCCGAGGCCACCTTAAGTTAATCATTCGCCATGCATTTATCGATATATATCTCACTCATATTCGATTTGCACTATCATTTTCTGTATTACGTTCATTATCATTCATGTGCAGAATTCTTCCGAAGTAACAGCTTCAAGCAGAATGGGGAAGAAGACCAAGAAAACTACAATGGCTTCCGCTTCGCCGGCCACGGGGCAACTCGTCATTGATCCAGGTGCTAAAAAGAAAGGATTAATATCGGATACTACATGCCTAGGACTTGCCATAACTACTTGGCAAGGTACCTATAATTTGATCAAAGCCGAAGGGCCAAAGGTGACAGTAGTGCAAGTCTCAGTTGACAGCACTCGCAAATGCGAGGCTAATCTAAAGGATTTCGCCAACTCTTTTCTTCATTGGATAGTGGCTCGGGAGAAAATCCTCCCATATATAGATGTGGTTAGATGGGAAATTCAGGAAATCCCAATTACAGACAGAACCTTCAGCACCAGAGATGGGAGAATTTTCAGTTCCTTTCAAGCTGAGGATTTAAGGCAAATGTATCATTTACCGGTGCCAGAGAAGAAATATAACACGACATTTCTTGAGAAATTCCGAGCTGAGAAAGAGACTGAATCTGAACCCATTCAGGATTGGAGACAAAATCCAACGAAACACAAACACAAACACAAATCTTCGGGTAAGTACTCGGTCGATTCTCTATGCTCCCCTTATTGCTATGCTGGGATAATGATGTGTAGGTTGTGGGGTTTACATGATTTCGCCAATTTTACTATAGAAATGGTTCCCTTGATGGAAGCAACATGCAGTGGTGAAATAATGGATTGGGAAAATATACTGTCCGATAAGTTAGCATCCACAGTTCTTGATTTTAGATCCAAGTCCTGCGTCACTGAAAGGCTCATTCCCCAATTTTACTACAGTGCCTATATATTAGATGTCCTGTGTTTTAATTCTGAATTTCTTGTGCTCAGATGGAGGTGGACGTCGCAAGACACCACACGCGTTCACATATACCATCAAAAGTTGTGGAAAACCAACTACAAGCATCATTTATATCAAATCTGTAACGGCTTCATGTTGCCCATTCATCATTCTATTTTCAATAAGCTTGCCCCTAAGATTTCCTACCAAGCAGGGATTGATTTAACATCCATAGGAAGTTGGTTCGGGGAGGAAAAGTTCACTTATATCAGAATTTTTGGAAGTCAAGCAAAACCCCACGTTCTTCCTCTATACATACCTGATAAACTGCTAGCCAGGAAGATAGCCTATCAGATCATCTCCAATGGGGTTACACAAACTCTAAAGAAAGCTAAGAAGCAGGTTTGGCCCTCTTTTCCCTTGAGATGTGCTATGTACACTCTACATGATTTCAAACATGCAGATAAAGAAGCTGAGAAAATAAACTCATTAACTCTGGCAACTCTACCGAGCAGGAGATTTGATCCACGCAAAGTCTCCTATCATGCACTCGAACAGGCCAAATTGACCAAGTTCGAGCATAAAGAAGATAGATTTGAGGACTTGTTCTCATCGGCTGAGTCAATGTATCAAGTTAAATCGCTCGCTATAATTGAATACAAAGATGAAGGACCAGTTGAATTCAACAGACTTAGAGAGCAGAGGTTGCAAACTCTGCCTCTAGATCTGTTAGCGACGACTCCAACAACAGAATCAAGCGAGCCTGAGCAGCGACTTGTTAAAGAACCTCATGTTACATCAAAGGAACAGGAAGAAGTGCATGAAAAAAGACAAGAAGCAACCCAGGAGAAACAACAAGAACAGAGCAGTTTAAATGTAAATGAGGATACTCAGATTGATCCAAAATTTCTCCAAGAATGGTAGCAATCTTGAATGCTCTAGAGATGACGAGACATCAAAAGAGGTAAATACACAGGAGGCAACTTCAAAGCAGGTTTCAGGTGAAACCAACGACCCACCCAAGTCAAAAGAAGTGGAAATAATCCCAAAGGATCCTTCCGGCGAAGTCATTTTGCAGATTGAAGAGATTCCTCCCTTAGATGTCTTCTATAGCCCAAGACATAAAGATGTAGTGAAACGACAGAGGAAGAGGAGAAGGAGTGATCAACCTTCTTTATTCCTAGAAAAAACAGTGACGGGCAATGTGCTTTGGAAATAGGAATTTGACCCCTCTGATGATTTGACAAAGCTATCGCAATATGTTGGAGCCTATTCGGTGGTGACAATAGACAAAGCATCAGAGGTGAGCAGTTTATTGAAGACAAAAGACCAGGATATCTTTTCTCTACAAGCGCAACTATCGGAAGCACAACAAAAGGCAGAGCAGGAAGAACAGCAATTGATAGTACAACAACAAATAAACAATCAATTGACTAAACAATTGCAGGAGGAAAAACAGAGGATTGACGACAGTGCAGTCCAAAAGCAGAAGGAGCTATCTGAGGCATTGGCACAAGTAAAAGCATCAAATGAGAAAATGCTAAAGTCCAAAGATGAGCAAATTGCTCAATTATCAGCTCAACTTGAGCAAACAAAGAAGCTCCCACAGATAAATGAATTCAAAGCAGAGGCATTTCAATTAAACAAGGGATTGATAAATCAGATGAAGCTTTTGTGTCAGCAAATCACCCAGGCAGAACCATTATGCGATTTAATGGCATCCATAAGTGAGAAAGTAGAAAAAGAAAGAACAGACTTGGATCAAGCCGAAGAAACATTGACCAATTTTCTGGAATGGCAAGATACCGATTAGGGACAGGCGGCTAATCTACCAAGGATTCTAGAATCGCATAAAGAAATATTATTTACAGAATGGCAATCTCAGTTAATGAAGGCAGAAAGAGTGATTTCAAGATGCAAGACAACCACTAGTAATTTGGTTGAATTGGTTAATAATACTCTTTACTTGTCTAACATGATTTCTCAATGTACTCCAGGCAAATTAACAGCAACGAAAATATTGGAGCAGTCATGTTACCCGGAGCTGGAGAAAAATGGAAGGTTAATCGCGGGAATTAACAGTTTGACATGGGATGCCTATTGGTTCTTTTTAGTGAAGCCGCACAGCCAGAGAGCCACCCTCAAATGCCTTATAGATGCGATCGGGTATATTATCCCCGATATTCAGGATGCCACCTATGCTGCCCAGCTCAGTTCTCGCCTCAACAAACCACCCGAAGTGGAGCCAATGCTTGCGATAAGCCAGCTCAGGTTTAAAGGCAAATAGCCTGAGTGATGATTCATACCGCCGACTGCCAGATCGTTGCCAAGGAGATAGTTATCGTTAATTGATACCAATTAAGTACGATTTTGGTTTCATAGATTTTTAGTTTAGTGTAGTATTTATAGACCCTTTCATGCATTTAGAAAGGGTCGTAAAGTTTTGTATATGACTTAAACCCTGAAGTTGCACTATTGTACTTCAGGGATATTCTTTTATGAAACTGGACCAATCATTCTGATTTTGATAAGGAAGCTTTTTATACAAATGTGCACTACTGTCTTTGTTTGAAAGCATTTCTGCGTTGAAGGAAGAATTTCAAATAGCAATTGATATTGGGATTGATTAGCAGCTCATATGGTACTATTATCTATGTCTGGACTCATTCTTGTTATATGAATTGCCATTTGATCGCTCTTGCTATTATCGCATATATATATGTGTTCTAACAGCACTCTTTATCCATTCCACTATTGGTTGTTTATAGTATGCTTTTCTTCCAATCATGTATGTATCGATGATATAAATGATAATTGCAGCAATCTTGTGTTAATCACTTTGTTTAACTATTTAGATGAAGTAATCTTTGAATGAATAAATATCTATGTTTATTTGATAGAGTCATCTATATGCCTGTAAATAGACAAAGATCATCAAACGTTGCATTTCCAAAGAATAATTGTTCCCGGGAGTAGTATTAGTTCTCTTATTTTTTTGATAGATTAAGTTATTCGCCTATCATTAGATCAGACAACCTATCACTCATCCACCCCTTTTATTCATTATTGGGAAACTGGTCCCATTATATCCAGTCGGAGCCACCATCCCAAAAGGAAAAGGAGTTGTATTAAGGTCCGGACCGGGTGGTTATCCCCCAATGTTGATACAACGATTTTTGGGGCATCAACAGGATCATAGATGATGACTATGGTATTTTTCACATACAAATGATGACTACATCTAGAATGTAGGTGGACATGTAAATCTCTGCATGCATGCGCTCGAGTGATTGTCGAGCCTTCATGACTTGTTCCTTCAGCTGATGAGCCAGTATGTCAGACTAATTGCATGGTCTTCCTTCTCTAGCCAGTTGGTCTAGTGCTATCACCCAACTTTGAGGAATGGGTTCAATGCTTGCTTGGCCACTCAATCGACATGCATATATGACCAAGTATTTGTATGCCTTCCTCAATATCTTTGTCTTGTAGATCTGGTTGGGTGTCATCATGAAGAAAGCTGGCTCCTTTACCCAATCCTTCAGAATATCTCTAGAGTGAGCGCTGCTGTTGAGGATGAATGGAGGAGTCATGACATTCATGGGCTCAGACATTTGATACATCTCGTCGTAATATCGTGCCCAATAGGTTGCAAGCTTCATCCCACTGACACTGCTCAAGGTCATCATCTTGGGGTTAGTGTGAGAGATGATCTAGTGAATCATGTCCGCACATGGGAATGCGTGGTATTTCCATGTAATCCGGTACAAGACAGACTTACGAATATTCACGTACACCTAATGGTCTTCAAGGTCTTCCCAAAAATTTCCCATGAATGCTTCATTAACCTCTTTCCACTTTAGTTTGATGTCCTTGTCTAGATACAACTTCGTATCTTCATAGATCGGCAGAACAGAGGACACCTGCTCAACTGCTGCTCCAGCTGCAACTCTATCAATGTCCTATGATCCTGTTCTCTTGGAAGCCATTGAGACAGATGAACACCTGAAAGATCTAGAAACAAGCTACATGCATGGAAAGAAATATGCCAATGAAAACAAAGAAAATCTAGGGAAGGATACAACACATACCTGGGGAACTGATGAGTAAGATTGTGCAAATTTTACTGGAAGGTTGAGTAACTGGATACCAGAACTTCAGAAAAGGTAGTTTTGGTTGTCTAGGAGGCAGGACTGGATGCTAGATTAGTGAAATTTTCAATCCAGTCAGGTAGCTGGTTGCTGGGATTGTGTAATGCGCAATTCCAACTGGGAAGGACTACTGGCCTAGGGACAAATTTGCGGAATTGCTTGGGCCAAGTAGCCACTGTCCTCCAAAAATGCACAAAATAGTCTTGGAGGCCAGTGTTGGGAAATAATTTGCAAATCTGGAGAGGAAAGTGACCCTTCCTTCCCCAGATTGCGCAATGCAGCCTTGGTGAAGGCAGAGCCTAGGCGAATGTTGGCCTGACTCACTGACAAGCAACTGAAAGCAAGAAAGACAATAAATGCATGGTGATAGTAAGTGATAGAAGAAGTGATTTACAATTCATTCAAAACATGAATGAATGATTCAACAAAAATTTCAACATTCATGTGGGTGAAGCAGTTCACCAGTTTGGCAAACGTCCGTGCAAAACAGTTTCATGCATGCGACAACAATGAGATAGAAACGAAAACTGAAACAGAGCTAGGACAAGTTAAAATACATGTAAATGATTGTAGGTTATCAAATAAGTCAAGCAAACAACACTCACACAAGAAAATACACAAAAAGTGACAGAAATGTTGAAAAATACAAGTTGAGGCCACTTACCCGTGAATAGCTGAGCCAGATGTGTCAAAGAGTCTTGGATGTGCTGTGGGATGTCAGAGCTCCAAGATCGATGTGAATGAATGAGCTCGGATGCATTGAATAAATAAGCTTGGTCTCATGATGCACATGCCACAGATCTAGGAAAAAGCGACACTTGGAGGGAAACTTCTAAAACAACTTTGCATGTAACACCAAGATGCTAAAAATAGCTCCCTAAATCATGGGATTCCTTTTGCATGCTCTCTCTTGCTACTCCAGGAAGATCAAGTCATGCATGCATGCAATTCAAGTTTCCTTGGTCTTAGGTGGAATTGGTCAACCGCACTGTCCATGCATGCAAGTGCTCAACTGCTTGGGAAAAATGTACATTCTTATCTAAGAGCTAGGCTGACTGCACAGGAGGTTTGTGCAATTTCTGGGCAAAGCAACTGACTGCTGCCCAAATTTGCGTAAATCTTGGGTTGAACAACCTGATGCTGGGAAAATTTGCGCAAATCCTGCTGAAAGGGTTGCCTGACAAGATTGCGCAATCCTGGATCCCAGCAGGCTGTCGGAGAGGATTGTACAATTCCTGGAGGGAAGGTTGGTTTCCCTCTAGGAATGTGCAATTTTCAAGGGGAAGTTTCTTAGCGTACAGTTGGACCAAGTCCAAGTGAGCAGCTTGTGAGGGGAATGGATCGACTGTGCTCGACAAGCTGCCTTTGTGCATGAAAAACACTGAAGCTGAGTACTTGACGAAGTAAGGCAAAGTGTTGTGAAAGATTGTTAGGGAGGCTCCAAAATAGGCTAAGGCAAAATTTTGGAGGGTGGTTGTAGCCACCACAACATATTATTTTCCAAAATTTTATGTTAAATTATTATTATTATTATTTTTACACTACCATATATTGAACCTTAGTTAAAATGAAATTGCTAAAAGGTGTTTGTTCTCTTTTCTATTAGAGATATTAACTCCTACTTGGTGCTTATTGTTTGAAATTCATCATCACTGAATCATTGTTAGTTTTTTTTTTTTTTTTAGAAGAAAAAAGGTTGGATTTTATATATATAATTAAAAGTCTAGTACAACCATTAGTGAGATGATAGATATATCAGAAAAGACTGATTGGCCAAGAAGGCAATAAGATGTGCACCAGTACATACAACTGAGAGAAGATAGACATATCAAAGTACAAACAGTCATGCTAGCAGATCCAAATATAGCATATGGTTTATTCAATCCTTAATAACATACCCAAAAATGCAAAAACAGAGAAAAATATTGCCACTTCTGCCAGCCCATCAGATTGTTTGTTGAAGATAAGAAAACTAGTAAAACAAGATCCATCTTTATGGCACGTTGATCTTGCCTTCTTCTCTAATGAGATGATCTACTATTAGTTGGTAATTCATGATACCATATTGACCTTGTAGTCCCACTTTAGACATATTGTCTGCATCCTTGTTGTCCTCTCTCTATACATGTGTCATTGAGTAGGAATAGAGAGAGGCCAACAAATGTTTAATCTTGTTGATCCATCCAGTTAATAGAGGTGGGTCAAATGCAGAATGTCCCTGTATTCCTTCTATGATAGATTTGGAATCTCCATAGATGATGATGATATTCATATGTTTCTCTTTAGCAAACCAAAGTAACCCCCAAAGTGTCATGATTTCAACTCTTGTGTTGGTACCAGGGCCTCCATTCCAATGAAGGTTGTATAGAGTGTTACTATCTGGTTTGAGAACCGCTCTGCATCCACACGATCCCATTTGTGACAGTCTATTGAACCACCCTATAGGCAGAATAATTGTAGGGGAGGATCTTGTCTTCACAGAGAACTATTTTGTTTTCGTGTCTAATGAAATGGGACTTGCTCGTGAAATTGCTTTGTAGCAGATTCTTTTGTATTCAATGGGTTTCCCCTCAAATATGTGTTGGTTCCTTTCATTCCAGATCTCACAGATAATATATGCGGGCATCACTAATTCCCAAGATGCACAGGAAAACCATTGGGGCATGGAATTTTCCAATTTTATAGCCGAAATCAGAGAAATGTTCATGAAATATGCAATCTTTCTCCAAATCCATGTAGATGAAGGATAAAGAAAGAAAATGTGATATGCATATTCTATGGAATTTCTACAAAAAAAAAGAAAATACCAAGACCATGAAAGCCTCTTTTGTGTAAGTTGTCCTAGGTCAATACTTTATTTTTCCATATGAGCTAGAAAAACAATGTTATTTTAAGAGGGATCTTCAGTTTCCATACCTTGTATATGATCCAGGAGGATCTCGTCTGAACAGTTTCACAGGTTCAATTTTATCGTTAGCATTCAGTGTCCAATGTCGCCAGCTTCAACAGTGATGTTTATGGTTCAGGTCGTCCAGTAATGTATATGGTTTTCATGGTGATATGGTTTGATACCTGGTTGTTGACATGTGATTGTTGTCAGTTTTTCTAGGATTTGATCGTCAAAATGGGTTTGTCAACTGCCTCACAGGTTTTGGTTGTCGAATGGTTTTTCGTCATGGGAAGTTTGTTGCTAATGTCTCTTTGTGACATTTGGTTGTAAATGGGTTATTTTAAAATAAACCTAATGTAAAACCTAATACACCTAAACCCTAACCATGCATTAAAATGTTAGAACATAAGTCTAAAACCCATTACCCTAAGTCCTAAACCTATCAGACCATGTTATATTACAAACTATGTAATAAAACAATTCAAAAACACATAAAACCTATGTTATAACCCTCTCGTCCTTTGTAATACAATACAAAAACATTACAAATTAAATAATAGTCCTAACCCCCATAACTAGACCGCGCGAAGTCTCTAACCGCAACAGTGTGAACAAAACCAAATGTTTAATTCTCCGCAGGCTCTAAACCACAGAGGGTTAGTCTAACCGCGTGGGGAATTCTATCAAATCGTGATCATGTGAACATGGAGACTATGGTTTGGAAGCCGACAGTCAGTAAACCGGAACCGTTGGAGAGGATTACCTCCTAGATAACCACGTCGAGAATAATGTCACATGCAGTTTGATTGACCGTAATCGTCGGGCTTAACCTACAAGGTGGCAGCTTGTGACAAGCCCGCAGTAGAACCACCTGTTCACATGCAGACAGTCAACCATTCCGCACTATTACCTGACTGTCAATATATTAA
Source organism: Pinus taeda (assembly GCA_000404065.3). Lineage (NCBI taxonomy): Eukaryota > Viridiplantae > Streptophyta > Pinopsida > Pinales > Pinaceae > Pinus > Pinus taeda. The sequence goes on along the minus strand of APFE031480006.1, from coordinate 22,653 downwards.
TAATAACCTAAAGTTTGTTTTTGGGATTTTTTGGTGAGTTTTGGCTATTTTAATTAAATCTCCATGTAAACCTAACACTAGGTGTCAAAAAAATGACAAGACTAAGGGCATATGAACCATAATTTCAGCTAATTCATCCCTAAATGTGGCAAGAGGGAGTTTGAATGCATCTAGAGGGGTATAAAGGGTAGTTTTTTTCATGAAGAGGACATTAGAGTGGTTTTGAGTTTGTATGTAGGTTCTAGAGGATATAGTTTTTCTTGTTTTCAATGTAACAAGAGCATCCGGAGTCAGAATTGCAAACCGTGACAGGCATTGGAAAGATGGTTCAGAGAGATTTCTGTGAAGGTGACTAGAAGTTCCTCCGTACACATTCAGTTTGGTCAATTTTATGTGTAATCAACCTTCTTAGATTCAATCCTAATAAAGCGGTCGCCCATCTTGAAAGCAGACTAGGAGACGTAGTCCATCAGGGACAAACTCCGTAATCAATATTATTGTCTGGTATCGTTGTGTATTTTCTATTTTCACTTCTATTTGGCATCTTGCTTATGTTTATCATTTATCACAAAGTCATTCTTCTCAAGCAGTTCACAGTTTTAACACTTTAAGTTAACATTCATCTCATTGTTAACATAATCAATTCTACTTCAGTTTTAACATATGATCATTTTAGATTATATAATTTGGTATCAGAGCAGGTTGTATTTTTAGAATTTGTCAGTGAATGTTAACCAGGTTGAAGTCGCAACATGGATAAGGAATCCTCGATGAGATTGATCCAGAAATTGGAAAGTGAAGAGTCATTCATAAGTTGACCATGACAGGATTTGATGCAGGTGAAACGCCAAAAACTAAGATGAGCGATGAACAGTTTCAAAAAGCATTCTTGACTATGTAGTAGATGTTGGGAGAACTCTATGAAGATAAGAAGGCGATAGATGCAGATTCTTCTTCAAAGACATCGAAGAAGGACAAAGGTAAAGGAAAGGCTGCTAAAGCATCTTCACCTCCATCATCGCCATCATCATCATCATCTTCTTCTTCTTCTAGTGAAGAATCTGAAACAGAAAAGAAACCTAAGAAAACATCTCTTCTGAAACTTGATGTAAAATTTGAGTTACCTATTTATGATGGTGAAATGAATTCTAAAAAGTTAGATAATTGGATTAAGAAGTTAGAAGTGTACTTTTGTATTCAGAACATTTCTGACGATAAAACAAAAATTCAGTTAGCTACACTTAGAATGGGGGGAACACCTTTAATCTGGTGGGAAAGTAAAACTCAGATAGATGTAAAGTGGAAAGGTAAAGTCATCCCTTCATGCTCTAAGTCTTTAAAAGCTCTTAGGAAACAATTTTATCCTTTAGGATGCATGCAGCAAGCTGTTATTGATTGGCAACATTTGAGGCAAGGTAAAGGGCAGAGTGTTTAAGAGTTTACTCAAGAGTTCAGAAAGAAAGAATTGGCGCTTGGTATTTCATTGGATACACATGAAACTTTATTAAAAGACATCGACAATTTACATTCATATTTGCCGCATACATTATTGATGTTTAATCTTGATGATTTTGATGAAGTGTGTGTTCAAGCCATACATATTGAATCAGGTGGCAGACCATTCAAGTTTTCACCGCAATCATCCAAAGATTTGGAAATCAAGGATTCCAATAACAGTAAAGGGAAGAATAATTCGAAGAGAAAGAAATCAGCGATAGCTCAAAAGGAAATACCTACTTGTTCTCATTCCCAGAGAATTAGTCATCATGAATCTAAGTGTTGGAAACTTCATCCATAACTTAAGCCTAAAAAGTTCCTTAAGGAGAAGGATGAAAAGAAAGCAATTGCAGCAGTCTAGTAAGATCTAGGTTCCGATTCAAGTGATGAAAGGAGGATAACTTCCATAGTTGTGAAAGGTAAAACTTCTGACATTGATTCAAGTTCGAATACAATTGCATCTTCATCAAACATAAATCCTTCAAATGAGGATAAAGGAGTTGAATTGTTTAACATAAGGATAACTTCTAAGCACACAAAGATAGATACAATGTTTGACAATGGATCACAGGAAAATTTAATATCTAAATATTTAGTTAAGAATTTGGGTTTGGAGACATGCAATCATCCAAGGCCTTACTCATTAGGATGGCTAAATAAATCATCTTAGATAAAAGTCACAAAACAATGTCGATTAAGATTTTCCATTACAACGAGTTACATTGATGAAGTGGAATTAGATGTGGTTCCAGTAGACATATGTAGAGTTGTCTTAGGAAGTCCTTATCTTTATGATCATGATGTAGTATTTTATAGGAGAGAGCATAAATATCACCTTAAGAAAGATGGGGTTGAATTTATTTTCAGGGCACATCAAAACAAAAATCACTTGAATTTAGTTGTTTCTAATTAGATGAATCAATTAATAAGTTCAAATAAAGGATTTGTAATCATGTGTGTAAAGGAACAACATAAGAATCAACATGATGTTTGTTCAAGTTATGAGTCTCAGCTTAAAGATAGTTTGATCAAAGAAGTAGAAAGTTTTCCAGTTCTATTTAAAGAAACCAAACATCTTACTCATAAGCAAAGAATACAACATGAATTACAATTGATGCCTAAAGCTACTCTTCCTAATGTCAAAATGGATCAATTCAGTCCAAATTTGGAAGTTAATACTTATAGGGATGCAGGTCAGTGTTGGGGAAATCCAGTGTTAAATTTCTCTGGTATTGTGTCACCATTTCATGTTTCAACTAGTTTGGAAGCCTCTTTTCAAGTGGAGAGGAAGCCTATTTGTTATCATATCAAAGCCTTTTCTAAGGCAGTGTCAAAGTATCCAATACATCTAAGGGAAACTTATGCATCAGGGGAAAGTGCTAAGCAAGGGAAAATCATTTAATAAATGAAGAAAAATTGATTCAAACAAATCAACAACCATCTCAATACTTTCAAAATCAAACTAAGTTGCAGCAGTTTTAATATTACAGTTTGATGAGTTTATTGCAGCAAGTTCACTTAGTAGACAAGAATCATGAAAGTATACCAAATCAAGTAGCTGGTATGATGTCAAAAGTGTCTTTGATTTTCTCTGTCATTCTGCAATACAAATTGTTAATACATGTAAAAATTATTGAACAATATCTTGTAGAGTCTGTTTTCAAAGATGTGTGTGAATCACTAATTCATGGTATTTCATGGAAAGAATTCAATTGCCATGTTCATAACAGGTTTTTCAACCATCTTCACAAGTTGTACATACTATAGATGGATGGAATAGGTCATCGATTCAAAATGTTCCATGGTCAACATCATCAGGGTCATCACTTGCAGGTGATTGATCAAATGTATTGTTACATCATCACATTAACGTGGAGAGTGAGGTAGATCTACCCTCACCTGCTATTTGTCTAGTCAAAATTTTTTGGTCCAAAATATTTCAAGTGGAGAAGATTGATCCAGGAGGATCTCGTCTGATCAGTTGCACAGGTTCAGTTTCATCGTCAACATTCAATGTCTGGTGCCGTTAGCATCAACAATGATGTTTATGGTTCAAGTTGTCTGGTAATGTATATGGTTTTCATGGTGATATGGTTTGATATCTAGTTGTCAACATGTGATTGTCGTGAGATCCGCCAAGATTTGATCATCGAAATGGGTTTGTCGACCACCTCATAGGTTTTGGTTGTCAATGGGTTTTTCGTCATGGGATGTTTGTTGCTAATGTTGCTTTGTGACATTTGGTTGTAAATGGGCTATTTTAAAATAAACCTAATGTAAAACCTAATACACCTAAACCCTAACCATGCATTAAAATGTCAACACCTAAGTCTAAAACCCATTACCCTAAGTCCTAAACCTATCGGACCAAGTTATATTACCAACTATGTAATAAAACAATTCAAAAACAAATAAAAAATATGTTATAGCCCTCTCGGCCTTTGTGATACAATACAAAAAATTACAAATTAAATAATAGTCGTAACCCTTAGAACTAGACCGTGTAGAGTCTCTAACCGTAACAATGTGAACAAAACCAAATGTTTAATTCTTCGTAGGCTCTAAACCGCAGAGGGTTAGTCTAACTACGTAGGGAATTGTATCAAACCATGATTATGTGAACAGGGAGACTGTGGTTTGGAAGCCGACAGTCAACAGACCAGAACTACCATAGACGATTACCACCTGGATAACCACGTCAAGAATAATGTCACATGAAGTTCGATTGACCACAACCGTTGGGCTTAACCTACAAGGTGGTGGCTTGTGACAAGACTGCAGCAGAACTACATGTTCACATGTGGATAGTCAACCATTCCACACTGTTACCTGACTGTCAACGGGCTAATTATAACCTAAAGTTTGTTTTTGGGTTTTTTTGGTGAGTTTTGGCTATTTTAATTAAATCTCCATCTAAACATAACACTAGGTGTCAAACAATGACAATACTGAGGGCATATGAACCCTAATTTCAGCTAGTTCATCCCTAAATTCTACAATCGAATGCATCTGGAGGGGTATAAAGGGAAGTTTTGTTCATAAAGAGTATATTACAGTGGTTTTGAGTTTTGTATGCAAGTTCTAGAGGTTATAAGCTATTTTGTTCTCAATGTAATGGGAGCATCTAGAGTCAGAATTGGGAACCGTGATAGGCGTTGGAAAGCTGGTTCAGAGATATTTCTAATGACAGTGACCAGGAGTGCCTACATACACATTTAGTTTGGTCAATTTTCTATGTAATCGACCTTCTCGGGTTCAATCCTAAAAAAGCGGTCGCCCATCTTGAAAGCAGACCTAGAGACGTAGTCCATCAAAGACGAACTCTGTAATCAATCTTGTTGTCTGGTATCATTGTTTATTTGATGTTTTCACTTCTATTTTTCATCTTTCTTATGTTTATCATCTGTCGTAAAGTCTTTCTTCTCAATTAGTTATCACAGTTTCATCAGTTTAAGTTAAAATTCATCTCACTGTTGACATAATCAATTTTGACGTCAGTTTTAATATATGATCATTTCATATCAATATAACCAAGAAGCCGAATGGAGATTATGTGTCTGAGTGATATAGTATTTGTAAGCATCAGCGACCATTTCCACTTGATTGTGCAATTTCCCACTCCAAGGGATCTTGTCACCGCAGATTTTATGGAAAAGACTTGTCTAGCTATGAGAAGTGGTAAATTCTCACCACTTGATTGCACTTTGTCCAGTCAAAACTACTTCTAAAGCTACTTTCCATATAGGACATCTATTGTGAAATGTTCTAATAGCTTGGCTAAGGAAAAAATATCCCTTCCTATTGATGGTGTCTAAGGTGAGTCCCTCTAAGTTCTGCTATCTATTCAATCATTTGATGTTATTAGCTCCAATCAGAATTTTCCCACCATCTCCAAATTCCCACTCCATCCTCATGCACCATGGAAGAATCTTCAAGTGGCTCCTCCAAATTATGGACCCATTTTTTTTGTATATGGTATTATTACTGAATAATCCTTCCAAATTTGTATGTCAAGTATTTTGAATGTATGATTTCTTTCCATATTCCATTACCATTTACATCTCTCTAGAATGATTTATGACCAAAGTATTTCCAAAGGTATTTTTGTTTAGGATTCCCCATCCTCCAAATTCATTTCGTATATTTAAATCAGACCATTTACTGATATGCATCTTTGAAGGATTCCCACACCCACTCCAGAGAAAGCTGGTCATTATAGATGTAATTTTTATGACAATAGTTCTAGGAATCCTAAAGAAGTGTGCCCAAAATACATAAATATGTTGAAGTGTCGCCTACACCAGAATGGATCTACCTCCCGGAGAGAGGTATCTATGAGTCCAGTTGGAGAGATTATATTTATATTTATCTATGAACCAAAGTCAATCCATAGTTCTGTAGTTGCAAGGTTTTAGTTCGTATCCCAGGTATGATATGCCACCCTTCAAAGGAGCTTCCATTACTCTAAATACACCTACAATGTAATCTATATCCAAACTATCACCAACAGAGAAACATAGAATTGATTTGTTTTCGTTTGTTTGGAGCCTAGAAGCTACACCATATCTAGTGAAAATGTAGTGCATTGCAGACCATTGTGTTGTACAAATAATACCAAAAGTTAATATATCATCTACAAAGAACAAGTGAGTGATATTGACTAAAATAGTAATCTGAATTCCATGAAAAATACTATAGGACTAAGCTTCTTTGATTTTAAGACTTATTTGATCCATGACAAGTAAGAAAATAAGAGGGGAGTGAGAGCATCATGTCTGAGGCCACGACCCACTTTGAAAAAATGTGAGGGAAATTCAATGATAAGTACTGCAAAACACGCTGAAGTTATGTAGGCCATGATACACTCCATGTTTTGCTTTCAGAGGCCAACCTTGTATATGATGAGCCTTATAAATGATTATTTTGTTGAAAATAGCCACAAGAAATTCTAAATATAGAAGTGCTAAATTTAGTACTACTATAAATATCATTTTGAGATACCTTCCTATTTTAGTCAGTCCCTAAACTAAAATAAAGAAGTAAAATTCGAATTTGATCTTAGAAGTTGTTTGTAAAATAGTTAATTAATTCACCATGACTTAATTAGTTGTAGAAAATCAAACATGAAGTCTATGTGGGGACATGGAACAGTTTCTCCATTGATTGAGGAATTTATCCATCAGTTAAAGAGATAAGGATGAGTTGTAATATTGAGTTGTAATTAGTTGGCTAAGTTAACTGAGTCAAGTCTAGTTAGATTAATTCAAATAGTTTGTTGAATTAATTGTGAGTTCAGTTAGTTAATGCATGTATGCATGTAACTGCTACACTTTAGATAACTGAATATTCTCTCATAAATAACTCATGCATGTCAGTTCAGATAGAGACCCAATTGAGATCAGATGGAGGGATAGTGTACTATTAGTTGCTAGAATATTCCATTGTGAATATCCATTGCATGCAGAAGCAATTCTTTCCTTGAGGATTGTGCAATTACTTCTTCAGGTTTTGTGAGTGTGATGAGGACAATTTAGACATGTGGCATCACTGGACCCCAAGAAAAACTACACAAGGAAATAGGAGGCTCGGAGGGCTTGAGGAGGACATATATAGTTTCTATTTAGTTTGTGAGTTGTATTGCTTTTTGATGGCAGAGAGAGCAGGATAGCTTGAGAGCTGATTATTTTTGTAACTTGAACAATATTTCCACTTATATGATAATACAGAGATTAGGGTTTTAGGATAAGGCTTTACCCGGTTTATTTCTTCTGTGTTATGTGTGATTGATTTCTCATTCTCAATTATATGTGTTCTCATTGATCTTGCTCAATTAGATTAAGCTTATGCAAAGTTTGTTGTAGAAGTAGATCTTATATTTTGCTTTAGTCTATTGCATAATTTGTTGATCTATAGTGGGAATTTCTACATGGTATTAGAGCAAAGGTGATCAAGGGAGAGAACTATATAAAAGAAGGGAGAAGTTCAAAGTTTGAGGTTCCTGAATATAGAAATCGAGTTCTTATAACATCTCAATTTCACAACGGTGTT
>APFE031480004.1:0-13893 GCA_000404065.3 Pinus taeda | reverse complement strand
AAATCTAGGTCGTTATGTTTATCTCGCACCTCGGAACCATTGGACAAATCTCGTAGTTCACATGTAGAGTTTTTCTAGTTGTTAATTCAACCAATTAAATAACTTGTGATCATCTATGTACTCAGTAATTGTATGTCTAGATGTTTCTATCTCAATTTCTATTGCGTTAATGGAGATAGAAATAAAATAAGAAATAGAAATAGAAACAAAAAATAGAAATAGAAATTGTCATTAAATAGAATATAAATATAAATTAACATGTACATGTGGGCAATGTCATAGAAATTGACATGTATGTTAAAATCAATGACTTAGATTTTGAATAAAACTAAAACAGTATGTGAAAATGGGGTTTTGCAGTAACCTATAAGAGGATAAAATTACATAATTTTATTTTTCCATTTTAATTTATGAAGACTAAATGGAAATAGAAATAAAATAAAAAATATAAATTTAAACTTGAAATTTAAATTGAGTTTTTTACCGAAATCAATTATGTAAAAAGGGAGTTAACAAGTAGTCAAAGTGAAGACATGTCGAAAACGATTATTGAAAACTAGGTCATTATGGTCATCTCACACCTCGGAACCAATGGAAAAATCTGGTAGTTAACATGTAGAGTCTTTCCACTTGTTAACTCAACCAATTAAATAACTTGTGATTATCTATGTACTTAGTAATTGTATGTCTAGATGTTTCTATTTCAATTTCTAATGTGTTAATGGAGATAGAAATAAAATAAAAAATACAAATCGAAACAGAAATTTGAAATTGAAATTGACATTCAATACAATATAAATATAAATTAACACGTACATGTAGGCAGTGTCTTAGAAATTGACACGTATGTTAAAATCAATGCCTTAGATTTTGAATAGAACTGAAATAGTACAAGAAAATGGGGTTTTGTAGTAACCTATACGAGGAAAAATTTACATAATTGTATTTTCCCATTTTAATTTATGAAGTGTAAATCGAGATAGAAATAAAATAAAGAATAGAAATTTAAATTTGAAATTGAAATTGACACTTTTACCGAAATCAATTATGTAAAAAGGCAGTAACAAGTAGTCAAAGAGCAGACATGTCGAAAACGATCATTGAAAACTAGGTCGTTATGGTCATCTCGCACCTCAGAAACGTTGGACAAATCTCGTAGTTCACATGTAGAGTTTTTCCACTTGTTAAGTCAACTAATTAAATAACTTGTGGTCCTCTATGTACTCAATAATTGTATGTCTAAATGTTTCTATTTAAATTTCTAATGTGTTAATGAAGACAGAAATAAAATAAAAAATAGAAATAGAAACAAAAATTTGAAATTGAAATTGACATTGAATACAATATCAATATAAATTATCACGTACATGTGGGAAAATAGAAATTGACATGTACTTTAAAATCAAACCTCGGATTTTGAATAGAACTGATATAGTACAAGAAAATGGGGTTTTGCAGTAACATATACGGGAAAAATTTACATAATTTTATTTTTCTATTTTAATTTATGAAGTGCAAATAGAGATAGAAAGAAAATAAAAAATAGGAATTTAAATTTGAAATTGAAATTGACTCTTACCGAAATCAATTATGCAAAAAGGGAGTTAACAAGAAGTTTAAGAGCAGACATGTCGAAGACGTTCATTGAAAACTAAGTCATTATGGTCATCTCGCACCTCAGGACTGTTGGACAAATCTCGTAGTTCACATGTAGAGTTTTTCCACTTGTTAACTCAACCAATTAGATAACTTGTGATCATCTATGTACTCAGTAATTTTCTTCCTAAATGTTTCTATTTCACTTCCTAATGTGTTAATGGAGATAGAAATAAAATAAGAACTAGAAATACAAATAGAAATTTGAAATTGAAATTGACATTGAATAGAATATAAATATAAATTAACATGTACATGTGGGCACCGTCTTAGAAATTGACATGTACATTAAAATCAATGCCTTAGATTTTGAATAGAACTAAAATAGTATGAGAAAATGGGGTTTTGCAGTAACCTATACGAAGAGAAATTTACATAATTGTATTTTTCCATTTTAATTTATGAAGTGTAAATGGAGATACAAATAAAATAAAAAATTTAAATTTAAATTTAAAATTCAAATTGACTCTTTTATTGAAATCAATTATGTAAAAAGGTAGTTAACAAGTAGTCAAAGAGAAAACATGTCGAAAATGATCATTGAAAACTAGGTCATTATGGTCATCTCGCACCTCGGAACCATTGGACAAATCTCATAGTTCACATGTAGAGTTTTTGCACTTGTTAACTCAAACAATTAAATAACTTGTGGTCATCTATGTACTCAATAATTTGTCTCGAGTTATTTCTATTTCAATTTCCAATGTGTTAATGGAGACAAAAATAAAATAAGAAAGAGAAATAGAAACAGATATTTGAAGTTGAAATTGACATTGAATACAATAAAAATATAAATTAACACGTACATGTGGCAGCGCCTTAGAAATCAACATTTACGTTAAAATAAATGCCTTATATTTTGAATACAACTAAAATTGTATGAGAAAATGGGGTTTTGCAGTAACCTATAAGAGGAGAAATTTACATAATTGTATTTTTCCATTTTAATTTATGAAGGGTAAGTGCAGATAGAAATAAAATAAAAAATAGAAATTTAAATTTGAAATCGAAATTCACTCTTTTACATAAATCAATTATGTAAATAGGTATTTAACAAGTAGTCAAAGAGCAGAGATGTCGAAAACAATCATTGAAGACTAGGTCAATATGGTCATCTCGCATCTCAAAACCACTGGACAAATCTCATAGTTCACATGTAGAGTTTTTCCACTTCTTGCGATCATCTACGTTCTCAGTAATTGTCTCTCTAGATGTTTCTATTTCAATTTCTAATGTGTTAATGGAGATAGAAATAAAATAAGAAATAGAAATAGAAACATAAATTTGAAATTGAAATTGACATTGAATAAAATATAAATATAGATTAACATGCACATGTAGGCAATGCCTTAGAAATTGACATGTACGTTAATATCAACGCCTCAAATTTTGAATAGAACTAAAATAGTATGAGAAAATGGGGTTTTGCAATAACCTTTACGAGGAAAAATTTACATAATTGTATTTTTCCATTTTAATTTATTTAGTGTAAGTGTAGATAGAAATATAATAAAAAATAGAAATTTAAATTTGAAATTGAAATTGACTCTTTTACAGAAATCAATTATGTAAATAGGGATTTAACAAGTAGTCAAAGAGCAGACATGTCGAAAATGATCATTCAAAACTAGGTCGTTATGGTAATCTCGCACCTTGTAACCGTTGGACAAATCTCGTAGTTCACATGTAGAGTTTTTCCACTTGTTAACTCAACCAACTAAATAACTTGTGATCATCTATGCACTCAGTAATTGTCTATCTATATGTTTCTATTTCAATTTTTAGTGTGTTAATGGAGATAGAAATAAAATAAGAAATAGAAATAGAAACAGAAATTTGAAATTGAAATTGACATTGAATAGAATGTAAATATAAATTAACACATACATGTAGGAAATGCCTTAGAAATTGACATGTATGTTAAAATAAATGCCTTAGATTTTGAATAGAACTGAAATAGTATGAGAAAATGGGGTTTTGCAGTGACCTATATGAGGAGAAATTTACATAATTGTATTTTTCCATTTTAATTTCTGAAGTCTAAATGGAGATAGAAATAAAATAAAAAATTTAAATTGAAATTTGAAATTGAAATTGACTCTTTTACCAAAATCAATTATGTAAAAAGGGAGTTAAAAAGTAGTCAAAGAGTAGACACGTCAAAAACGATCATTGAAAACTAGGTCGTTATGGTCATCTTGCACCTCGAAACCGTTGGACAAATCTCGGAGTTCACATGTACAATTTTTCCACTTGTTAAATCAACCAATTCAATAACTTGTGATCATCTATGTGCTCAGCCCAGATGTTTTTATTTCCATTTCTAATCTGTTAATGGAGATAGCAATAAAATAAGAAATACGAATAGAAACAGAAATTTGAAATTGAAATTGACATTGAATAGAATATAAATATAAATTAATACGTACAAGTGAGCAGTTTCTTAGAAATTGGCATGTACGTTAAAATCAATGCCTCAAATTTTGAATTGAACTGAAATAGTATGATAAAATGGCGTTTTGCAATAACCTATATGAGGAGAAATTTACATAATTGTATTTTTCCATTTTAATTTATGAAGTGTAACTGGACATAGAAAAAAAAATAGAAATTGAAATCTGAAATTGAAATTGACTCTTTTACCGAAATCAATTATGTAAAAAGGGAGTTAATAAGTAGTCAAAGAGCAGACATGTAGAAAACTATCATTGAAAAGTAAGTTGTTATGGTCATCTGGCACATCAGAATTGTTGGACAAATCTCGTAGTTCCCATGTAGAGTTTTTCCACTTGTTAACCCAACCAATTAGATAGCTTGTGATCATCTATGTACTTAGTAATTGTCTCCATAGATTCTATTTCACTTTCTAATGTGTTAATGGAGATAGAAATAAAATAAGAAATAGAAATAGAAACATAAATTTGAAACTGAACTTTACATTGAATAGAATATGAATATAAATTAACACATACATGTAGGCAACGTCTTGGAAATTGACATGTACGTTAAAATCAATGCCTCAGATTTTGAATAGAACTGAAATAGTATGAGAAAATGGGGTTTTGCAGTAACCTATACAAGGACAAATTTACATAATTGTATTTTTCCATATTAATTTATGAGGTGTAAATGGAGATAGAAATAAAAAATTTAAATTGACTCTTTTAACAAAATCAATTATGTAAAAAGGGAGTTAACAAGTAGTCAAAGAGGAAACATGTCGAAAACTATCCTTGAAATCTAGGTCGTTATGTTCATATTGCACCTCGAAACCATTGGACAAATCTCATAGTTAACGTGCAGAGTTTTTCCACCATTTATCTCAACTGATTAAATAGTTTGTGATCATCTATGTACTAAGAAATTGTATGTCTAGATGTTTCTATTTCAATTTCTAAAGTGTTAATGGCAATAGAAATAAAATAAGAAATAGAAACAAAAATTTGAAATTGAATTTGTCATTGAATAGAATATAAATGAAAATTAACATGTACATGTAGGCAATGTCGTAGAAATTGACATGTATGTTAAAATCAATGCCTCAAAATTTTGAATAGAACTGAAATAGTATGAGAAAATGGGGTTTTGCAATAACCTATACGAGGAAAAATTTACATAATTGTATTTTTCCATTTTAATTTATGAAGTGTAAATGCAGATAGAAATAAAATAAAAATAGAAATTTAAATTTGCAATTGAAATTGACTCTTTTACCGAAATGAATTATGTTAAAAGGGAGTTAACGAGTAGTCAGAGATCAAACATGTCGAAAACGATCATTGAAAACTAGGTCGTTATGGTCATCTCACACCTCGGAACTATTGAACAAATCTCATAGTTCACATGTAGAGTTTTTCCACTTGTTAACACAACCAATTAAATAACTTGTGATCATCTATGTACTAAGTAATTGTATGTCTAGATGTTTCTATTTCAATTTCTAATGTGTTAATGGAGATAGAAATAAAGTAACAAATAGAAATAGAAACAAAAAATTGAAATTAAAATTGTCATTGAATAGAATATAGATATAAATTAACATGTACATGTAGGTAATGTCTTAGAAATTGACATGTACTTTAAAATCAATGCCTTAGATTTTGAATAATACTGAAACAGTATGAGAAAATGGGGTTTTGCAATAACCTATACAAGGAGAAATTTACATAATTGTATTTTCCATTTTAATTTATGAACTGTAAATGGAGATAGAAATAAAATAAAAACTAGAAATTTAAATTTGAAATTTAAATTGACTCTTTTACCGAAATCAATTATGTAAAAAGGGAGTTAACAAGTAGTTAGACATGTCGAAAATGATCATTGAAAACTAGGTCTTTATGGTCATCTTGCACCTCGAAACCGTTGGACAAATCTCGTAGTTGACATGTAGAGCTTTTCGAGTTGTTAATTCAACCAATTAAATAACTTGTGATCATCTATGTACTCAGTAATTGTATGTCTAGATGTTTCTATTTCAATTTATAATGTGTTAATGGAGACAGAAATAAAATAAGAAATAGAAATAAAAACAGAAATTTGAATTTGAAATTTTCATTGAATAGAATATAAATATAAATTAACACGTACATGTAGGGAATGTCTTAGAAATTGACATGTACTTTAAAATCAATGCCTTAGAGTTTGAATAGAACTGAAATAGTATGAGAAAATAGGGCTCTGCAGTAACCTATAAGAGGATAAATTTACATAATTGTATTTTTACATTTTAATTTATGAAGTGTAAATGGAAATAAAATTTAAATTTAAATTTGAAATTAAAATCAACTCTTTTACTAAAATCAATTATGTAAAAAGAGAGTTAACATGTAGTCAAAGAGCAAACATGTCAAAAACGGTCATTGAAAACTAGGTCGTTATGCTCATCTCGCACCTCGGAACCATTTGACAAATCTTGTAGTTCACATGTATAGTTTGTCCACTTGTTAACTCAACCAATTAAATAACTTGTGATCATCTATGTACTCCGTAATTGTATGTCTAGATGTTTCTATTTCAATTTCTAATGTGTTAGTGGAGATAGAAATAAAATAAGAAATAGAAATAGAAACAAAAAATAAAATTGAAATTTTCATTGAATAGAATATAAATATAAATCAACACGTACATGTAGGCAATGTCTTAGAAATTGACATGTACATTAAAATCAATGCCTTAGATTTTGAATAAAACTGAAACAATATGAGAACATGGGGTCTTGCAGTAACCTATACAAGGAGAAAATTACATTATTTTATTTTTCCATTTTAATTTATGAAGTGTAAATTGAGATAGAAATATAATAAAAGCTAGAAATTTAAATTTGAAATTTAAATTGACCCTTTTACCAAATCAATTATGTAAAAAGGGAGTTATCAAGTAGTCAAAGAGCAAAGATGCCGAAAACGATCATTGAAAACTAGGTCGTTATGGTTATCTCGCACCTCAGATGCCGAAAACGATCATTGAAAACTAGGTCGTTATGGTTATCTCGCACCTTAGAACCGTTGGACAAATCTCGTAGTTCACATGTAGAGTTTTTCCACTTGTTAACTCAACCAATTAAATAACTTTTGATCATCTATGTACTCATTAATTGTACGTCTAGATGTTTCTATTTCAATTTCTAATGTGTTAATGGAGATAGAAATAAAATAAGAAATAGAAATAGAAACAGAAATTTGAAATTGAAATCGAGATTGAATAGAATATAAATATAAATTAACACGTACATGTAGGAGTGTTTTAGAAATTGATATGTACGTTAAAATCAATACATTAGATTTTGAATAGAATTGAAATAGTCTGAGAATATAGGGTTTTGCAGTAACCTATACGAGGACAGATTTACATAATTGTATTTTTCCATTTTAATTTATGAAGTGTAAATGGAGATAGAAATAAAATAAAAAATAGAAATTTAAATTTGAAATTGAAATTGACTCTTTTACCGAAATCAATTATGTAAAAAGGGAGCTAACAAGTAGTCAAAGAGCAGACATTTCAAAAACAGTCGTTGAAAACTAGGTCATTATGGTCACCTCGCACCTCGGAACCGTTGGACAAATCTCATAGTTCAAATGTAGAGTTTTTCCACTTGTTAACTCAACCAATTAAATAACTTGTGATCATCTACATACTCAGCAATTGTCTATCTAGACGTTTCTATTTCAATTTCTAATGTGTTAATGGAGATAGAAATAAAATAAGAAATTGAAATTTGAAATTGAATATAATATAAATATAAATTAACACATACATGTAGGCAACATCTTAGAAATTGACATGTACTTTAAAATCAATGCCCTAGATTTTGAATAGAACTGAAATAGTATAATAAAATGGGATTTTGCAGTAACCTATACGAGGAGAAATTTACATAATTGTATTTTTCCATTTTAATTTAAGAAGTGTAAGTGAAGATAGAAATAAAATAAAAAATAGAAATTTAAACTTGAAATTGAAATTGATTGTTTTAACGAAATCAATTATGTAAAAAGGGAGTTAACAAGTAGTCAAGGAGCATACATGTCGAAAATGATCATTGAAAACTAGGTTGTTATGGTCATCTCGCACCTTAGAACCGTTGGACAAATCTCGTAGTTCACATGTTGAGTTTTTCCACTTGTTAACTTGACCAATTAAATAACTTGTGATCATCTATGTACTCAATAATTGTATGTCTATATGTTTCTATTTCAATTTCTAATGTGCTAATGGAGATAGAAATAAAATAAGAAATACAAATAGAAACAGAAATTTTAAATTGAAATTGAGAATGAAGACAATATAGATATAAATTAACATGTACATGTAGGCAATGTCTTAGAAGCTGACATGTACTTTAAAACCAATGCCTTAGATTTTGAATAGAACTAAATATTATGAGAAAATAGGGTTTTGCAGTGACCTATACGAGAAGAAATTTACATAATTGTATTTTTCCATTTTAATTTATGAAGTGTAAGTGAGATAGAAATAAAATAAAAAATAGAAATTTAAATTTGAAATTGAAATTGACTCTTTTACATAAATTAATTATATAAAAAGGGAGTTAACAAGTAGTGAAAGAGCAGACATGTCAAAAATGATCATTGAAAACTAGGTCGTTATGGTCATCTCGCATCTCGAAATTGTTGGACAAATCTTGTAGTTCACATTAGAGTTTTTCCACATGTTAACTGAACCAATTAAATAACTTGTGATCATCTATGTACTTAGTAATTGTATGTCTAGATGTTTCTATTTTAATTTCTAATGTGTTAATTGAGACAGAAATAAAATCAGAAATAGAAATAGAAACAAAAATTTGAAATTGAAATTGACATTGAATACAATATAGATATAAATTAACACCTACATGTCGACAGTGTCTTAGAAATTGACATGTACGTTAAAATCAATGCATCAGATTTTGAATAGAACTGAAATAGTATGAGAAAATGGTGTTTTTCAATAACCTATAAGACGAGAAATTTACATAATTGTATTTTTCCATTTTAATTTATGACGTGCAAATGGAGATAGAAATCAAATAAAAAATAGAAATTGAAATTTGAAATTGAAATCGGCTCTTTTACCAAAATCAATTATATAAAAATGGAGTTAACAAGTAGTCAAAGAGCAGACATGTCAAAAACGATCATTGAAAGCTAGGTTGTTACAGTCATCTCGCACCTCAGAACTGTTGGACAAATCTCGTAGTTCACAAGTAGAATTTTTCCACTTGTTAGCTCAACCAATTAGATAACTTTTGATCATCTATGTACTTAGTAATTTTCTATCTAGATGTTTCTATTTCAATTTCTAATGTGTTAATGGAGATAGAAATAAAAATAGAAACATAAATTTGAAATTGAAATTGACATTGAATATAATATGAATATAAATTAACACGTTCATGTTGGTAGTGTCTTAGGAATTGAGATTTACGTTAAAATCAATGGCTTAGGTTTTGAATAGATCTGAAACACTATGAGAAAATAGGATTTTGCAGTAATTTATACGAGGAGAAATTTACATAATTGTATTTTTCCATTTTAATTTATGAAATGTAAATGGATATAGAAATAAAATAAAAAATAGAAATTTAAATTTGAAATTGAAATAGACTCTTTTACCAAAATCAATTATTTAAAAAGGGATTTAACAAATAGTCAAAGAGCAAAAATGTCGAAAACGATCATTGAACATTAGGTTGTTATGGTCATCTCGCAACTCGGCACTGTTGGGAAAATCTTGTAGTTCATATGTAGAGTTTTTCCACATGTTAACTCGCCCAATTAAATAAATTGTGATCATATATGTACTCAATAATTGTATGTCTAGATGTTTCTATTTCAATTTCTAATGTGTTAATGTAGATAGAAATAAAATAAGAAATAGAAATAGAAACAGAAATTTGAAATTGAGATTGACATTGAATACAATATAGATATAAATTAACACGTACATGTAGGCAGTGTCTTAGAAATCAACATATACATTAAAATCAATGCCTCGGATTTTGAATATAATTGAAAGAGTATGAGAGAATTGGGTTTTTCAGTAACCAACACGAGAAGAAATTTACATAATTGTATTTTTCCATTTTAATTTATGAAGTTTAAATGGAGATAGAAATAAAATAAAAAATACAAATTTAAATTTAAATTTGAAATTGAAATTGACTCTTTTATTGAAATCAATTATGTAAAAAGGGAGTCAACAAGTAGTCAAAGAGCAATCATGTCGAAAACGATCATTGAAAACTAGGTCGTTATGGTCATCTCGCACCTCAGAACCGTTGGACAAATTTCGTAGTTTACATGTAGAGTTTTTCCACATGTTAACTCAACCAATTAAATAACTTTTGATCATCTATGTACTCAGTAATTGTATGTCTAGATGTTTCTATTTCACTTTCTAATGTGTTAATGGAGATAGAAATAAAATAAGAAATAGAACTAGAAATAGAAATTTGAAATTGAAATTGACGTTGAATACAATATAAATATAAATTAACACGTACATGTGGGCAGTGTCTTAAAAATTGACATGTACGTTAAAATCAATGCCTCATATTTTGAATAGAACCGAAATAGTATGAGAAAATGGGGTTTTGTAGTAACCTATATGAGGAGAAATTTACATAATTGTAGTTTTCCATTTTAATTTATGAAGTGTAACTAGAGATAGAAATAAAATAAAAAATCGAAACCTAAATTTGAAATTGAAATTGACTCTTTTACTGAAATCAATTATGTGAAAAGGGAGTTGACAAGTAGTCAGAGAGTAGACATGTTGAAAACGATCCTTGAAAACTAGGTCGTTATGGTCATCGCGCACCTCGGGACCATTGGAGAAATCTCGTAGTTCACATGTAGAGTTTTTCCACTTGTTAAATCAACCAATTAGATAACCTGTGATCATCTATGTACTCAGTAATTGTCTGTCTAGATGTTTCTATTTCAATTTCTAATGTGTTAATGGAGATAGAAATAAAATAAGAAATATAAATAGAAACAAAAATTTGAAATTGAAATTGACATTGAATAGAATATGAATATAAATTAACACGTACATGTAGGCAGCGTCTTAGACATTGACATGTACGTTAAAATCAATGCCTCAGATTTTGAATAGAAATGAAATAGTATGAGAAAATGGGGTTTTGTGGAAACCTATACGAGGAGAAATTTACATAATTGTATTTTTAATATTTAATTTTATGAAGCTTAAATGGAGATAGAAATTAAATAAAAAGTAGAAATTAAAATTTGAAATTAAAATTGACTCCTTTACCGAACTCAATTATATAAAAAGAGAGTTAACAAGTAGTCAAAAAGCAAACATGTCAAAAACGATCATTGAAAACTAGATCGTTATGGTCATCTCGCACCTCGGAACTGTTGGACAAATCTCGTCATTCATATGCAGAGTTTTCCCAATTGTTAATGGAATCAATTAAATAACTTGTGATCATCTATCTACTCAGTAATTGTATGTCTAGATGTTTCTATTTAATTTTTAATGTGTTAATGGATATAAAAATAAAATAAGAAATAGAAATAGAAACAAAAATTTGAAATTGAAATTGTCATTGAGTAGAATATAAATATAAACTAACACATACATGTAGGCAATGTCTTAGAAATTGACATGTACATTAAAATCAATGCCTTAGATTTTGAATAAAACTGAAACACTATGAGAAAATGGGGTTTTGCAGGAACCTATTTGAGGAGAAATTTACATTATTGTATTTTTCCATTTTAATTTATGAAGTGTAAATGGAGATAGAAATAAAATAACAACTAGAAATTTAAGTTCGAAATTTAAGTTGACTCTTTCACTGAAATCAATTTTGTAAAAAGGGAGTTAACAAGTAGTCAAAGAGCAGACATGTCGAGAACCATCATTGAAAACTAGGTTGTTATGGTCATCTCGCACCTCGGAACCGTTGGACAAATCTTGTAGTTCATTTCCACTTGTTAACTCAACCAATTAAATAACTTGTGATCATTTATGTATTCAGTAATTGTATGTCTAAATGTTTCTATTTTAATTTCTAATGTGTTAATGGAGATAGAAATCCAATAAGAAATAGAAACAGAAACAAAAATTTGAAATTGAAATTGACATTGAATAGGATATAAATATAAATTAACACGTACATGTAGCCAGTGTCTTAGAAATTGACATGTACATTAAAATCAATGCCTTAGATTTTGAATAGAACTGAAATAGTATGAGAAAACAAGGGTTTGAAGCAACCTATATGAGGAGAAATTTACTTAATTGTATTTTTCCATTTTAATTTATGAAGTGTAAATGGAGATAGAAATAAAATAAAAAATAGAAATTAAAATTGAATCTTTGACCGAAATCAATTATGTAAAAAAAGGAGTGAACAAGTAGTCAAAGAGCAGACATGTCAAAAACGATCATTGAAAACTAAGTCGTTATGCTCATCTCACACCTCGAAACCATTGGAAAAATCTAGATACTCAGTAACTGTCTGTCTAGATGTTTCTATTTCAATTTGTAATATGTTAACGGAGATTGAAATGAAATAAGAAATAGAAATAGAAACAGAAATTTGAAAAATAAACATTGAATAGAATATGACTATAAATTAACACGTACATGTGGGCATCAACTTAAAAATTGGCATGTACGTTAACATCAATGCCTCAGATTTTGAATAGAACTGAAAGAGTATGAGAAAATGGGGTTTTGAGGTAACCTATATGAGGAGAAATTTTCATAATTGTATTTTTCCATTTTAATTTGTGAAGTGTAAATGGAGATAGAAATAAATAATTTGAAATTGAAACTGACTCTTTTACCGAAATCAATTATATAAAGAAGGAGTTAACAAGTAGTCAAAAAGCAAACATGTCAAAAACAATCATTGAAAACTAGGTTGTTATGGTCATCTCCAACCTCGGAACTATTGGACAAATCTCGTAGTTCACATGTAGAGTTTTTCCACTTGTTAAGTCAACCAATTAAATAACTTGTGATCTTCTATTTAGTGAGTAATTGTATGTCTAGATGTTTCTATTTCAATTTCTAATGTGTTAATGGAGATAGATATAAAATAAAAAATAGAAAGAGAAATTTGAAATTGAGATTGTCATTGAATAGAATATGAATACAAATTAACACATACATGTAGGAAGTGTCTTAATATTCAGAATATTAATATCAGCACCAGAATCCAGCAATGCAGTCATAAAATATACCTGATCTTGGATACAGATTTTTACCCTTACATGATGTTGCTGATATGTAATAGTAAATAATCGCATATCCTGAAAACCAAAATGTGGATCTGGTCTCCCTTCTGCAATTTCAATCTCATTGTGCCTGGAATCCCACTCTTCTTCTTCTTCTATTTTGATCGTTTTTCCTTTCTGCAATTCTGCTATCTGTGCTTTAATAGCAGAGATTTCTGATTTAAGCTGGTGGATTTCACCGCTCACTTCTCCCAATGTCAGGGATCTTACTTTCCCTGGTTTTTGATGATGTCTTTGAAAAGATTTGGTATTTCTTTCATAAGAAGCATCAACAAATATTGGCTTTTTACCTGTATCTCGTGAAGCTTTGGATTTGAGCTGATCTGTGAAAGCTTCGATTAGGCGATCTTTCATTGGCCCTTCTTCCATATTTCTGATCTGGGCTAAGATTTTCATCTCAGCTTCTTCTTCAGTGGATGCCATAAGGACCTTTTCTTTGACAGGCCTTATCTTT
>APFE031480003.1:0-20809 GCA_000404065.3 Pinus taeda | reverse complement strand
GTTATATAATGTATGTTGATTAGTATATTCATTTAAGGTATTATACCTTAACATTAACATTGGTTGATTTTTCTTTAAACCTTTTAGATATCTCATTGTATTAGAGATGTTTTGAAAGTGATAATTTATATATATAGTTAGTTAGTTAAGGTGTTACACCTTTGATAAAGGTTATAGTACAAAGAAATGTATTTAATAAATATCTTATTTATTTGAAGTTAATAAAATATCTTTATTTTATATATTGTTTATGTGAAATTTAAAATATAACAACAAAAAAACATCTACTCCCCAAATCTTTGGGATTGAATTTCTAGATTAGGTTTTATTGGATTATACACTCAAGACATATTATTTTGAGGATTAGGTTATTTTTAGGATTCCTAATTTTAGGTGTTAAAGATATTCTTCCTTTGACAATTGAACCATAATAACTATTTAAAACCTATGTTATTTAATATTAAGACATGACACATGGTAAGAGTATAATTACTATTATTGTAAAACAAATTTCGACCAATTTATAATATTAAACTGTAACTTTTAAGATAATAATTATAAACAAAGAGGCTCTAATGGGCCCTTAAATTTTACATCTGAAGGCATATCAATAACCTAACCTAGTAATGTAGGTAGTTTCAACCTTGATTATTGTGCATTTTGTTAATTTATATTTCATTCCTTATGTTGAAGTGTGTCCCCACAATATTTTTCCATACTAACGGTTTTTGTGACTTTTGAAAGCCTTCGTATTCTAATGTGGATAGGTTTTTGAAGATCAACAGGTTTCTCTAGCAGCCTACCATTAAGATAGTTGTTGTGTCCTCTTGGTTGCCAATACCTGTTTATAGGATCACTATAAACTTGGGGATACTAGCAGTTAAAAGCAAGGTCATTGCGCAACAAGCCCCAAGGGAAATAAACATAATTTGAAAGATTTTTTGAGGGAAAAATAGCCTTATTATTTATTTTTCTATATAATACTACCTAAGCACCCACGCGGGATTTGAACTGGTGACCTATCGCAAGGAGTGCCTTAACAATGCACCCATTCACTATCAATCCAAAGCCCCGTGGGCAAAAATAGCCTTATTATTGAGGAAGATACTCCATCACATTATTTATAAAAAGAGGAGGGTTCTAGCCTATAGATACTATGGAGTTTGGGTGAAAAGGGTATTATTATTGTGCAAATTTTCAGTTACTATATTTTCGTCTTTTGTAATGACATTTTGTTGTTAATGGAAGAACAAACCTCTTTATGAGTTTTGTGAGCTAATTTTGTTTGAGGTTCTTGAGCACCTTTGAGAGGGCCTACACACAGGAACTCTTGGACCCTTGTTATATCGTTTGTACCTTATTTTTTATATATTTTTTCAAACTATCTTATTTAGTTTCATTGTGTAGCAATATTAACACAATCTAATATTCATGTAAATAATTGTGGATGGAATTTTTGAATTTTTGAGTATTCATATTGGTTTCCATAAGCTATTATTATTATCACATGCATGATTGCACCTTTTCTTCACTTATTTCTTGCATTTAGATCATCTCTAGGTTTCCTATAGAATTATAGGACTTCCTGTAGAACAAACTTTAGAACATAATTTTTTCTTGGTTCTTCATAATTTCATCTTGGTTATTTGTAGAGCATCTTAATTAGCTATTTGGAATGATTAAGTGAATGAGGAGGGATTAAGAATTAAGTTGTTACAACTATAAGGTTTCTTTTAGAATTGTCTTATTTTAGTTTGTTGAGTGGATTGTTTTACTTTGTTTTGCACATTAGTCTAGGGTGGTTTTCTTTGCAACATAGATTAGTTTATTGAATACTAGTAATATAGTTTAAATTCCCATAGCTTTACTTTCCAGTACTTTCATTCATGTAGTTTTGTTTTCCTTGATCTCCCAAAACTTCCATTTCTACACTTAGATATTTTTCATCTCCTACCTAGCTAGACCTGATAAAGTATTAGTTGGTTGACATTGCCACTCTATTCACCTGATCAAGTAGTTAAGATTTCATAGAAAAGAAAGAAAAAAAATGAGAGAGTAAAAAGTATGCATGTCTCTTAGACTTAGAGATAGCCTAAGCAAAGTTTGACCAAATATCCCCACTTATGAGCCTCCAAGTAGAAACCAACAATAGTTAGCTAATTTTGTAACATTACCTCTTACAATAGGGAGCTTTGAGACTTATCTAGAAGAACATGCTAGAGCATTTGAAAAACGTTCGAAAGGAGACAACTCCCCATCTCATTATACAATGCCTAAAAATGGATATCTGCAAGGTCTCTGAGTTTCCTACTAGGGAGATCATTGAACAACCTAGAATGAAGAACATTAATCCATCTATGCTACCCCATTCCTATGGACTAACCATTTAGGACCCACACATTTTTGTTTGTTTGTTTTGGTATGCTTTTATCTTATAGATGAATAGAAACTCAAGTTATTTCCTTCTACCTTGAAGGATGTAGCTTTAAGATGGTTCATGAGCCTTGAAGGAAATAACATTACCACTTGGAAGCAAATGAAACAAGCATTCAACCAAAAATATAGGGATTATTGTCAAGCTAGAAATACAAGGGATGAGATCTTTCGATGATCTAGACAGATAATGAGTCCATAAATGACTTTGAGGAAAGATTTCAATTAACTTACAAGAGAGCACAAAACTACACCCTAGATGATGACTCCCTAAAACTGGTTCTTTTGAGAGGGGTCAAGGAATATTTGATGGAAACATTGAATCTCCTGACCAATAGGTACACCTACTAGCTCAATTATGCTACCATCAAATAAATTTTCAAAATATTATTCCAAGGCTAACAAAAAGAAAGGTACATCTAAAAAAATTTGGTAATTCCTTCTACTCTTACCCCTATTCTTACAAATAATGAAATTATAGGAATGTTAGAATACATTAAGACATAAATCTTGCACTCCATAGCCCCGCATCTCAATACATGTCAGGCTAAAAAAAAAAGGGGAAGAAGAAAGGGCATTAGCTATCTTTTGTCTTAAGTACACTAAAAGGCATCATCAAAATGATTGTCCATTGAATAACATAGATATATTTTCACATTGTGAAGAAGAAAACTCTACTTATAAATTTTCTTCATTTCCATGATTGAAATATGTCTATTAAGGAGCTAATGGGAGCATGGGAAGAGGCCAACAAAACCATGAACTTATCATAAAGTTAACTCTCCTTAATAATTCAATAATACCCTGCATAATTTCAAACTCAACGATGGTGCCCACTTGTTCCTTCACCTTGGTCCATGTCTACCTTGTGGAAGTAACCAAGCAATTTTGTCATCCCTCCCTACCAATCATTTCAGAAGCAGTCTCCTTAATGGAATAGTTCTACTCAAGGGTGGATACCTCCCATGACTCAACTACCAACCTCAATGCCTCCTGTCAATAACCTAACCTAGGTTTCTTTTGATTTCTTGCATTAATTTGAGTTGTTAGAAGGTTTGGTATTTTTTATTTTAGTGTTAACTAATGCATTTTTTTGCAGAATATATTGTTGATTCAATCTTATCAAAAGAGTCCAAGTTGCCCAACTACATTATCTTATACAATTTTTGGAATTCAAGTGTCTATATATGAGTCTTTTTACATCTTCGACATTTCATAATTGACTTATGGTCTAGATTCTGAAAGGTGTCAGCCAAAATCATATGGTGTACTCATGTTTTCATTAATAACATCAACATTTGGCAAGCCATATCCTTTTGGCATATATCTCCAAAATTTTTACTTTATGTTGTTAAATTTTATGAGCATATTTTCTGACATTACTGGCTAAAAATTTCAATTAATCTATGTCATATTTCAAGACATACTTGTGCGGCCTTATGGCTAAAATAATTTCAACATAAAATATTCTTATAATTTCATTTATTAGCTTGTTTTCAGGGCATTGTCCAAATTCCAATTTCTTTACTCTACATAATGTACATATTGTTTATATCCCTTTTCTTTTATTTGTTTCTTTGTTGTAGATCATTTTCTTTTATTTTAGTATATCAATTTGTTGTACATAGTTTAGTTGTAATCTAATTCAGGGTAATAAACTCTAGGCATAATCCCATTAGCTCACCCACCCTATGAGATTCAAGGAAGTTGGAAGCAAAGCATGAGAAACTTTGCTCATCAACATAGGTCCATCTAGAATAAATGAGATGATACATATAGCATTAAAATGACATAAACCCTTGTACTCACCAATATTATGGTTTAAACCCCATAAATCCTCTAAATAGAAACAATCAAGCTTCTTTATAGAGTTATTTTTCCTACATTTAAAATTTTTGAGAGGTATGCCACCAAAACTCTTCACCTCCTCCACTATTAGGTCACCATCCCCTCTATGGTTATTTGAAAGAGCCTATGCTATTTATCCTATGATTTTAATAGACTCTTCTTCCAATGGTATGAACCCCATGTAGGAATTCCTCCACAGATATGGCATGTCTTCAAGAGTGTAGAGTGTTAGGATGGGTCATAATATATTGGTCATCTATGGATCCTCAATGAAATCTAACACTTCCTCCTCCATTATTGTCATACCTACAACCTCCTTTCATCTTATCACCCTTTGCATCATTGCAGTTACAACCTATATTAACCCTAAAAACACCCTGAACAAACCCTTGATATTGTCCAACCATGGATTTGAGTTTGGTGACATGCATTGCCAAAGCAACCTAATCATTTTTCTTTGGGTCTTATTTGTCAAAGATTTGGTCTCCCTGAAACACCCTAGATCTCACCTAAGCGCACAACCATGCTTGCACCATTATAATAACTCTTGTTTGCGAACTACATTACAACCAAGTACCATTACCACTACCTCCATTTTTTTTCCAAAATAGATGAGTTATAGCTAGTATGGACATGCGATTTCTTCTTTCTTTATTTTTAATACTTCATTGTACATATTGTAGCTAATGCTCACCGACTATGAAGAAAGGGAAACCTATGAGAATATCCTCTCGATGAAAATAAGAAAGAACCAGTAACATTGTGGGAATGTAAGAGAGACCATCTCCAATGGAAAACCAACAGTCATGTCTTAGCCTGTGTAGGCTTAAATGATAATCAAACAACCTAGGGGTAGATTGTTATTGTTGTTACCAGCCAAGTTCTCATGTCCATGAACATATAATTGATCCATTCACATTTCTCAGTGTGTACATTTTTTCCACCACTGTAGAGGAGCCATCTTTTTCCACACTATGTTTTAGACAAGTTGGAGAAATTAATATTAAATTCCAAATCCAAACCATAAGATTTAACTATATAAATATATAGAGATAAATATTTGTAAAGTTGATTTCCTTTCTATGCAACTTGGACAAAATCCAAAAGAAAGAATATGAAGTATAAATGTTGAGAAAGCTTTTTGATCCCCAATTATTTCCTAATGTCATAGCATATGTGTTTCACAATAATTATAAACATTTTACATTCTCCACCCCATTAGAAGCATGCTCAAGAGGACGAACTATCTATATTACAGTTATATGAAAGTGTTTTCTTCATTTATTTTTTCTATAGAACTGTTTTTTTTCCTTTTTTGAACAAATATTTCTGACCATGTAATGCATTTTCTCGAAAAAAACCCATAAGATAACTCTATTCACTTTCAGTATGATACTTAGGGTAAATTGAATTCTTTAAGACTCAAGGTTAAAGAGAGCAAGTATGTCACAAAATGAGATTTAAAACTAGGTAAAAGAAAATAAAAAATTCCTCTTCAAAATACACAAATACACCTATTTTAACCAATGTAGAAGAGGAATACAACTTTCTTCATAATTCAAACCACACCTTTATAAAACTAATACCCACTCAACAACTAAGAAAGAAAACCTTATCTTAATTAAAAAGAGTAAAACTTCAATTTTAAATCATTCAGATTAGTCCCCTCTCATTAAGAAATTCAAACACTCCAATTCTGGTACCAATTACTTTTTGGATTCCATGTGGAGTCTATCCTAAAGAAAGAGTTAGGTGCCTCTCACACCAAACTTCCCCATGTTCTTAGAACCCTTGTCACTACCATCTTTTAAAAAGTGATAACTCAATAGAACTATCTTCCCACATAGTCATATTGTGGGTCCTTTGAATGAATTATTGTTTCAACTTTGGTTTTGGTTTTGATCATTAGAACTGTCACTTAAATTATGTTGGAAGAATAAATATCAATGTGCAACGAAATTCCAATGACGCACTCCAAGAATATCATGTGTATTGGTTTATGAAGCTAAGGTCACTTTCACCATAATATTTTTTAATATATGAAAATGCAGCAGCAGTTCCAACCACTGACATGCATTTTATTGTAAGAGGGACAATAAGCATCCAATGTAAATCTTTGGCCAGAGTCAAGGGAATGTTATTTTTTCATTTTTCCCAAAAGTTCCACCGAAATGAAAAATCAGATTACTGAATTAATGATCTTCAAACTTCACAATGTAAACCCCACAATTCATGAAGAAGTTGTTGGGCTTTGGTGAGATTCTTAGCAATATGCCTCATTTACATTTGAGGAAGGTATATCATCAATATTTTCTGATTGAGCAGATGTGATATTCTTCACATTGGAGCTAGGTATCTTATAAATATTTCTTCTTGTGTGGATTTGTTATTCTTCACGTTTGAAGAACGTAGGCTATAAAAAAAATTTCATTTTCATATTATGAAAAAATATATTATAAATATTTTTAAATTGAACATATGTATGAATAACAGATTGATAAATATTTTTAACTTGAACTAATGTATATGTATAATAGATTAAAACATGTAAACATTGGTATTTTTAATTTTATTCATTCACAATACATTAAAAATTTAAAAAATATTATTTGTATTTAAATTATTATATATATTACAATTTATTAAAATTATATACAAATGAAAATTTTTAAATTCCTTATTTATTCATACATCATTATTATTAAAAAGTGTATAAAGAATATTTATAATACTTTATTTATATTATTTCGAAGTTTGAAGTTTTTATAAATAAAATTATATTTTTTAATTGAAGTATTTATTCTAATTTATTGAAGTTATATACAGAAAGAGTTGTGAATTTTCGTGAATTGCTAAAATAGAGAATGTGTTATACATTTTAAGTTTTGATGAATAAGACTAATACAATTTGTAATACATTATGAGAGGATGAGTGGCAACCCTAATTATGTGAATAAGTTGATTGTTAATCAAGTTCATGTTGTTATTGCCTAAATAGAGTTGTTACTTAATCATTTTATCATGTTTGTATGCATCTTAATTCAAAATTTTAACTTTTTATATTAAAACATTTACTATTGCACTTTTTTCATCTTTTAGTACGATTTTCCTTTAACTCTAAAAATATTTCTTTATATTTTGAAAAGATAAGATTAATCTAGATACTTATTGAAAGTGAAGGATGATCCTATTATATCAATTAAAAGTCCTACACTCTAAAACTAGTTTGATATAAATTTGATGTGGATAATGTTCATGTAAATTAAAGTCTCACCGTAACAAATCAAAGGATGCTCAAGGATTCTGCCCAATAGCTTTATGTAATGTTATTTATAAGATCATAGCCACCCTGTAATGTTATTTATAAGTAACAAATCATAGGATGCTCAAGGATTCCGCCCAATAGATTTATGTAATGTTATTTATAAGATCATAGCCACCCTGATTGCAAAAATATTAAAACCTTTACTTCCGAGTATCATATCTCCTGAACAAATTGGCTTTGTCGAGGGGCAACAAATCCTGGATGGTCTAGTAGTTACTCAGGAGATGATTCACTCCCTAAATCAAAAGAAACAAAGGGGAATGATGATAAAACTAGATCTTTCAAAAGCATATGATCGCCTGAGCTAGAGATACCTCAGAATGGTGCTTGAAGCTTATGGTTTCGAAAAGAGATGGATCGAATGGATATATAGCATGATCTCAACCCCCATCTTCTCAATTTTGGTAAATGGTATCCCAACGAATACTTTTAATGCAACAAGGGGTATAAGACAAGGAGACCCTATTTCGCCCTTTCTTTTCATACTGGCAGCTGAAGGGCTTGGAAGAATCATCAAAAGAGAACTCAGGGAAAAGAGAATCAAAGGCCTAAAACCTTGGGGAAACAATCTGGCAATAACACATCAACAATTTGTTGATGACATAATGTTATTCGGAGAAGTAACTATAAAAGAGGTAAGGATGATCAAGAAAGTGTTGGAAATCTTCATGAAGGCCTCAGGAATGGAGGTTAATAAGGAAAAATCATGTACATTTATTTTTAACACCCCTGAGGCCATCAAAGCTCATCTAACTAGAACTTTGGGCTTTAGACAGGGGGACCTTCCTACCAAGTACTTAGGGAACCAGCTGGATATACACCCCACCCGGATGAAAAATTGGCAAGATGTTATAGATAAAATAAAGAAGCGCCTGACAAGCTGGTCATTCAGGTCCTTGAACATAGCCAGGCGAATTGTGTTGTTAAAGTCTGTCTTGCAATCAATCCCTACCTATCCTTTGTCCATCAGAGCAGCATCCAAAGGAGTGTGCACAAAATTGAAAGAAATATTTGGAAAGTTTGTCTGGGGAGGACCTAAACAACAAAGGAAATGGGCCTTAGTTTCATGGAAGAACCTAGTAAAAAGAAAGGAGGAGGGAGGACTGGGTATAAGGGATCCTGAAATGCTAAATAAGATTCTAGGCGCCAAATTATGGTGGAGATGGCTACAAGGAGGAAAGGATGTCTGGAAAAAAATATGGGAACTAAAATATAACATGCCGGAATCAACAGCAGGAAAACTAAGAATTGAGGAAGTACCAAAAGGGTCCTCTATATGGGAATTAGCAAGTCAGAACCGAGATGTGGTCAATAAACATGCTTTTTGGGAGATTCGTGGAGGAGGCAACGCCAAATTTTGGGAGGATGGGTGGCAGCAAAAAGATAAAATGGCAGAGATTCAAACCCTACAAGAGATCCAACAGAAAGCGAAGATGGCAGGTATGGAATATGTTAAAGACTACTGGAAAAATAAAGAGACCAGTGGAATATGGAGGACTTGGAGGAAACCAGAGGAATGGTTTGAAAACATACACCAAGAGATGGAGAAAAACTACACTAAAGAAGTAGAATTGAGAAAGATTAAAACTAGACCACGAATGGACATCCTTAGATGGGGAAGATCAATGAATGGGACTTTCACAGTGAAGGAAGCCTACTACTTGACAGCAAACCAGGAAAGGGAAGATGGAGCTATGGACTGGAGAATATTTTGGGAAGGAAA
Organism: Pinus taeda; assembly: GCA_000404065.3. Lineage (NCBI taxonomy): Eukaryota > Viridiplantae > Streptophyta > Pinopsida > Pinales > Pinaceae > Pinus > Pinus taeda. Next base: position 11,480 of record APFE031480003.1, on the reverse strand, counting down.
GTGGTGGCCGAAAATTACAATCTTCGCATGGTTGGTCACTAAAGGACGGATTCTAACCTGGGATAAAATCCAGAAGAGAGGATATTATGGACCTTCGAAGTGTATCCTATGCAGCAGAGAAGAGGAAAATGAGGAGCACCTTTTAAATAAATGCCCTTATGCAGGAAGCGTATAGGAAAAGATTGGATCGATCTTCGGGAAGACAATGAGAGACCCAAGCAGCATTCGGAACACCATAATGCAATGGGGTAAAGGACAATTTCACAACAAAGTAGTAAGAAGAATCTGGAACTTATCGGTGGGTTTTGTGATCTGGTTCCTCTGGAAAGAACGTAACAGGAGGATTTTCATGGGTCAAAGCAATCAACCTGAAAGAACTTGGGAGGAGGTGTGTAAATCGATCAAGGAAACTATTCTATCAGAGACATGGGAAGAGGAAGACTGGAAAATGAGCCAAGAAGAAGGAAGAATAGCTTCTAAACTAGATATGGAATTCAGCATGATCTACCCCAGAAAAGAAAAGAAAGGTAACCCCCAAGCTCAAAGCCCCAACCAATTCAGATACCCTGGCGAGCATTTCATAAAACTGAACTTTGATGGAGCGTCGGAGGGTAATCCTGGCCCAGCAGGCCTAGGCGGTATCTTTAGAGATGGCAAAGGTAAAACAAGGTGGGTCTTCGCGGAATGGGGAGGCGAGATGACGAACAACGAGGCAGAACTCTGGGCAGTTCACCAAGGTTTGAGAATAGCAGTAAGGAACAGATATATGAACCTGGAGATAGAAGGGGATTCGCAGATTACGATAGGGATGCTGAGAAAACTGAAGGATGGAAAGAGCTGGGAGAAAGTTGCAAAAAGCTGGAGGACAATGGGAATTATTCAAGATATAGCGGTATTACTAAATAGAATCGATTATAAAATAATTAACCATGTAAGACGCAATGGCAACAGGGCTACGGACCTCTTGGCTAATTGGGGGAGTAAAGAGGCGAACAACAGTTTGGACAGAAGTTGGTCGTCATTAGAAGCGGGTCACAACTAGGAAGGTCTTAAAAACATAATTACTCAAGACCATAATGAAGCAACCACAGTCTAAAAGAACGAGGACAAGACACCCGATCGGGATGAGAAATGTGACAGGCAGAGCAATTAATAGGAGACGGTGTGTAAGGAAGGACAGTGCAGCCAGGTCTCAAGATATGATGGACACAGGCAACTGGATCGGTGAGAAGGATCCCAGATCAGAGCGAAAGGACAGCAGGGTACCGAGGAATGACGGTGGAGGTGTCAGGACGTCAGACACAAGGCAGGGAAATGATTGCGAGGAGGCATGGGACAGTAGAGCGGTCAGGGAGGTACAACTTAAGTGCATGAAGAAGGGAGGAATAAGGAAGAAAGGGTGGTGAAGAGGGACGAGAGTAATTGAATGCAGGAAAACAGGCGAGAGCGGAGGTAAGCGGCAGAATACAGCCAAGAGAGAGCAAATTTTAGGAAACAGAGCAGAACGAACAGGGACGCACAAACCAAAGCCAAGAAATGAGGAAAGAATGGCAACAGAAGGGAGCAGGGCGACAGGGAGATGGATGAGAAGCAGAGCTGGGGATGGGGACCAGAGCCGAGGGGGCCAGGACGTGAAAGGAAAAGGAAAATTGGAGGAGGGACCTGAGCAATTTTATATTCCTGTATATGAAGTTTCTGAGGACGAGAGCGAAGACAACGAAGCTGAATTTGAGACGGCAGTAGAGGGGAATGTTAACTGCGACCGAAATGAGAAGAGTACAGGAAACAGAACCACGAAAAGAGGCCAGGAGGAAGATGAAGGTAGACAGGAGTCGAGTGATGAGGCAGGGAGAGGCAGGCAGAGGCGAGGGCGAGGTTGCCGAGGAAGGGGAGGCTAGAGTAGGCGAGGAATCGCTGACGGGCGAAGCAGGAGGGGTCGTCGCTGTCGCGAAGGCACAGTGGAAGATGGGGAGACCAGTGCGGGAGCGGACAGAAGACAGGGGAGGAGGACTATAGAGACAAGGGTTCGGGTAGCAGAGAGAGCCTATAATGAGAGAACAAACCCGAAAATCAGAAGAATAATTGAGCACTGGGAGGAAGAGGCCATTCAGGCACAGTCTGAGGAAGAAATGGAGGACTGGATGCATCTTATGCCGGATCCAGGCCATACCCGGGGCCGAATGACACTGTATAAGCAATCCCTGCACCTATATTGGGTCATGAACAGACTTATGGCCAAAGCCATGGAGCAGATAGCCTTAGAAATGGCTGAATTGTCATAGGGAATACCAAACCTGAAGAAAGAGTTGAAGAACATCCTTATCACCCTGCTCATGCAAGACAAGAGGCTGGAGGATCTTCAGCAGCAGCTAGAGGTGAATGGCTTGGTGATCAAGAAGGAGAAGGAGCAGCAAGAGGACGCTGGGAATCAATGAAGAAAGGCATGTTTTTTGATATAGATAGAAAATGCAAATTTTAGTTTTTTCTTTAGCTATGTATAAGACTTATGATAAGACTTACTTGAAGCTAGATATCAATAGTAATAGTTACAAGGTGAATGTTTACAAAGCCTGGAAAGACAATATGAAAACCTTTTATTTTTGGTCAGCAGTCAAAAACTATAGGTGGTCAATATACCTGGTTTCCCCTCGGGGCAGGTTGAGACCACCTTAAGATTGTAGTGGTTTCAATTTTGATAATAGAAAATGGTAACTCCTCAGCTTACAAAAAAAAATTTTAAGTCTCACCATAATGATATGCTACAAATCACATCATATTACTATGCCATTATAATAATAACTAATAATAATAGCTTTTAAGGTAATGATTGTAAGAAAAAGAGGGCTACAAGGGAATCAACTCATGTTTTACATTAACATTATCCACACCAAACACTATATCAAACTAGTTTTAGGGTGTAAGACCTTAAATAAATGTAATAGTATCATAGTGCTATGCCATAAATCCCACCATAGTGCTATGCCATTGTAATAATAAATTTCCAGGTAACAACTATGAGTAAAAGAGGGTCTACAAGCATGGAATTTATACTATCAGTGAATTTAAGAGTGAGAGAGAATGTTATTTAACATTCCTTGGAATTGCACTTAAAACTAATTTTTAAATGTAAAAAAATAAAACAAAAAACCAACAATAATCATATTGTATCCTATGCCAAGTTATGTTTAGAAATTTAAATTTTTTATATGTTGATTGATGACACCTCAATTAAGCTAGTGGATGCAAAGTTGGATTATGAGTATGTAGTTTTCAAATGTGGAGCATGGTTTGAGTATGGTCATTTGGCAACCACACCCAAAGAAAAAAATGGAATTAAGAAAGAACTCCAAACATTTGGGGAGAAATATAAGGAAGTGAAACCATTAACCTATGTGGTGGAAAGGCATGGAAAAGAACCATCATTTTATCGAGAGAAATTCATCTAGGATAAAATTAAATAAAAACAAAGAAGAAGCTCACAGAAATAACCTTGTAGAGGAAGTTGTGATCACAAAATTAGGCAAGGTAGATCCATCTCATATTACTCATTTTGGAAAAAATAAAGAAAATGAATTAGAGTGAATAAGAAAAAAAACAAAATATAACACTATAGTTAATAAGAATACAACAGGAAGTCTATTAAAGTAGATTGGGTGAATGAGATCACAAATGTTAATGCAACCTACCTTAATTCGAATCCCACCTAACTTCGGTGTGTGATTGTGAACTTTCCATGAAAAAATGGGATTTATAATAATATCCCCATAAATTCAAGCTCATGCCTTGTGCGTGCAATTCTTTTTAATTATTAATTATCTGAGTTTAAAACAAAACAAACAACAAAAATTGAATAACTCACTCTCTATATCAATCTCTATATCAAAATCAAGAAAATCTCTTGAATTATGAAATAAATAAAAATATATTATACAAATAAACCAATATATTATTTAATAACAAAAAAAAAAATTAAAACTTTAATAACTATTAATAAATAAAAATACATTATATAAATCTACTCATTACAAAATATGACTTAACTAGAAACCATGAAAGATAATTAAATGCTTTCATTACCGATGAAAGATAACTCAATGAGATACATTACAAGAGTCGACCATTGATAATAATGAAAAACATCTGGCCTCAGTTTAAACATCAGTTATGTCAAATCTAAAAAATTTAGAAAAAAAAATCTGCGGTTATGTCCAACCTAAAAAGTTTAGAAAAAAAAAAATCTATTGTTTTTTTCTAGTTATTTTAATTTTTTAATCATAGAATTTTATATTATATGTAAATTTAGGTTTGGATAAAGTAAATATATGAGGTAATATATAATTATATTTAAAAAATATATATGAGCTTTCTTTTCCATTGGAAAAATCGTAATTTTCATTATGTAAGAAAATTACATGTTGTGTGTGCATGATGCATATGCTATAAGTGAGGCATGGCCTGTCAAAAATGAATATTGTTCACCTATATCAATTCAAAATTTGGTGCCTTGAGTCCATGCAGGGAGGCCCAGTTTCAAAAAATATTTTTCATATTGTTTTTTCAATAAGAGTAAACTGTAGTAGAGTTCTAAGAAATAAACATATGTATATTTACAGATGGAGACTGTAAAAGCATGAGAAAAACCCTGTATCCAAGCTCCCATTGAGCCTACTGTGCAGCTATGTCCATGAAGGGCCTATGATAATACTGATAATGGGCCCCTTCCCTCTATTCCTGGATCATCCAAGTGCGAGAAGGCCTATTCGCAACCTCTTTGGATAATCGATTGTCAGTTGCGTTCCTTTCCCTAAAAATGTGATGGCATATGAAAATATCAAAATTTGAATAAAGTCGAAGAGCCTCATCCAGGATATGTCTCAATGTGTAAGTATAACATCTTTTTTTTTGTTAAGCCAGTCACATACAACTTGTGAATCCCCAAACAGTTGCAATGCTCTACAATGTTTTTCCAATGAATATTGAATAATAAATTTAGCAGCGGATAATTGAACAAAGTTGTTTGAGTCTCCTCCTAGGCCCATTTGCATATTGTAAATATGGAGGTCAGAGAGATACAGGATGGCTCCCCCTCCCCCCCCACACCTCCCCTCCTCTGCGGAACCATCAAATAAATCCCAAGGAAGTGAGTGGTTAATGGATTCAGGTATAAGAGTGCGAGGCCGCTGGGAATTATCATCTTCCAAGATAAGAGTATAACGAGACAAGATCCGAGCAACATTTAAAGGCTAGTGAGGGGATGCATTCAGGAATATGAGTCTATTGAACGCAATCCAAATGGCCTAGTTGATGAGAAGTGGAAGGTTGCAAAGTTTAGGCAGGACAACCCTTGTCCACCAGTTTGTCTAGGCCTCCACAGGATTAGAGATCTGCCACCTGATTTGTGTAGAGACTATTGTAGTAATTGTCTGCTAGAGTTCATGAGCAGTTGTGCAATCTATGAACAGATGCGAGATAGATTCCTCGCTGCTCTTGCAAATACAACACTGAAAATGGCCATTTTGGGCTTGCTTGAGGAGAATTTTAAATCACCTCACATGATTAGAAAATTCTTTTAACAGAGTTTAGAGTTAAGTAGGCGGTCCCAAAATTCAGGCCTATGTTGGCACGACCCATAGACATTAATAGCCCATATCTCCATCCCTAGGTCAGCTGAAAACAAGTATGCCCCAAGATAACCTGCCCCCCTCAACCCCCAACAGTTGCAGAGATTGATAGTGTGCAAGTTGAACCCCAGGGCAATGCCTCCCGAATGACCACTTGCATCAAGGCCAATAAAGGACCAGTCTGGGAGCATCAATTGTGATAATAGAGAGATAGCTTCAGCAAAGCTAAGGGTTCCCTGGAGGAAAATAACATCAATAGGAGAGGCAGATAGCAGTCTTCTAAGAGCCGGTTTTTTATCGGTCCTAGCTAGCCCTCTGCAATTGAATGATACAATCTTCATGAGGGGGCTCAGGTAATGGGCCTCGTGCTCTAAGAGCCCTTAGGATGGTAGATTTCCTATCAGAAGCAATTTCGTCTCCGGCCATACTCTATGCTTTAGAGAGGGAAGAGTAGCATCCTCGAGGGATTTTAGGGGGAGTAGGGGAGAGTACCAGGTCAAGACCAATTTGGTCGTCTTGCTGTTTTTTGGCCTTAGACCTGGTTTGGTATCTCAGGAAGGGAGGCTTGTCTTCAGGAACAGGGGAATATAGTGGAAGGGACTCCGGGATAAAAGAGGGGGTGATGGAGAACATGGCTAGGGGTGTGAGGGGGACAGGATAAGGGGGGGGGGGGGTGGTGGTGGGGAGAGAGAGATACTCTAGTAATCCCATGTTCGATGCCAAATGGAGGAAATGTCAAGCCATCAGCAATAGAAGATGTATGAGAGGGGTGAGAGGAGGGCGAACTCTTACTTGATGATGATGCTACCCTGGCAAACGCTCTGGCCCTTGTGAGTGGAGGAGAGGGTGACTGAAGTGCTGGTCTGTTGTGTTTCTTAGGGACCTCTCTGGAGGGTGTCTTTCCTGCATCCACCAAATCCGCTTGTATCCCTGGGTCTTCGATGGGAGGTTTTTCCTCCTGCTCATGCACTGACTTAGATGGGATTGCCCTTGCCTCTTTTCATGATCTTGCCTTATTATCGAGTTGGTAGTCCTTAAACAAATGTCCAATATTGTGGCAACGTCTACACCTAAAAGGTACCCATTCATAATCCAATGTCTATCTCCGATTAAAATTTCTCCATTGAATTGTGATGTATTCCTGCAAGCCATCACTGGTATCCAAATGTACTAATACCCTTACGTAGGCCATCATACCTATCATAAGGTAGGATTTGTCATGATCCAGGTATGAGCCCAAGACATTCCCAAGTCTCCTTAAAACATCTTCAAACCAAAATTTTAAAGGTAGCCTTGGGAGACGGACCCATAGGGGACCAGCATTTAGCTTCTCGCATTTTGGGTCAAATAAGGGCGTCCATCTGTGCAGGAACACCAGAACCTGTTATATGTGCCAAACCGTAGAGAGGACTCAATTCGTGTGTTCGACCCTTGCGAAATGGAGGGCAAGCCATCCCCTAAAAAAAGACTGGACAAAAGGAGGATCAACCAGATGCTGTCCCCAAACCTCCAATGTCCATTGCTTCAGCCTAGTTGCACTGTAGTTCCTCCCCTTGACTCTTCCAACCAAGACCCTGTCAGCAATCTCCATAGTATCGCTCAACTGAATGTCCTCTCTGAGCCTTAGAATAGCCTCATAAGCTTTGGGTTTTGGGCATCGCTGTCTTTTAGTCATTTGCAGCCTGTCTTCATCTGTGGGCTGTAGAGGTTCGCTCAGAGGAGGATGAGCCCCAAAATTAGGAGGGTCCTAAAGAGGCTCCATGGAGAAAAATCCAGAAATGGGTGAGATCCCTATGAAATTACCAGATGGGGGGCCCATGGAGGGTAGCATAGATTGTTGTTCCGGAGTGGAAGACACAGGCTCACTGGATTGAGTGACAGAAGGGACACGGGAGCCAATGGAGGGTGGAAAGGGTGCGATGCCCACCGAGAGATTTTCCAAGCCAGGATCCAGAGAGTGGTCCACGAAAGATAGGGTAGATGGCGACAGTGGTTGAGAAGTGAGTTCTGACAGTAAGGGGGTTACTTCCAGGAGTGTGGCCACCGAGTTCGAAAGACCTGATATCGAGGGCGGAGAGGCTACCGCATCCGAGATCGCTCTGTCAAAAGGGTGACTGCCTACGGGAATTTTCTGGGGATGGTACCAAATGGGGATTCCCTCCAGAGGGTCTTCCAAATATTCTACGAGCTTGTCCATAACCATCGCTATATTCCTGCTCCAGCTGCTTGCAGATTCCTTGGGGAGCTCGTTGCTAGTGACCGGGGGCAGAAGTGGTAGGACAGGAAAATGGAAGGTAAACCATGAGCTCTCGGTAAATAAATTTTTCTTATGGAAGAACATGCATAACCTGAAGATCAAATATGAGGTTTTTAATTTAGCAAAACTATATTTTTTTTCTAAAAAATTTTGAATTAGACAATAAAAATAAAGGGTTTTGTAGATATATATTTTATAAGATTAATTCAGAAAAAAAATAGAATTTACGTTACTGTATTGTTGTATTATCCATTGTCCTCTGCTCAGCTGCGCGACCTCTTTGGAAAGAAGGTCAACGACATCATTCCTTTCCGATGTTTCCTTGCAACATCTAGTGCAATTGCTAGTTTATTTCTTGGTGTGCGGTAGGGTTGGAATTTGGATTACTCTTTACCCATCATATAATTTTTTTTACGTTTTAGCTTTTTATGTTGCCCTTCAAGAAGCGTTATGTTTAAAAAATTTCCCTTCAAGATTGATGTTTTGATAATAAATTAACCCTTCACTAATAAAGGTTTCATTAAAAACACATATCTATCATAAGAAAAAAGAAATGACCATAATCCATAAATGACTTATTGAATTCTCAATTTTTGTTTGAAATTTTATGGAACACTCACAATAATATATCCATAACTCTGAAATCAAATGCCCTTCACTCATACATGCCATATCATTTGTATATATGAGATATTACTAAGGAGATATTATGTGATGTAAAGATGACCAACAAAGTAAAACTATAAGATAGACTATCCTCTACATCCTCTCCACTATCATAATCACATGGAATCAATGTGGGGCTCCACTACCGAGAGTTTATAGTCAAGAAAGTACAATGTATTAAAAGCATTTTAGTATTTCATAAGTGGCAGTAGATGTCATTCTTCATAAGCCATACATTTCAAAGATTTTAAGCGATATGTTGAGACACTCGATATCTGGTGCAGATTCTAGTCGAAGCGACACTTTTGTTGTTCCAAAAGTAACATTGTGACATAGGATAAATTTCATAAGTGAGAAGTGAGTCAGTAATATTGTGGCAAGCCTCTCGCCCAAACAATCCAATAAAGGTGGGTGGCCAATATACTTAGGGAGAGCTAGTGGCAACAAGCAAGATTGTGGTCCAAATTTATTATGACAAGGAAGAGGTTTTGTTCTTTCAGCTACGCATGTTTAATGATGTACTAACACACTCATGGATTGATTGTTTTTCTCATTCAAGTGGTAATTTTAATGATGTTTGCATAAGAGATAGATGCATATTCATTGGATTTCAAAGAAACTATTTGGATTTGGCTACTAATCCAACTTACCCAGATCAAATGAACTAATTCAATGTCATTGAACAACATTCCTTCTAAGGAGTATGAAATATATATTTTTTCTTCCCCTTGTCCCATCTACGTGACACCTATGGGAATTCAATCATATTAAGATTGACCATTATTTGATATATTATTTGATATAAAGTCTCTATTAGACTATATGCTTATTGATCACTTAGTTTTGTATATTTAGGGAGACTAGGTAAGAACCTTTGTTGAATGGTCTCAAATCCATTTTTCGTGGTTGTGTGCCCTTAGACTATAGGTGCTTTTGTGCAAGTTGTAAATATCTTAATTCCTACTTTATTAAAAATATGCTTTTCTTTCTACATGTGTGCATATTTGAATTCACTTGGGATGTCTCCTCAATTGGCATGGTCCATTCACATCCACCTCAAGCTGCATCAACAAGAAAGAAAATCGATCAAAGGTGAAAAGGGGCCTAAACAGATTTACCCATGGAAAATTGAAAGATTGCAATATTAATGGCACAAAAGAAAATAGATAAAGACTAAAAATGTGAAGCCTGGGAATAAAAATACCCAAAATTGTTATCTATGAGTTTATAGTTTCTATCTGTAATAATTCCTAAAGCATAAAAGAGCCAAACAAATGTCATTTCTAGATGGTTTTGTCAAGAAACGTTTCCAAGGTAAGATATCTACATTTTTATCATGTTTACAATTGAGTTCTTCAACACCATTTCTACATTTATTAATTTTAATAAAATAAATAAATAGTTTCTAGTGCTGATTTAGATTCGTTTCATTAAGATGGTCAAATTGTACAATTAATAAATTAGATTTTGGTTTACTTGAATGCTTAACCCACTTAATGTATTACAAGTATGTGTTTAAGTAACACACCTTGTTGGTGATGGATAGAGTAAAACATAAACGCCACTAATAGTTAAATATATACACACTTTTACAAATTTTATAACAGAATTGTGTTTATAAATTAGAATTGTTGACAATTTTCCTTTTAGCTTTATAGTATGTTTTAAAATTGCTTTTGTTTGGCTAAGAGTTTGATTTCATGGAATGTAAGGAAATAGGTTAATCGCCCAAGGCTCATTTGGAAAGAGTGAAAGCCACAATCAGACTACTGGTAGGGTAATTCTAGGGCATGGTTTTTCTTGAATAACCATAATGAGTCAACGTGCATTATGGATAGGTGTCAACAATGATTGTCCCCAATGTGAGTTTCACAACTAAATTACAATCATTTTTCCCAATATCTTAAAAATATATAGAAAAATATTAAAATACCAGAACAATTTACTAAATATTTTTCAAATATATTTTTAACTAAATCATCATAAAAAAACACTATTTAAAAAAAGAAATATATTTATCCCATTTTTAGTGTTTAATACTAATTTTTTTAAATATACTAAATTAATTTATACATTTAAAAAATGATTTAATCCACACAAATCTACAATTTCTTTAAAAGATATTATACTTAATTCCAATCCAAGTGAAAAGGTACCAGGATTTAGATAACCTATTAATGAAGTTTTCAAAAAAAATCTTAGCCGTCAAAATACGTTCTGGCTCCTTCTAAACACGTCATGCCCGAGGGTAATGTAAAAAATTTCAATGTATTTTACGGGCAAAATGTCCTCTGCCGTGGAGAGTTTATCTCTTTTTAAAGGTTATTACATCAGGTTTTCCCACCTTAATATCCTGCTGATCAGGTGGTGTCTTGCAAGTTTGCCCTGCATGCCCGTTTGGAGAAGCTGTTATCTTCGATCCCAAGGGTGCTTTTCCCTCAAGTGAATTTCGCCTAGGGCGACTACTTCCTGAATTGTTGACCACTGTAAGTGGCTGCTGCCTGTTTGAGAAGGGTTGCCTCTGTCCACCAATTGGTAATCTTCGCTCGCCGCTACAGACAGGCGGTGATAATTCAACTTGAATTGTAGATGTTTTTTAACCACTGATTAGTTTTCCAAAGGACTGTAGTGACTTTTTAATTTGAGAATTCTTTTTCGATGAGAATGGAGCCACACTATCAGTTCCTGTATTTGTTTCACCGTCTGTACCACCACTTTTTAGCCCCGAAAAATTTCTACGGTCATTTCCCAGACTGCTCCTACGGTTGCCATTTTGTTTGCCTATCGGCGTCTCATTAAGCTTGGATCTCTCCCCTAATTCTACCAACTTGTCATCTTGGGTACCCATCCCAAAATTATAAATACCATCCTGTACCTCAACTTTGCTTATCCCAGGTGCTTCAAGGCTCCATCTACGACTTCGCACTGGCGTTTGG
>APFE031480002.1:45901-89130 GCA_000404065.3 Pinus taeda | reverse complement strand
TTGAGAGTGCATTCTGAGCTTTTGGTAGAGTCCGCGGTAGCTTGTTCTACCACCTGCTTAGGCTTTTCGGCTTCCAGTAAATCATAAGTTCCCTGCCAGGTGGTTTTAGCGAGTCCCGCGCAGGTTGTGTCTGATATCAATCCCTTCTTACTGGTCATGATTGGTTGTGGCATGGACTGTGATTCAATAGAGCCTGCAACCTTCTTCTGCTTCTTTCCCATAATGCCTGAATTGCTTTGGCAAATCTATAATCTACACAGAAGAATGGTTTTGGCGTAATATCGAGACAATAATAAGACTCACAACTGAGAGAGAAATAAGAAGAACGTCGATATACTTGGCCTTTATTAAAACAGCGAGGATATGATCTATGGGCAGATTTTGAAAGGATGGGTTCATTAAGGGTCCGTATACAATCTGCCACCTTATAAATGCTCACTGTTGCAATATTCGCCTAAAGATCTTTTAAATGATGCAAGGGGCGTACTGGTGGCCGAGCGGGAATGATTATACCTTAATTTCCATTAACTCCGGCTTTCCAATCATTCTAACGGCTTTTTCTTGGAGAACTGTGCCTTATCTTATCGGATCGGGGAGGGGCACAATGATAGTTTTAACAATATTTCAAACGATGCCGATCGCCGATCGCCGATATCGGGTCGGGGCAAGGCTTGTGTGCATCAAGGTTTGGCCAAGGGAAAAAGCCGATTGCCGATCGCCGATATCGGATCGGGGAAAGGCTTATGAGCAGTACTTGACATACTAAGGGAACCGCCGATCACCGATATCGCCGATAGCTTTATCGGGTCGGGGCTTTATTGATAGGCATGATAATGATGCATGAAGGAAATGGCCGATGGCCGATATCGGGTCGGGACTTTGGCCGATGGCGCGATAGTAATGCACAAGGGAAATGGCCGATGGCCGATATCGGGTCGGGACTTTGGCCGATGGCGCGATAGTAATGCACAAGGGAAATGGCCGATGGCCGATATCGGGTCGGGACTTTGGCCGATGGCGCGAAATTAATGCATAAGGAAATGCCGATGGCCGATATCGCCGATAGCTTTATCGGGTCGGGGCTAGGCCTTTTGATTGCTTGATGCATACATATTTGCTTTAATTCCAATGTTTTTAAAGGGATATTGCTTTTCTTTGATTCATTGGAATTTATAAAGTAAGGTTTATTGACATCAATTTTATTATGAAAGGGACCCATTTCATATTTTAATGTTTTTGTGAATAATAATAAAGATGAAATGGGGGGTTGTTTGCAAGGCACAACAGTAGGCTAGGACCTGTAACTACAAGATTGGTCAGTGGTTACCTTGGCCGTATTCCCTTTAGGAAGCAGGGAACAACCTGAGTGATAACAATATCCCTGAACCTAAGGGAGATAACTATAAGGTCTGGAAGGAGAGAGTTCTCCTTCATTTAGGGTGGATGTACATAGACTATGCTATTAGGAAAGATGAACTACCGACACTCATTGATACCTGCAATGCAACGAACATAACACTTTATGAACGATGGGGGTGATCTAATTGCCTAAGCATGATGTTCATTAAGACTAAAATTTCTGCTGGTATTTGTGGTTCCATTGATCAACATGAAAGGTCTGAGACTTGCTGAAAGCCATTGATGATCAATTTGTCACTTCAAACAAGGCACTAGTAAGCACGCTAATCATGAAGTTCTCATCCCTAAGGCTCACCAGTGTGAAAGGTGTGCGTGAGCACATCATGCAAATGAGGGACATTGTGGCTCAATTGAAGAAAATCGAGGTTGAAATATTGGAGTCCTTCCTAGTGCACTACATCCTGAACACCCTTCCGCACCAATACAGACCCTTCAAAATCTCATTCAACACACATAAGGATAAATGGGCAATTAATGAACTCATGACCATGTGTGTTCAAGAGGAAGGGAGACTGATGATGGAACTGGGAGAAAGTGAAATGTTGGCAACACGTGGAAAGGGAAAATCTCAAACCAATCAGAAAGGGAAAGGTAAAGTACCTCCCCAAGCCAATATCAAGAAGGATTCCAACTGTTTTTTTTGTAAAAAGAAGGGACACATGCAGAAGGAATGTGCCAAATTTCAGAAATGTCTTGTGGACAAAGGAAATCCAATCTTGATTGTTTTTTATGAATCTAATATGGTTAATGTCAATATTAACACCTGGTGGATTGATTATGGATCAACAATTCACATTTCGAATTCCTTGCAAGGTTTGAAAAACCTAAAGAAGCCAGTGGGAAGTGAGCAAAGCATCTCATCGGGAAACAAGATGGGCTCACATGTGGAAACTATAGGAACATGCTATTTAACTTTAAGTAGTGGCTTTGTTTTAGAATTAGAAAAGACCTTTTATGTTCCAAGTTTTTCTAGAAACTTGATTTCAGTTTCAAGGCTTGTACCTTTTGGATATTCCTTTAACTTTTCAGAAACATCTTTCAGTTTATTTTATAAATCTGGTTGTGTTGGGAATGGTACTTTTTCTGATGGTCTTTACTGCATTAATTTACAAAACAATGTCACTTATGATTCAATGCATGTTCACACTGGCACTAAAATATGTGTTATTAAAGAGGATTCCTCTAAATTATGGCACTGGAGATTAGGTCATATCTCCATAGAAAGAATTAAAAGATTAGTAAATGAAGGGGTACTTAATACTCTGGATTTTACTAATTTTGAGACTTGTGTGGATTGAATAAAGGGAAAGTAGACCAACAAGTCAAATAAAGGTGCCAATAGGAGTTCAGACATATTAGAACTTTGGGAGAAGTATAAAAAGGCTTCAATGAGAAGGCATAAGGGAGGAGAGAATAGAGAGAAAAATCACTCTGCTGAGATTATCCCTGATCAGGACTGAAGATCCTTGTGGTTCCAACACTTCCATTATAGGAAACCCTTGTTTCCTTGAGTTATGATGTCTTTTCGTTAGTTGAGATATCCTTGTGTGAGTCATGGAAGGAGCGTTTTGAAGACTTGGGATTGGGTGAATCCGGAGGACAGTTCCGCTTGGAGCCTATGAGAGGAAGATTCAAGTGATATCATTCCTTGTTTTACTTTAGTTATCTGCAGTAAAAAAACATTTGTCTTGTTCTCAAAATCAATATTCTTCATGCTTATAATGTTGTTATTATGGTTTGCATATGAATATTTGTTTCAAATATATAACTAACTACCTTTCAATATGCTATGAAGTTGATTTCTTTATGATGCTTGGTCCATATACTGCTATGCTTATTTGAATTGGTTATTTTGCATGTTGAAGGATCAAAAGGAACTCCAAGAGGATTTGGACCCTGGTTGTATCTACCCGAACGAAGGACCCTCAGGTGCACCTCGCTTCGCGTGGTTTGCTTATATTAGTATCATGGTTATATGTAATGCTTGTTTTCCATTGTAGATAACCCCCGTTCTACTAGGGTATTGACCCAAAACCCTAGGGGACTTTGTCCCTCAACACTTCTTCAATAGTTTCTCCATCTGCGTGGTGATTTGGGAATAGCTTTTGATTAACTTTCTGTAGTACCCTGTATGTCCCAGAGTAGCGCACAGCTGTTTCACACTTCGCGGCGCTTCCAAATTCAGAATCACCACTATATTCTTAGAATCTACCATCAGTCCCTGTCTGCAAACCACATGTCCCAATAGGTTCGCAAAAGGAACAAGAAACACACACTTCTTGAGGTTAAGCATGATTTGGTATCTTTGGCAGGTATCCAGCATTAAGCATAAGCTTGCTACATGGTGTTTAACCAGCCCAAATACAATCCAATCATCAAAATAAACCTCCAAGAACATATGAAAATATTCCTTGAATGTTACAACAACCACACGTGAAAAGATGGCCGGCGTGTTCTTCAACCCAAACGACATGATAGTGTATTGAAAGCAACCCCACTCAGTTGTGAAGGTTGTCTTTCTCCTATCCTCTGGCACGATTTTGATTTGGTGGTACCCTGAGAACCCGTCAATGAAAGAATATGCTTCCTGCCCACTGATAGTGTCCAACACCTCATCTGTGAATGGAGTTGGGAATGAATCATGCACACAAGCGTCATTCAATTTTCTAAGATCCACACATATTATTATCTCGTCCTTCTGCTTATTTTCCTACACCACCATTGGACTTTCCCAATCGAATTCTTCCACTGGCTCAATGATTCCTGCTGTAAGAATTTTGTCTAGTTCTACGTGGACCTTCTCCTTGTATTTCAGATTTAAGCAGTAAGGTCTCTACTTAATTGGCTTTGCATCAAGTTTTAATGTGATCCTCATCATTCCTAAATCTTCGATGATTCCCTTGGAATAAGTCCTGGTACTTGTGGAGTAACTTAGTGACCTTATCCACCATCGGGTTGTCCTAGTAGTCGTCAAGCTTTGCAAACTTAGGTTCGGCCTCTGTACCAATTTTCACATGCTTCATTTTTATCGGTGTGGTTATGTCAGGGTTCTCAATCTGTGGTCCTTGAACCTAGCAATGGCCTTCTGTTTCCAGAATGTTAATGTTCCTCGGATCCTCATCCTCCTCTTCAATAGTTACATTATAACATTCTAGCACGCAACTCAGCTAAGTAGCCCATTCAGGCTGACTCAGGTCTAAAGGCTTTTGTAGTATCCTAAATATGGCTGCTTTTATCTCTTGTAATGCTTCATTAATACTTCCCCCCCATCCATGCTCAAAACTGAAGGTTATCATGAACCCTTCATGTAGGATATCCCACTTACCTGTCACATGGCAGAGCTCCATCTCTATATACCAATTCATGGGTATAACATCTAGGGTATGATAGAATAGGTGCACCCACTTAGGTTGTGGCTTTTCTCCATAGACCTTTGTCCACTTGGCTAGGTGTGCGCGCTGATCATCTTGTCCATCATACTTGTCTGTTAGTAGTATCTTAGGCTTCCCAAAACACGTGCGCATAATTCTCCTACATTCATGCCAGTCCTTAAAGCTCCCTTTGTGCGTACCCCACCACCTCTCAGGTGTAGAGTGCAGTACCCAATTCAAAGCTTGGAAGCTTTTCTTTTCCAACACTTCTCTTTCAAATCTATCTAAGAAGGTATCTATCTCACTTATCCCATCATAAGTAGGAAGGTATCTTACTTCTATTGATACGTAGTGCAGCGAACTTGTCATCATATTACAATTTAGTGTAGTCACCTCATGTAATCGATTCTGCCATTACTCTGTTTCCTCATCCGAATCTGAAGTACAAGAGTTCTCGTGCTCCCATTCAAGCTGTCCATCTACAGTGGGATTCACCCAGTCTTGGTTTCACGTTGTTATCTTATAGCTGCATTCTAAATCATCATCTCTTTCATAGTCACATACCAGCTCTATATAGCATAATCCTTCATCAAGGTCCAGAGGTATAACTACGTGTAGTGACTTCTTCTCAAAAATCATCTTGCACTTCTTCAAATTAATCACGTCATTCATGTTAGTGGCCCAATCAATTCCTAAGAGCATGGGGTAGGGATTGCTATCATCAACAATCTTTATTACTTCAAATTTTGCTAGCATTCTCTCTCCCTCAATATCCACAGTGATTCCCTGCAATCGCCCCATGGGTATTATTTTCTGTTGGTTCACTATTTGCAGGTGAATAGGAGACCACTACAGTGCAGGCCTCCCCATGTGCTCCCATGTATGATTCGACATAACATTTGCATCTGATTCTAAATCTAGAATTACTTGGTCCATCTCATATTCTCCGATCTACACGGTTAACCTCATTTCTCTTCCCATCCTTGTCTTATGCTTTCCAATATTTCGAACTACACATGGTTCTCCTGGTTCAGTCCCAATGCATCTGTTAATGAGTTCCTGTAATCCTTTTACAACCTTATTGTCGTACAGTAACTTCATGCATGATTCCAGGAATGTTGTAAGCATAGATGGGTCCATCTCCATCTCCGGTCTATCTTTGCTTCCTGAAGTGGAGGCATCAATGAAGCTCTTCTTAGCTTCCATGAAGGTTTCCCAAGCATGCTCCAAATAAAACTCCGCTTCTTGTACTAGAGCTTCACGAACCCAAGTACTATCTTCAGGTTGTTTTCCTTTTTCATCTCCCATCACGATTCCACTTTGGAGCACAATGTTCACATTTATATCTTCCTCGCGTGGTTCAGACCTCATCATCTACAGGTTCTGAGTTGGGGGAGGTGGTAGAGCTCCTTTTTCATGTATCCTAGCTATCAACGTAGGACAATCTTACATTTCATGATCAAACAAGGTGCAATATAAACACGACGGTCACGTCGAATTCATACAATCATGGGCATAATGTCCTGGCCCTCTGCAATTGTAGCATATCAACTAACCATGACCTCTTCTAGGTCCTCCTTCACCTTGACCTCGTCTGAACCCCTGAAATCCAGTTCGTGCCACTCCTGCATTCTGGTCTAGGGGTCGCGATTCGGCCTAAACCCTGTAGGTGGTAGTTCTATGCATCATTAGCTCATAGCTT
This sequence comes from Pinus taeda, assembly GCA_000404065.3. NCBI lineage: Eukaryota > Viridiplantae > Streptophyta > Pinopsida > Pinales > Pinaceae > Pinus > Pinus taeda. The sequence goes on along the minus strand of APFE031480002.1, from coordinate 82,638 downwards.
TGACAAGTGTGCTCATCATGTCCCACTGACTTACAAAAATTATAGAACAATTGTTGCGAATTTTGTGTATACTTTTGTAACAAATGGTAGTTGTCTGTAGTGTGTTTTCTGCCTATTTGGAAAATCGCGCACCACAAGGCAGGTGTCGTGCTAGTTCCTTCTTGTGCTTCCAGCCCTAATGGCATTGGTCCTCCTCCCTCGAGGTAATTTGCGAACACCGGGCAGTGGTCCTTATCAAGACCCTGCCCCTTACATTCTACGCAGCACACCTCTTCGCGCACTTCTAGTTGAGTTGTTCTATCCTATTTCAGACTCTGCATCTCCAAGCATAAAATTTTCAACTGTGCATGGATATGCTAAACTCCCAAGTTAGGATCCTGCATTCGGGTCTCATGAAGCCTCATCATGATCTCTAAGGCCTCTGCCTAAGTCGTTAACTTTTGTTGCAATAGTTCACTCCTTAAATGTGACGTTGGCAATGATACAAACCATTCACGATGTTGTCCATCCGTCAGATTCATATTAGCTTCACAAATCGTACACTTCAACCTCTAATCCAACTCCAAAGGAGTCTCACCTGGTAGCATCATCATTTCTTTGAATCAAATGATTGACTGTGCTTCAGACTTCGGCCTGCTAAATTCTTTGTTTAGCGCTGCTTGGATATCCGTGATTCCTGCATTTGGATGATCATTGGAGAGCTTAATATACTAGGTCAACGCACGGACCTACAGGGTGCTAACCAGTGTCACTTTATTTATATTGTCATATGTAACTCCCTGCGCTTCCCATACAGCTCTTACCATGAACCAAAATTGGTCTAGATCCTCATTGCACAATCCCTTGAACACAGGGAACTTGATCGTGCTTACCATATTGACTCGCAATGGTGGCAGAGGTGGTACAGGTGAAGATGGAGGTGAAGGAGGTGAAGCTGGTGGTGGTGTGGGTGGGGTGGTATTCATGGAATTCTTTGCCTTATCAAATGGATTGCACTTCGTGGCGAGTTCTTCCTCGTCCCCTCGCAGAGGTGAAATCAAGGGGCTAGTTTCTGGTCCCTTATTTCCTTCATTCTTGTAAGTTTTTCCAATTCATGTAGCCTTAAACATTAAGGTAATTGCATAACCCTCTTTTCACACAATAAAATTTTAATCCAAGTATTCAGGGCATTTACGTACTTACCTCGTAGTCCCTTGAGAAAGCGTCGCTCTACCTCACTGTAGCTCACTGAAGTGTCAACCATGAAATCGATAATGAATCCTCCTATAATTCAATTGAGCCAGTGATCAACAACACGCGTGATATTATCCTTTGATGCTTCCAACCTTCACACTAACTCTGGGGTCCAAACAGTAAGATTATCAAGTTTCCACCTTCCTTGGCTATCTGCTAGCTTCACAATCCACTCATACAACTCAGTAGGAAAAGACACGAAGAATATTTTGTGGATATCTATGTAGAGGTAGCAGTCTAACCAATCTTCTTTTGTCAGTCATGGGTTCCTGTTCTCCTGCGCCGCAAACTCGTAAATCCTCCTATCCAACCAACCTTCAATTTCCTTCTTAGTTGGATTCCAATGATACAACATCAGACATCTCTATGTAGATTTTGGTCCCGGCAATGGAACCATTTGTTGACTTGAGGGGGCCTAACTTAGGTTTAGAGTTAACTAGCCAAACAAGTCCCTACACTACTGGCCCTTTTAGTATCAGCCCGCAGTGCACAGATTGAAGTCTTACCCAAAGCAGTATTGGGGGATGCTAGAACCAAGTTTTTGAACCCTAGATATGTTTGAGGGGTCAATTTAATCCAACTATACCTACCTTTGCGTAGGGCACTTCGCGCACTGTCCTAACCTACGAGACCTTCACGATCTATTAGGATCACCTTTCGTGTAGCCCTAACCAGGAGCTAAGATGATTTCATGCTGCTAGGGAAGCAATCTGCGCTATTTCCCCAAGTTACACCACATATCTTACTTATCTTCTTAAAATTGTTAGTTAACTTCATGTAAACATATAACTTATCTTACATTTACTTAATCAACATAATCAGATATATTTGCGCACCATATAGACAGACGAAATGCAAATTATACCCAATATATTTGATATAGAAAATAGGAAATAAATACACAAAATTGATGTAAAACTTCTCTTTATTAATGCTTCAACAATTACAGACTCGACTCACCCTATGCACTCAGCTACAGGGGTCCACGCACTCAGCTGCAGACTACTAGGCCTTTGCACACTCAGTTGCAGAGCCTTCTCCTACTTTATGACCCAAAGACTTGACTCTACGCTTAGATCTTTCGCTATCCTTCTATTCCATCATCATTAATTCTAATTCGATTATTATCTATTATCTCTCAACTACTTAGAGCCTCGCTCTATTTATACAATCCCATGGTCCATGGACCATGGGTAGATCTCTAAAGTTGACATTACATTACAAAATTGAGGGTGCATGACCCTATGACTCATTTACAACTTTGCACTCCATGCCCACAAAATGTGGAGTCTTTACATTGGATTTATAACTTTTAACCAAAAACTGGGCTTTAAGTCGTAAAACTTTCCTTGGGGGATCCTGTGCCCAACAACATCTCAAGGGAGAGATCGATGGAGATAGGATCATGGGACACGAATGGAGGTCTCGTTCCAATATTCATTTACCTGAAGCCAAATCATCATTTTCAAGCTTTCTAGTAAGAGAAGCTTCTCCTCCATTTTGGGAAAAACTACCTGAAGGGGAAGGGTGTAAATTTTCCTGATAAAAGTTGCACTAGTAGCGCTAGGAGTGTATGGTGAAACAAGTGATCAGCACAGGTCACTAGTTATGCAAAAGGCATTGATATTAAAAAACAAGGTTTTAACAAGTTCTCTAGAATTATTTCAAGGCAAGTTTTATTCCTTTTCTTCAGGGATATTCTTCTAATAACCACAAACATGTTTCATGGTGAATGCAATGTTTATGACATCTTTCATCATTTTCTGACACTGGTGGCATCGATGACACAAAGTGCGACACTTTAGGATACGAGACTAGGAGTGTGTCAAAATACTATATAACAATATTATGTTACCATGATTGTGTCACACTCTTGTCTTAGTGAAAAATGGATGAGCCTGTTTAGACTAATGGATGGATGGTGATTTTTGATGTCTATAGAGAATTTTTGAACTGTTGCAAATAATATGGATGGTTGATCAAGTATTGTAGAGGATGAGGAAGTGCATTGACATGTTTCATTTGAGAAAAGTTAAATAAGTTGTCATTTTCAAAACCATATGCTACTCCTGAGAGATAAAGTTGCATACATGCACAAGTATCATGAACAATAGTCATGTATGCAACCCTACACTTAGAAAAAAAAAAAAAACTATTAGATGTTCCCATGGTAATATCCCAAGGTTTTCATGTGACAACATGTTTACGATGCTAGACCCACCAAAATTCAAGGGGATCTCCCTAGTAAGAAGTCTCAATTAGACCTTAGGCTATTTGGAGTAGGAGCCCTAACAGTGGGTGGTAATGTAGTGTCTTGACCACGATAGCATGCAGAGATAAGTATGATGACTTTGGTTGGAAGCAAGTGTGTGACCTTACAACGAGTCAAGTGAGATGGATGGGGGTTCTAAGACAAGGAAGGGAAACGGAAGTGTGTCCCTTAGAAGCCTATAATAGTACGAAGCCTGAATGAAACACATGAGTGGAATGACATCACAAGCTGCAATGTGGAATAATCCACAAAAAAAAAAGTGACGAGTTAATCCAACAACACAACTTCAACAAGATTCATACAATTTCATACAAAATAGTTCCTAAGAAAATGTGTAAGTTAAACAACATACATTTCCAAAGAAACCAAAATAGCCCAAATATAGTAACAACATATGCATGAAAACATGTTGGCTTAGTTATATTATTATTAAGTGAAAGTTCCATCAATAGATACACCATTGACAACCACTAGTGCCAATAGTGGAACATTGCAGTCAACACTACCTACTCCATACACTGTGGAGAAGCCAAGGCTTGTGATAATACTCCCAAGATGTCTCTAAGCTTAAGCCTAGCCAAATGCTTGGCTCCCAAAATCCACTTCTATGAGTTATGAGGTTCTATTTATAATAAAGGGTGGGGTGACCCTTGACATTCCCATTTGACTCTTTGACTACTCTTATGACTCTTCAACTTATTTACAAATAACTCATTACATTACACAATGACTATTCACATTCCACCAATGACACTTGGAATTTCACTTACAATATATTCACAAATAATATACAATTTCCACATATACCCATGTGAGACAAAATAGGTTAGAGACAGCCAGACAAGACACAATAGTATGACTCAAACGTTTGGGGGAAGACCAACTTGGAAATATCCACCTGATGACTGTCGATGACGTATTGATACCAAGCTTGGTACTATGCTATTGTGTCCCCATACTGATTGATGGTGTCTTTATGGAAGTGAACTCTTGCCTCCATAGCTTATGGGTATATTATATGGGAAACTTCGTCCAACTCATCCTAAAGCATGCGCAACATGGTCTTGACTACAAAAGAACCACTGATGTACCTCTACATTTTTTCTAGGCTCATCTCCAAGTCATCATTGGTGGCCTCTCACCTGAGCTACTCCATGTACCTATTGATCTCTAGTTGGACTTGGTTCTTCTCCCTGGCTACGATGAGGGAACTGATTGACATGATCATATGCATCCTCACCATCATATCCAAACTCTTGAAAGATCGTGCATATGAAGCTTGTATGTTACTTATAAATGAGGCAAGCTAATCATAGTTTTGGATCTACATCTAGATCTTTACTTTGTCTAGGTCTACTTTCCACTTCATCATCTTGGGAAAGTGAAGCAGGTCTCCTTTGTATCTTATTGTCCATTCCTGCACATGGGCGATATCAATGTGTATGTCTTTGAGAGTTTGGACAATATTTATGCTTTCTCCGTTGAAAACCAAATAGATGGACAATCACCTTATGCACAGTGAAATATCCCTCATAAATTTTTCACATGGTGGCCTCAAGAGCTAATACTTCAGCAAGTATCACCTTTCTCATTTCTTCCATTTCGTATCCTATGGATTTTTCTACTTTCTACGTCACCGCTTGCAAGTTCTTAGCCATTTTTTCATTCTGTGCTAACAATAACTTTACATTTGAGCTTGTGGTTCTTGCATAGGCCATAGTGGTAATGGCCATGGTGACTGGATGCTTCTTGAAATTTGGCACTGTCCCCCTTTCCTTCATAAATGTAGGTGACTTGTGATAATCAAGGAAATGCATTCTTCGCGCCTATACAATCCTCTGCTACAACTCAAAAATGACAGATTGTACACATCCATCACCAAACCCTTTCTCGCTTAGGACTGGTTATGATATTGGAGGTGGTGGGGACTAAGCGATGACCTCAGATACTCTTGGCATGAGGTCGATGTCTTGGTCCTATGGCTTCTGTCCCAACTCCATGTCCGTTTGTTCAACCATTTTCTCAATCTGCTGAGAAAGCTCCTGATCATGCATCTGCTCACCCTCTTCTTCATCTGCTGGTTGTTCTAACTCTCAACCTGTATGGGCACAGTTTAATCTATGATCATGCCTTGCCTTTCCTCTTGATCCTATTTCTGCTTATCTTCCCTCTCTCTCCTTCTTAGCTCTTGTTCCTCCTTCAAATTCTTCTCTGTTTCCTACAACTTCCTTTCTTCTTCCTCCAACCTTTGCTTCTCTCTCTTCCTCTATTCTTCTCTATTTATGCATTGTTTCCTCTTTTCCTCCATTGCTAAATGTACTTTATTAATGAGAGGATCTTCTCTAAACTTGTATCTTTGCTCAACCTGTGGGTTCTCAAAAATATTCATCTTACCCTTATCCTACGCTAATTTGCTGCATATTTCTGTTGTTGTTGTTGCTTCCTACGGTGCTGCTGTCTGCAGAGCAGATTTCCATTATCTGGCTATGCTGACTGGGTCATTGAGCTTGGAGTGGTTGTAATAATACCCCAAAGGGTCCTCCTCTACCCAATGAAATTCCCCATGGATCCATGTATAATACACTCTCGCACATTGGTTCTTTCAAATATCATGGGGATCATACATATTGTAATTTTGGTGCCAAACTCATACTTCACTATCTCCTTGTCTTCGACATATGTATCTTTTAAGCTCTTCATCTCATACAATCTAATCCACAAGGGAAGAGAAGGCCAAGGTGCCTTCTTCCTCCTATGAAACCTTGCTGATAACCCTATGTTGATGTGGTATGTGACCTCTTGCATGACCAACTTGTATATGGAAAACCATGGTAGAACATGTGGAGGCTTCTTTCCACCAAACATCCTAATGAAGGTGCCACCAGGTGAGGAATACTAATCTGAAATGTTACATAATGCCTCCATTTCTTCTTGGGACATGCAAGGTGGATCCCGCTCAAAGATCAACTTAAACATCAGGGTGATGAAATGGTAATCTAGCCTTGCCATAACTCCTCTGTAGCTACACTCAGAAAGAAAATTGCAATAAATATTAATGGCATGCTCCTGTGGTGTCCACATCTAACCCATGCCAAACAACTGGTGTTCAACATAGATTGCATCAAGTAAATAATCAATCATGTAGAATCTCCCTTGGTCATCCTTGGGAGGATTTCGGGCATTACTCACATGGTCTTTCAACTAATGAGCCAACAAATCAGACTAGTTGAATGGTTTTTCATTATTCACCAACTGGTCCAACACAACAACCCAATTTTGTAGAAATGCCTCTTGCTCTTGACCGTATAATCTACATGCAAAGATGATTGAGAAATGGTAGGCCTTTTTGAGTGACTTCGTCTTGTAAACATGATTGGGCATGGGTCTGAAATTTGACGGATGTTTCACCCAATGCTTTATAATATCAATGGTGTTTACATAGCTATGGCTGGCATAGAAAAGTTCATCCATGCGATTCATCGATTGAGTTAAGTGATACATCTGATGATAATTATCCATCTTGAAGGTAGCAAGTTGTGTTCCACTCATACTACTGAATGTCATAGTCTCGAGATCTGTGTGAGACAATCCAATGGATGATGTACCTAAATGAAACCTTATGTAAGCCTGACCAATGGATATTGACATACACCTACTAATCTTCTAGATCTTCCTTGAAGTCTCCTACAAAGATATCCTTGATTTCCTACCATGTTAACTTCATTCCCTTCTCTATGAACAACTGAGTGTCTGCATAAACTGGTAGACTTACTGACACCTGCTCAACTTCATCCCCAGTGCTACCTTCAACAATATCCTTTGATTCAGCTCTCTTGGAAGCCATCTTACCTATAACTGTGGAGATTTTCTCAGCAACTATTGTACCTAGAGACAAACAGGACACTCATTGCATGCAAATATTAGCATGAAACCAAAATCACTTCAAGAATAGACCAAAGAACAAAATGGGCAACTATTGGGAAGAATTGTGAATACTGACTCTCAGAGGTGGCTAACTGCCAGTTTGTTCTATGCATCGTGTAGTCCCAACTGCCAGTGGGGAGGTACTGCTGACTGGAACTACGTAATGCGCAGTTCAGTCAGGCTTAGGTCAGTTGGGACTGTGCATTATGCAATCCCAATGACCAAGACTCGGGACTGGCTCTTGAATCTATGCAGTGTGTAGTCGGAGCCAAGCCTTGGCAGCCTCTGCACAATTCCTGGAGCCAAGGTAGAACCTTGAGATCCAAAAATTCATAGTGCATGCTTGGGAAGAGCCAGATATGGGCTAAGGAAGCCCAGATTTGTCGAAGAGAAACTTGAAAATGAGCATATCTGCACGTAGAAGTGAAGGTGGGTGTAGATATGAGTGAATGATGATGCATGCAAACAAAACAAGTGCAAAAATCAATCAAACTGGAGAAAAATGAAGCATGTGGAGAGAGTTATTGTAACGACGACTATTAGTGCAAATGTTGGGTTATGCATGGGACACTTGGAAAGGAAATGAAAAATGTAACAACACTTCTTCAAGCTAAAACACATCAAAACGCCAAGGATTATTCAATAAAATGGGTAAAACATTAGTCTCACAAGCGAAGCAAACAAAAGCAACAGAAAAGCAACAAAATACTAGAAAAGCAAGACTTACCTGGAAAAGCTGCAATGACTATGCCGAAGGTTACTAGATGTCCATAGGAATGATAGAGCTCCAAGATCTAATGGGAAAATGAGCTCTAGGGTGTCCATTAAATAGATTGGGTCGATTTAGGGTTTATGATGCGAAGGCCGAAAATCTAGGAAAATGTGACACATGGCGAGAGTTTCCAAAAATAAATCAAGTGTAACTCCGACTGCTAAAAATACATCCCTATCTTTTAGGGATGTTTTTTTATCTTTTTGCTTTTTTTTCTCTTTCAGGAAAAAGATGCCATGCATGCATAAAGAGATTGCACAGTTTTCAGATAAACCAAACAACTCATTAGCTCATGCATCCAACAATTGCTAAGGGAAAGAATTCCATCACTAGAGTGTCGAAGGTATTTACTGACGTGCATGGTAACTCAATGCACCACTTGGTTGCGTTGCTAGTGAGGGTGAGGGGAAAAAGAGGTAGATAGACACTATCATCTACCATGGAGTTAGAAACACACCAAAATGATAGGTGGTGATATGGTTTCCCAGATCCTCCCCTTGTTTCCCTTCGAACTTGGGGATGTCTATTGGTATTTTATACGGGATTGGTGGCTAAAGTAAGCTATGATAGATGGGGCCATTTTTAAGTTTGTACAAGTCAAGGATATCCAATGTTGCCAAGAAAGGCAAAGTGTGTGGTGCCCTTGATTCGGACCAAGTCAATGACATATGACTTGAGGATCCTTGCAGTCCTCCCATCGCTTGAGTCCCAATATTATACATAGGCTGCATGGTATAGTAGTTTCCTTGGGGTATGGTGTTGTAGTGTGGATTTCCATGGGGATTGTGATGTTGGGGTATAGAATTGCCCCCAGGATAAGCAGTGCCCCATTAACTCATTTGAAATTGTGAGTAGGGTGCCCCATGGATTGGTTGGGACCTCCTTGAGGATTCCCACCTGCCAGAGAACTAATCATATTCCCTTGATTGACATAAAGAGTGCTCATGTCAATCAGCAACTAAACATGCATGCCTGAAAATGGAGGGGGAACTGATACGCTCCCGATCGGTATATGCATATTGGGAGCGCCCCCAGATACTTAAATTTGGGGGTTTGAACTATACAATGGGTGCCAACCATATTGTTAGTTGAGGTGACCCATGCTAAACCATGCTATGTTGAGCATTATAAGCAGTGATGTATGTAGCGCTTGTCAAAGGTATAGAGCTTGAAACTAAAGGGGTGGAACCTGGCATAGACTGGGTTCCACTCATGGAGGGTGTCATGTGATGGTTTGTACTTGAGACAAATAGGATAGCAGGGTTTGCCATCAACCGTGTGGTCGTGACTGTCAACTAGGGAAGTGGTGGGGGACCAAAAGTGTCCACAAAGTTCCATGACTTGTTAGTCATCGACAGGATGGATGAAAATGTTTCAACTAAAGAAAGAGGGAGTACAGGTGCCACAGGAACCAAGAGTGGGTCCAACGGATTCGTGAGCAGAGGGTTAAAGGGAGGAAGAAATCTTGTAGTAAAGAAATCCTCTGGTAAACTTGAACCCTCTGTTGTCCAAATAGATTCTGTGTGAGACCTAGGAGACTGATTGCCCGAAGATGGGGAATCTAGCTCATTGGAGCTCGACAGATCTTCTATAATGAGTGGAGGAAGTCCTAACAATCGTATAGATTGATGACGAGGGCTGGATGTAGCCACGGTGACCATTAATTTTTATCATGATATTTGTTAAATTCTCAATGATAACACTCGGGTACCTAAAAAATATAAAAAAAATACACTTAGTTGATCAATCAGAAAAGAGAGGGAAATGACCCTGTCTCATAAGCACCGATCACTAGAGATGAACCCAGTATCACAATGGATAACAGAGAGGGCTGGCCAAATGTACAGTTACGGTTACTCTAGAGCTTTGCTCGAGCCTCAGATTAAAGGGCCAAGTACTCTCTTGGAGATGAGCACCCTCCCAAAAACTGAAGACAGAGTAGGTTTGTCTATGTTAGGTACCAGGGCAGCCTACCCTAGTCACCTTGTGTAAGTCCCTAAAAGTTTGACCATTAAGGATACCTTAGATCATAGACACTATCAGGGGGACATAGTCGCAGACAGTACACTATGTGGGCAGGATACCTATGTCCCCAACTCGACTCTGAAATCCTCGAAGGGATCCCCAATACATAGAATACCCAAAGGAGTTGCAAGCGAAGGTGGGCTACCTTCAGTTATAGTCCGATGTTGTCTCATATTTAGGTCTGCTTTGACTGGAGTGGTCCCAGTAGTATGAGTGCGGAAGGAATTTTCTCTCTTTTAATGACACTAGTTTTGGTTTTTGATCTTGGGCAGTTTACTCACACTGCCTATCCCAAGATCCTAGCCTTAACCAATGTTTTTTTGCTCAATAAAGAGTTACTGATTGATTTTAGGTGAATTTTATGTGTACTTTTTTAGTGTCTTCGGTAGGGGAGTTGACGTATGAAAATGTGATGGGAGTTTGACTCAAAAATCATGCAAAAGACAATGCTTAAAAAAAATACCCAATTCGGTGAAACAAGTTGTATTCTACAGGTGAGAGTCTTTCACATATTCATATTTGTTCCATGCATCCTAGTCATTATAACACATGCATAACCAACATAAATCTTTCCAATGCTTTCTAACAACTATTTGAAACTGAAATAAAGTAGATTGTAACTAGCTAAGCAGAATAATGAATAAAAAATTGTTGATTTTTCTTTGATAAAAACTTTTTAAGAAAGAAAAAAAACTTATTTCTTAAAAAACCAATCTTTTTGAGACACAAATATTGCTAACAAAATGCAGATGCAGATCCCTTTCAGTCCATGATTAGGCTTCCCATCACTTTGATTTTACAAACACAACTATATGTCAAGATTTGGGGGACTAACGCTCTGTAGCAGTGGTCACAAAGAGTTAATGGGTCCACTAATGCTCTGTTTGTGAAGACATAGAGCTTTTTAAAGAACTGTTTAGTCTGCTAACCTGTGTTCGTGTGGGAAAAGAGCTCAAAATAGGGCTTTTAGGATCAGATTCAAGGCTGAATATATGAAGATAGAATGCAATAAGGTTTTGGTGGGTCAGAAAGGGAATGCAGAAGTATAGGGCGGTCTTAGAAGGAGGAGGAAACTAAAAACTATTTGGGTGAACTGGGAACTAAATGTATAGTCCCCACTGGAGTCACCAATTTTGCTATAGGATAAAATGCACGGTGTATGGAGAATGGAGATACCCTCAAAGGTCTTCCCAAGACCTTTGGCAGGCTGTAGTATTATCTGCAGTTGTCACAAAGTTACATGCATGTCCATAAACAATAACTAACTATCAAAGCAAGACATATTGATTACCTCAAGCCTTCGTGTAGATTTTCTAGAGAGCACAATGCAGCTAGGTGGAAGTCCCCTAAGCCAGCTACAGATCAAGTCCTACACATAGAAAAGATAAGCATAATCACAACATATAACCTTGATAACTAATACATGAATACATAAAATACATCTAGTTACACATAACTAAGCTACTTATGCTAAAAGGTATTGGAAAAACAAACAAATGAATGATAGTACCAACACCATAGAGTAGATAGTACAACTGCAGTTCTATATTAATGTTAGAAGAGTGATTACAGCCATATGTTGCATCAGTCTTTCCTTACCCCTCCATATTCTCGCTCTCTCCCCCTTCTTACTAACCTCTTAATTGCTTAGATTTGAGACTATGCTCAACAATCAAGTAAGCTATCCTTTCAAATGATCTGACCTCTTCCACCATAGCCCTAGCTTTGATTAGGTAGCAATTGATTTAGGATTGCGAAGTTCCTCCATGAGTCTCTTAAGGTAAAAGCAATGATGTTTCCAAGATTTTCAGCTCTTTCCCATTTGGCTCCTTCATTAGGATTTAGAAATCCCACAAATAGGTCGCACTTGAGATGTTTCCTTGCTTTTCTGAGTAGATTTAGGAGGAAATATAGAGATATTTATGAGTCAATTCACTCCGTTGACCTATATATGCTCATTAGGATCCACTAACGTTGTTCTCGAACCAACAACTAGAGTTAGTAGGGTCACTAATGCTCCCTTAGGCTTACAGAGAAGCTTTATAAAGCATGTTGTCAGTGTTTAGCCAACGTTAATGTGGAAACAAGGCTTGTGATTTTGGTCTTTGCTTCATCTATCATGTCTTCCCCTCTGAGATGATGAGGGGGCCATTTTTTTGTATAATAGGTTGTAGCCACTACAACACAACCTCTATTTCAACCCATCAACAATTACCATTAACAAAGCCAAGGGAATTTATGGTAGCATTGACAAGGCAAAAAGGTTATAAAAGGAGAAGGAGTTTGAGCAATAGTATGTGCATTCATTCAAAGTTGCTTGTGATTTGTTTTGAACAAGTATGTATGAGGGTACAAGGAGGAGGTTCAGATCTAAATATTTTAATGAGAGATCTGATATAGATCTGATTGAAACCATTATTACTTAGCCTAGCTTCATATATGTTAAGTTGTTTGAAAGAGTAGATCTAATGGTTTGATTTATGTAGAAGTGTTCTTTAGTATGGATCTGAATATGCGATGGAAGAGATCTAATGTATTTGAACTTATGAGATCAAATTGAAGTGCATGTGTGGTGGTTGTATGAAACAAAATTTGTGGTCACTTACTTGTTTGGTGTAGGACTATGGTCACGCTCATTATTTTGCAAAAATGTGTGTATGTAGAGATCCATGACAATTTTTGTTTGATTTTGACAGAGTTTTGAACAACAAAGGTTAAATGCATGGCATAGGACAAAGATCTCCAAATCTAATGTGAATAATTCTACTATGTTTCTTTGGTCTCCGTGGTTGTGCATTGATAATACTACTTTGAGTTTATTGTTGTTCATATTCTGTTGAAGTTTCTTGTCCTCTATGATCCCTCTCTATTTGCTGAAATTGTAAATTGTTACTACTATTGCTCACATTATACAAGAATATGAGTTTCAGGGATTGTAATTGTTCAAGGAAAGGTTTTCTAATTGATTGAGTTTCTTGTTGGTTGATGGTTCATAAGTAAGGTAGGGAAAAGAGTTGGATGATGTTGTCGTAAACATGGAGAGTCTCGTTAGAGCACTTGATCGATTTGTGATAGATGTTTAATGATTAAATTCTCTAATATATGTACACTAATTTTTCTTCTGAACAATGTGCACTTATGCAGATCTAGTTCTTAACAACTGAGTACAACTTCTGGGTAAGAGTCCATTGATTTATATCAATGCCTATTGACCGATCTTGGTCATTTCTACCGATTGGTTGATGAATATCAAATATTGATGAAGTCACTATGACAAATGATTTGCTAACAAGGTTTGATGAAAATGATTTAAGATCTTGTTGTGGAAAAACCACAACCCCCCATTTTTATTTTATTATCTTCATAATAAAAATGGGAACCATCTATGTAAATTATAGTCATATTACCCTTTAATACTCCCATTTGGTTAATTGTGCAACATTTTTACGAGATTTTTGTTTTGTTCAGATTTTCATTGCGATTGCTTCATTATGTCCAGTTTCTCAATAACTTTCCACCGGTTCTAGTTTCATCTCATTTGGACTTATGGTTTGCAAATGGTGCCTATCCAAGGTTCAACAATTTTCATTGTCTAGGTTAAAAAATGTACAAAATGTATTGTACTTTATTTTTATAAATATAATTTTTGTTAATTAAATAATTATTAACCTATATTCATTAAAGTTAGTTATATTAATTGTTTTTTATTTTTAATATATTTTTTAATTATCTTACAAAACCACCAAATTTAAGAATTTTTATATATATTAATAAAAATTTATAATAAAACATATATTTCACTGCTTCTTCATAGAGAGTCAGGGCTTTGGCACACACTCACCTTGAGCATCATGTGAGAGATGCCACTGTATCAAGAGGAAAGAGTCACAAGATATTAAAATTTGAAGGGTTTCGGCCGAAAGAGTGAAAAGAGCCGTAGCTCAGTCTTGAAGCCACCATTGTCTACATGCAGGAGAAGCCAATGGTCATTTTTATCTACATCCCACCTATAGCCAGAACCTCTAAATCTATCTTGGACTAGTACTATAAGCCACAATAACATGAACGCATAACAGGAGCATACTTTGAAATGTATAATAGGAATGGGAGAGAATATATATCATAAAATGATTTGTGACTTATCAGCTTGCCAAGCATGGTGATCTCTGCCAATATCCAGTCAGGAGCATCGAGACCCCCATACAGTAAGAGACCATTATAGTTCTCTAGTTGAGCGATGTCATATTGGGGGTTATACGAGTTTTATGTTGAAGAACAATGGGCATTGTGAGTAGCATGGTTAGCAGTGAGAGAAACGAGTAGTGAATAGTGAGCAGTGTGAGAGTAGGGAGCTTTTATGCAGTAGAAGTATTGAGCAGGAAGCAACTTGTAGCCTAAGCGAGGAGAAATGATAACCTAAACAATAGGGAGTAGTGCAAAGTAATCTTGGCATTTTATAGACCTACATCTTCCTTGGAATAGGTTGGATGGAAAACACATTCAAACATGACAATGGGAAAAGAAATTTCAGAACATGTGGAGATAAATGATTTAGGGCAAGTGAAAATTGTCTCATCCACCAAAGCTGGGAAGTGGGTTTGGGTCAATGCCAAATAATATCGGGGCATTTTAAAACGAAGACTGGCCGATCTAAAATGGGAGTAGACAAGGAAAAAATAGTCTCAAACAAGGAAAAAATAGTATCAAAAGGAAATTAATCAAGCCCTTCGCAATAAGCACTCAAACAAGTCCCCTCTACAAGCAGATGGAAATAAGAAGTCTAGAGTAAACATCACTGATGATTCTGCCTTATATACTCCCACATCCACACCTCTCACATGGTCATCTGATCTTTATGTGAAAGAATTGTTAAATGAAAAACAAAGGTTGGAGATTTTAGAAGCTAAAGAGTAGGAAAGAGATCATAAATTTCATATAATAACAACTAAGAACAAGTATTTTGCAGAAAGAAACAAAGTTTTGAAAGTGTTAGCACCTAAATCTGCCTTAGGCTGAAAGAAGGCAAAATTCAAGGTAACCACAAACCACACTCAGTCTGGTAGCTAGCCCTACCAGAACAGGAGAGGGCTCTCTCCGTGTCACGCTCAGTGAAGAAATAAACAATATGGTCTGAGATGACTTACAATGAATATTAATTTTAGGCTAGGTAAATTAATATGAAAGAAGTATTTTGATAAATGACTGAGTTTTCTGGGATGTATGGGACCAAAGAACAACATGAGCAGAGAATTTAACTCAAAGGCACAGATTATTTCGTGAGGCAAGACAGGTAGAAAGTATAGCGATTAGATTTGAAATAATGTGAAATGGAAAGATTGTTTAAGATGCTGAAAAGGGCATAAATACATGAATCCTTTTCAACAGAATAAAAACACAGAACGTGAAAACTTTCCCAAAGGCAGAGCAGTAAATTGAATTCTACCTTCTCTTACTTAGAAAATTTCATTGGAAATGAGTATGAATGAACTGTGAAACATAACGAAATACATATGAAATAGAAAGAAAATACATTTGCTAAAATCACACCACAGGAATCTCATGAACCAGAGCCGCAACCTTTCATTAATTATTTGTCAAAATGTACAGTGAGTAACTAAGTTTCTCTCCCACCATTTCCCAAAAATTCCAACCAACCATTTGCAAATGGTTTTTCTTACAATAAATAGACTCTGCCATTAAGAAATGGATCGACCCAAAGTTGGGGAGTTTTTTAAATCATTACAAACTGGAAATGAAAAGCCAACCATTAGTGACATGTGCAACGTTACAAAAATAACAAAACGGTAGTGTAGCTTTTTTGGGTGACTGCTCGCCTTCCTTTTGCCACTTGGATAGAAGCCAACCTTTAATGATAATGTTTTTTAAACTTTTCCTTTGGTGCCGGGAAAAATTTATTGTTAATGAACGGGCCCACTTGGACAAAATCGCAAATTGAATTCTCGTGGAGCGGAAGTGATTTTGGCCTTTGGGTCTCTGTGCGCTGCGCCAAAATATGTATGCATTCCGCCACTTTGGAGGTGGTTTTGAGGTACTTTTTGAAGTCAAAATTGATCCCAAATGTGCCTGTTGGAAAGCCCTACCAGTATAATTTCCAACCCAAGTGGACTTTCTGAATTTGGTGCCCATTTGCCTCTCCAAAACCTCAATCTCCCAAGACTGCTTCCTGTGTGTCATAATAGGGGCAGAAAGGTCATTTGGTGAGTGTTTTTGACCTCCTGAGGACTCAAAAATTGCCCAAACTTCTTGGCCATGCACCAACAGTCATGATTTTTCATGCCAAATCCAAAAATATATTTTTTTTGCAATTTAGAGCTCCCTAGCATAAGCGCGCACCATGTGGCGTGGCGCACAAGGAGAAAAACCCTGTTTTTGTACCAAAATTTGTCAAAAGACCAAAAATGCCCCAATTTTTTTGAAATTTGGGCTGGAGCTTCTCTATGAAGTGTCATGCTAGGCCAAAGAGGCTTCAGCCAAGATTCAGAGCCGATCTTGCTCTTTTTGCCTCTTTTGTCTTTTTGTTGCCTTCCTCAATTTCGCCTTCAAATTCCTTATCTGAGCTTTGGAACTTATATTGCATTACCTGTAATGATAAACCATATGCCTCAATAATTCTTTGTCCTTGTTGGCCTTTTCTAGAAGTCTCTCAAGGTGGATGTTGATCCGCTCGACCCAAGACTCTCGGTCATCATTAATCTCTTGCTCTAATGGAGTGGGCTCAATCCTCCTCTGTTGGGCGGATCGACGATTCTCGCGGATGTTTTGCAGCTCCATTAATCTCCTACTGTTCTTCAAGCTGTTTATTCCTATGCTCCAAGTATCTGATAATCCACTTAGCCCTCTCCAAATTGAGAGACAAGGCTTTGATCTCTATTTGCTGCTCCTGGATGAACCTTCTAAGTTTGGCACTCTCCACATCTGTATCATCATCATGAATGAGAATGAAGTCGGTCTCTCGTTCACCTGATGGCCCCTCATCATGCACTGGCTCCTTGCCTTTGTCCTGTACCTATTTTGCTGATGTCAGAAGCGAGGCCCCTTCCACCCCGAGTGGAGATAACACTCGCTTTGCTGCTGCGAACAAATTTCTAACGCCCCTCTGATATGTGATGAATACCGGCACACTAGCAGTCTCATGGCACTCATACTGATGAGAAGGACCACCTATCTCATGCTTGACCTATGATAATCCCTGTGAAGTGCTGAATCCCTGTGAAGTGCTAAAGAGGTCACGGGAGATGAAATCATCCCAAGTAATGCCCTGTAATCCAAGCTGATGAACCACCAAAATCTTAATAAGAGCAAAATGATAAAAACTGTTAAGTTGCTGCTGAGGGGTTTTGTGCTGCATAAAGGTGTTCATCCTCTCTATGTTCCAGCAAATGAAATATGGAATGTACATCATCCGTACCTTGGTAAAATGCATGAGCAACTTGATGTGATAAGCATATAAATGAGAGAACCATCCCTCACAGCTGAAATATTTCATGATTAACTTCATTAGTGGAGCATATTCATCTT
The DNA here is from genome assembly GCA_000404065.3 of Pinus taeda. NCBI lineage: Eukaryota > Viridiplantae > Streptophyta > Pinopsida > Pinales > Pinaceae > Pinus > Pinus taeda. The sequence continues at coordinate 64,873 of APFE031480002.1, read as the reverse complement.
TCAGATATCGGAATGGAAAGACTCTTTTGAGCTGCCTCAAGAAACCGGTTTTAATGTATGGCTCATAATGTTGCTGATCAATCTTCTGTTTCTTGTTCCATGGTTCTCCAACGTTCGGTATGTCGGTTGCTAATGAGATAGATTCAGGTGTAAGCGTGAAAGTGCACCGGCTAAGATAGCGATCTCCATGTAAGTGAAGCATAAAAATATTAGCCAACTCATGATGAAATTGAACACTAGCCACCTTTTGACAAAACTCGAAGCATGACAGATGCTGGAAACACGACATAGCAAGAGGGCAGGCCTGCAATTCTATAAGGGTGGTTGGTTCTTCTCTAACATTTCTGCCACTTTTATGAGGCCTCCGGGGAGCCTGTTCTTCTGAGGATGAGTCACTTTGGGTTTCGATTTCATAATCCGATGAACGCTCAGATGCCATGACTATTGTACCAAATTCCTTGAAGAGAAGAAGGGAACGATGGAAAGAAGGGAAAAATGAAATGGAGGAGGAACCTTGGCATCAACACAATGAATTCGCAACCCTAACAGCAAGTATTTTGATGACTTTAAGTGGTAGGGTTTAAGAGTTTTTGTTGCAACCATAAGCAGCCATAAAACATCATAATACTAACACAAAAATGAATGAAACACTGAGAGATCGACCCCACCTGGCAAATTCAAGGGATTAAAAGGCAATTTGTTGCAATTCTGAGCAAAATCGGGCCTTTATGTTTATGCGCTGTGCAACATACCCAGTGCGCCGCACCATTTGAGTGCGTCGCACCCGTGTTATTTAACACTGTGTGGTCACGCCCAGTGCACCGCGCTCCCTCAGTGTGCTACGCCACTCCGCCTGTGCGCCGCGCCTGTGAAGACACCTCCAACTTCACCCAAAACATGCGCTAGCTCTCACAATCACTTTGAAATGCTTCTCTTTGACCTTGGTGTGCAAAATGACATTGATTCTTATGAAAAAATATATATAAAGACATTGGAGTCATGGTTTTGATTTTTGTTTCTTCAAAACCCACTTTGGCAATGTTATGTTTTGGCACTTTTTCCATGATTTAATGCAACTCTGTATTTCACTTTTCCTTTTTGGATTTTTGACTAAAATGATGAAATTTTTGGCACTTTTTTGAAGGGGGTAGCTGACATGGCATTTGGCAAAGGAGACCATGACTGTGTCTGAAGAGATCAACTGAAAACTTTTGAAAATTATTACAAAAGACAAACTGTTGACTTTTCTTCAAAACAGAGTTTTGAAGAATAGTCGTAATCTGTCAACATGATGATGAAAATCTTTGAATCACAACTTTGTAAGGGCCTCCCTCTAGCTTGCATGGCTTTATTGGACATTGTTAAAGACCTAATTTACTAATCCCTAGACCTAATGACTGAAATGACTCTTGTCCATTAAAAGATCAAACATTGACTGTCATGGACTTTAATAAACATTGATGAAAATACCTAAGCCAGCAGGTACAAGACATGAGGGGTAATGACTGACAAGACCCTTCCGTCAGATTATGGCATGCCCCTAATGGAATGCAGCTGAGTGGATGGAGCGAGACACCTAAAAATGAAATACAGAAAGAGCTTTGATATCTGACGGAGGACTGACAAGACCGACTCTAACATTGGCTCCAATGGGGGATGGTAGCTCCTTGGAGGTGCCAAGAACAACAGATCTCTAGAAGAGCTAGACAGTGCCTTCGTCCATTGGGCTATGGAGTCATTATTTCGACAAACAACACAAGATTTTGACGCATTTATTGACTGAAACTTGACTTAAACCGACTTAATTATGAAACCAACATGACTGAAAAAATTGACTCAATGCAAAAGGAAATGACTCATGACTGACTTAACTAAAACAAGAACTAACAAAACTTATTCAATGGCAGCAATCCATCAAGATTCGAGGGTTTCAAATTATGATGATAGCCACCTGCATACTAATGCAATATGTACAATCATGTGTAATGTGTCTTCCAATGTAACCAATCAAGTAGATGCCTCCTTGATTGATTCTCCTGAGCAGATCTTCTGGTCAACAACAGATACTGGTAACTGGGCATACAAAAACATACTTGACCATGATATCCTTCATCACCGAATACTGCAATAATCACTTTCACTGATGACTGCAACAAATATACCATTGGATCGTGAAAAACATGAAGATTGACCTCCTGCTGGAAAAACAAGGTATCTTTTTCTCTTGATTCTGGTCTTTCTTCATAAGGTACTTCAATAAGAGTATGTTCTCGGTCCTCAAAAAATTGTAAACAAGTGGATGAGCAGATCTCCTTTTCAAAGAACATTTCAAAACATGAGACATATGAGGAAGAATCTGAAAGGGAATCCTGAATGGTCTGGTCTGCTGAAGTCTGAATATATTGTATATCATCTTCATATGATATGATAACCATATTGTCTTTGCATTCATCAATCATGAGAAAAGAAACTTCAAATGATTCTTGAAACCCAACACTATCATTTATATCATCTACCACAAATTCATTTAGAGAAACTTTTCTACTTACTTGAACAAAATTCTCATCTTGTTGTTCATGAACTGACTGGATTATCTCTTTATGAAGGCTTTGTTCTGATGACATGAGAACATTTGGATTCATAACTCTGTTTTCTTCATTCCAGGTGATTTTAACAACATAATTCTCTTTCATGGGACTTAGTACAAGGTTTTCTTGGTCATCACAATCTGAATCTACATCTAAAATGGCTGTGTTAACATTATCACATTCTGAATTTGAAACTTGATTTCTTAGCATGATGTCTTCATCTATGGACAGATCTGAAACGACACTTTTTCTTTCATCACTTTCAGCCATATAGACCTCTTCAACCTGCTGATCTATGAAGCTGCTTACAGGACTTTCATCCTTTTCAGAAGAGGAAGAAGTTCCACCCTCACCTTCTTGACCATGTGCGCACTGTAGATCTGTGTTAACTTGAGCTGGAACATGACTGTTCAAGAGTTGATCTATTTCATTTTCAGACAAAGGAGATAATGCTTTTCGTTTTCTCTTGCACAAACAATGATTTTCTTCAATATTTTCAAGTGAAGGAGTGTGCAAATTTTCCTCAGACTACTGATCCATTTCATGTAATTCTTGTTGACTGTCAAGATGAAAAATTCCTTCATCTTCCACCGTACTACAATCTTGATTATGTTGCAAACTTCATGATCGTCTTTATGCTACTAAAGTGGTTTTTCATACAATGCTTCCATGATTTCTCCATTCATTAAGTCATCACGCCCATAAACATTCTCGAGATCTTCAATAAAACTATGAACATGGCTACAACAGTCCTGAACGAAAGCCAAGGATGGATACAATTATTTATACCTTTCAAAGAATATTGTATGAAAATCTTTTAAACAATGAATAGAAGCAGGTGGCAAACTTTCATACCAAGACCGGGCTTCGTCTTCCAGAGTAGCCATAAACATTTTCATCAAACAGTCTTCAGGAAAATTGATCTTTATTTTATGCACATGAATGTGAAATTTCACCAGATGAAGAGCAACATCATTACCTTCCACATTTCTAAACATAGGAAAATTCTGAAGCCAATCCACCTTGGGCATTTTATTCGGATAACCTGGGATGTGATCTCGGTTCATGGGAGTGTATCTTCTTGCAACCCGATCCATCTTGAAAACCTTAAAGCTACTGATCTCTCTGCAGTGGAGTCACCATGAAGGATTGATTGCTGGATTCTTCAATGAATGGAGTCGCTAGGTGAACGATTTCAGCCTTCTTATGTCTGATCGTTGTTCACCATCAACAATCAGCTCTTAACTTGAGATATGTACTGGGGCAAAAAAATCTTCAAGAAAACCATTTTGTCCCCAGTGGAGTCGCCACTATGTTAGCACCTAAATCTGCCTTAGGCTGAAAGAAGGCAAAATTCAGGGTAACCACAAACCACGCTCAGTCTGGTAGCTAGCCCTACCAGAACAGGAGAGGGCTCTCTCCATGTCACGCTCAGTGAAGAAATAAACAATATGGTCTGAGATGACTTACAATGAATATTGATTTTAGGCTAGGTAAATAAATATGAAAGAAGTATTTTGATAAATGACTGAGTTTTCAAGGATGTATGGGACCAAAGAACAGCATGAGCAGAGAATTTAACTCAAAGGCATAAATTATTTCGTGAGGCAAGACAGGCAGAAAGTCTAGAGATTAGATTTGAAATAATGTGAAATGGAAAGATTGTTTAAGATGATGAAAAGGGAATAAATACATGAATCCTTTTCAATAGAAGAAAAACACAGAACGTGAAAACTTTCCCAAAGGCAGAGCATTAAACTAAATTCTACCTTCTCTTAGAAACTTTCACTAGAAATGAATATGAATGAACTGTGAAACATAACGAAATACATATGAAATAGAAAGAAAATACATTTTCTAAACTCACACCACAGGAATCTCATGAACCAGAGCCGCAACCTTTCATTAATTCTTTGTCAAAATGTACAGTGAGTAACTGAGTTTCTCTCCCACCGTTTCCCATAAATTCCAACCAACCATTTGCAAATGGTTTTTCATACAATAAATAGACTCTGCCAAAAATGCATACCCTGGCATTTTAATAGGGTACGGATGTTCATCATCCATACCCTGGTAAAATGCATGAGCAACCTGATGTGATAAGCATATAAACGAGAGAACCGTCCCTCACAGCTGAAATATTTCATGATTAACTTCATTAGTGGAGCATATTCATCTTTCAGATATCAGAATGGAAAGACTCTTTTGAGCTGCCTCAAGAAACCGGTTTTAATGTATGGCTCATAATGCTGCCGATCAATCTTATGTTTCTTGTTCCATGGTTCTCCAATGTTCGGTATACCGGTTGCTAATGAGACAGATTCAGGTGTAAGTGTGAAAGTGACATCGGCTAAGATAGCGTGATCTCCATGTAAGTGAAGCACAAAAATATGAGCCAACTCATGATGAAATCGAACACTAGCCACCTTTTGACAAAACTCGAAGCATGACAGATGCTAGAAACATGACATAGCAAGAGGGCAGGCCTGCAATTCTGTAAGGGTGGTTTTTTCTTCTGTAACATGTCTGCCACTTTTTTATGAGGCCTTCTGGGGAGCCTGTTCTTTCGAGGATGAGTCACTTTGGGTTTCCATTTCATAATCTGATGAATGCTTAGATGCCATGACTGCTGTACCAAATTCCTTGAAGAGAAGATGCTGTTGTATATGGACTGTGCTTGAATTGCCCTTTAATGATGTATGAAACTCTGTGCTGTAATGCAATATAATTGAATTCTGCCACCAAGGGGAACAATGCCACAAGGGACTATTAGGAAGGGGAATAATATGAAGGGATTAGGGACTATGGGGAGAAATTGTGTTTAGGGACATGTAAGAGGGTTTGGGAAATTTATATAAGGTAGGATTTTGGGGTTTTACATTTGACAAATGAGTGGAAGGGATAGGGAATAGGAGTTTAGTAACATTTTAGGATAGGGAAAAATGGGAAAAATGGAATAGGGGAGAAGGGAACGATGGAAAGAAGGGAAAAATGAAATGGAGGAGGAACCTTGGCAGCAACACAATGAATTCGCAACCCTAACAACAAGTATTTTGATGACTTTAAGTGGTAGGGTTTAAGAGTTTTTGTTGCAACCATAAGTAGCCATAAACCATCATCATACTAGCACAAAAATGAATGAAACACTGAGAGATCGACCCCACCTGGCAAATCAAGGGATTAAAAGGAAATTTGTTGCAATTCTGAGCAAAATCAGGACTTTATGTGTATGCGCTGCGCAACATACCCAGTGCGCCGCACCGTTTGAGTGTGCCGCAACCGTGTTATTTAACACTGTGTGGTCATGCCCAGTGCGTTGCACTCCCTCAATAGACCGCGCCACTCTGCCTGTGCACTGCCCCTGTGAAGACACCTCCAACTTCACCCAAAACATGCGCTAGCTTTCACAATCACTTTGAAAGTCTTCTCTTTGACCTTGGTGTGCAAAATGACATTGATTCTTATGAAAAAATATATATAAAGACATTGGAGTCATGGTTTTGATTTTTGTTTCTTAAAAATCCACTTTGGCAATGTTTTGTTTTGGCACTTTTTCCATGATTTAATGCAACTCTGTATTTCACTTTTCCTTTTTGGATTTTTGACTAAAATGATGAAATTTTTGGCACTTTTTTGCAGGGGTAGTTGAAATGGCATTCGGCAAAGGAGACCATGATCGTGCCTGAAGATATCAACTGAAAACTTTTGATCTTCTTTCTTTAAAACTCCTCTGAAATTTTCTATTATTTCTGGAATATCATCTGCTTCTACTAACTGACTATCGATATCATTGAAACTATCAGAATACAAAACAAAAGACTCTAAATCTATATGTACATAATTAATTGGATGGTTTTTTGGTTTCTCCTTGCTTGTAATCATGTATTTCATTTTTTGTTCCCGATACAATTTCCTCATTTGGCCAAACACCGGAATCATTGCATATGAGAAATCTAGTTGTAGTGTCCCTTTCAATTTCGCTACCCAAGACATGGAAAGAAGCATGCCAAACCTGGGAGGAATATCTGCTACAACATCATCCATCAAAAAATTCTTCATTGGGAGCTGACCCAGACTCATAACCAAGTCTTTGATGAGACCTATACATCTTACTCTGCTGGAATCAAACAAATAGAGATCATGGTATTGCCAGGTGATGTCTAGACCAAGCTTATCCATAATAGCCTTGGGCATGAGATTGTGAGAAGCTCCAGAATCGAACATGGCATTATGTAACACAAAATCATGCAATCTTAAACTAATATAAAAAGGTGGCACATCACTATCAGCAGACTCACCATTCGATGCTGGCCCAAAAATCACTTCGAGTTGATCATCTTCGACATTCACCATGTCGGACATTGGGTCCAAATTCAACATTTTAGATACTTGCCCTCTATAACTGTTGTTCCTCATTATTTCAATCAAGGGAATGGATACCTTTAATTTAGAAATTTCATTCTCTAAATTAAAAGCGGGAATCTTTTCTACCTCTTTGACTGGGATTTCTTTCCTTTCCTTTTCTTTTGATGCAATTGGCTGATGTGATTGTTCTGCTGATGGTGATTTGCTGCTATCCGGATCAATCGCTTTCTTTCCTTTCCTTTGTGCAATTGATGAATCATTCTTTGATGCTTCAATATCCTTCCTTTTCTGAATTGGTTTGACAGGCACATCTATGTTTCTAAGTGAATATCACTGCTGCTGGATGAACAGAGCATTCATATAGCCTCTTTGGTACTCTTCTGATTCTTCCTCCAAAATGGTGTCGTTTGCTAGAATGAAATCTGCATCTTTGTGTATAGCCGAACTTTCTGCATACTCCTCATCCTCGGTGATATAAATAGGCAAATAATCAGGAGTAAAGAGGTGGTTTTCTTCACCTATTATATTCTCGTCCTCATCTGACTCTGGTCCATGCACAAAATGTTGCTGCAAAGGTGGTTGTACTGTATGCTCTTGGGCTCACTGATCTCTCTACCTTATTCTATATTGTGGTTGTTGCTGGCCACGGAAGTTAGGATTTCTAACTTGTGGCTCAAGTTTATCAAGTTTCACCCTTTCAAGCATCTGCTCTACCTTCCGGAGTAGTTGATCTACCGAGGAAGATTCTTCTTTTACGGTGACCTTCTTTTCTGCCTTTGCTCTAGCCCTCTTGGTCAGCAGATTTGCTTCAAAGATGGCCGCTATCTTCTACATGTCTTCCATTGTGGCCGGTTCTCTCTCTTAATTGATAAGCCATGTCAGCATCAAAACCATCCGGAAACTTTACCATGGCTAGCCCCACAGGTGGCCTTAGATGATCTGGAATTTCATTATAAACTGAATTGAATCTAATGCAATAGTCTTGGACCGACTCACCAGCGTTTCATTTGATTTTCTCATATTCAGCTAGAATTTGAAGAGGATTCCTTTTCACTTCCCAACGGTTTAAAAATTGTCTTTGTAGGTCGGCCAAGGTAGTGATACGTGCAGCCATAAAACCTCTGAACCATTTCCTCACTTCACTTGTAAATGTCTGTACAAAGAGTCTCATTGCCACATTCTCTGCATCGATCTCATGAAGTTCATAGAAATCTTCCATTCTGTCCATATGTTGCTAAGAAGTAATGCTGTTAGGAGTGCCATCAAAAAACACGATTTTTCTTTGATAATCTGCGGGCATATCATCTAAAACTTGAGGCAAAACAAGAGGTGCAAAATGGGCAGCCATCACTCTTGGTGGATTTGGCCTTGGAGGTGTTGGAGGAGTGTGCACAGTTTGTAGGGGGCTAGCAATTGGAGTTTGAAGCTGTGCTACAATGTAATTATCAATTGACTGGTTAGCCCTTTCCGTCTCCAAGTCTACAAGAAACTATGGATTGTGGACAGTAGAGTCAATCGCCCTTTCGGATTTGGTCTCGAACAACGATATTTCAAACTGCTCATCAAAATCTAACTCCTCAAGATATTCAAAAATGTCAGGTCATGAATGGCATTTGAACACGGGAGATATAGAGCTCTCTTGCTGACGAATTCTTGAAATCAAATTGGGATTTTCGTAGATGTGCGGAGGATCTAGATCATGATTAGCTCTGGTATATCTTCTAGAAGCCAGCGTGCTATTAAGAAAAATCAAAGGACACAACCAACTCACTCAACCTATCAAATACTAAACTTATCATTTGGAAGCTTAGAATTATGAAGAATTAAGGGGAGTGATTTCCTCCCTAGCGGAGTCGCCACTATGTTAGCACCTAAATCTACCTCAGGCTGAAGGAAGGAAAAATTCAGGGTAACCACAAACCACACTCAGTCTGGTAGCTAGCCCTACCAGAACAGGAGAGGGCTCTCTCTGGGTCACGCTCAATGAATAGATAAACAATATGGTCTGAGATGACTTACAATGAATATTGATTTTAGGCTAGTAAATAGATATGGAAATAAGAAGCAATTTTTATAAATGATTGAGTTTCTGGGATGGTATGGGACCAACGAACAGTAATGGGCAGAGAATTTAACACAAAGGCACAGATTACTTCATGAGGCAAGACAGGCGGAAAGTCTAGCAATTAGTTTTGAAATAATACGAAATGGAAAGATTGCTTAGGAGGGTGAAAAGGGCATAAACACATGAATCCTTTTCAACAGAAGAAGAACACTGAACGTGAAACTTTCCCACAGGCAGAGCAATAAACATGAATTCTACCTGTCTACTTAGAAAATTTCACTGAAAATGAATATGAATGAACTGTGAAACATAACGAAATACATATGAAACATAAAGAGAACACATTTGCTACACTCACAACCACATGAATCTCATGAAACAGAGCCGCTTCCTTTCATTAATCCTCTGTCAAAATATACAATGAAGAACTAAGTTTCTCTCCCACAGTCTCCCATAAATTACAACCCAACCAACCCTTTGCAAATGGTTTGCATACAATAAGTAGACTATGCCATGAGGAAATAGAATGACCAAGAGTTGGGGAGTTTTTTGAATCATTACAAAGTGGAAGTGGAAATCCAAGCATTAGTTACAGGTGCAGCGTTACAAAAATGACAAATGGCTTGGGTGACTGCTCGCCTTTCTTTGCCACTTGGATAGAAGCCATCCTCTAGTGAAAATACTTTAAATTTTTCCTTAGGTGACGAAAAAATTGAAGTGTAGATGAGCAGGCCCACTTGGAGAAAGTCGCGAATCGAAATGTCACGAAGTGGAAGTGATTTGGCCTTTTTGTCTATATGCGCCGCGCCACTTTGGAGGCTATTTTGAGGTACCTAAAAGAGTCCAAATTGTGCCCAAGTGTGCTTGTTGGAAAGCCTTGCCTATCTACTTTCCAACCCAAGTAGAATTTCTAAATTTGGTGCTCATTTGCCCCTCCAAAACTTCATTCTCCCAAGACTGCTTCTTGTGTGTCAAAATAGGGGCAGAGAGGTCATTTTTTGAGTGTTTTTGACCTCCTGGGGACTCAAATCATGCCAAAATTTCTTTTCCATGCACCAAAAGGCATGATTTTTCATGCCGAATCCAAAATTACAAGCCATTTGTGATTTGGAGCCCCCAATCCTAAGCGTTGCGCCAGTGGCGCGACGCACAGGGAGAAAAAACCTGTGTTGTGACCACAAATTTTCCATGTGACCAAAATTGCCCCAAATTCCTTGAAATTTGGGCTGGAGTTTCTCTAAGAGGTACTATGCTGGGCCACAGAGGTTTCAGCCAATATTCAAAGCCGATCTTGCTCTTTTTGCCTGTTTTGTCTCTTTGTCGCTCTGCTCAATTTTGCCTTCAAGCTCCTTATCCGAGCTTTTGAACTCATGTTTCGTGCCCTGTAATGATAAACCATCCGCCTCAGTATGGTTTTGTCCCTGTAGGCCTTCTCTAGCAGTCTCTCAAGGTGGATGTTGATACGCTTGAGCTTGGCCCTCTCCAAATTGAGTGACAAGTCTTCGATCTCTGTTTTCTGCTCCTGGATGGTCCTCCTAAGTTTGGCACTCTCCTCATATGCATAATCATCATGAATGAGGATGAAATCGGCCTCTGTTTCACTTGATGGAACCTCATCATGCATGGGCCTCTTTCCCTTGTCCTGTACCAGTGTTACCGATGTCGGAAGCGAGGCCCCTTCCACCCCGGGTGGAGATAACACTCGCTTTGCTGTTGCAAACAAATGCCTACTGCCTCTCTGATATGTGATGAATACTGGCATAGTAGTGGTCTCATGGCACTCATACTGATGAGAAGGACCACCTATCTCATGCTCAACCTTCGATAATACCTGTGAAGTGCTGAAGAGGTCACAGGAGATGAAGTCATCCCAAGTAATTCCCTGCAATCCCAACTGATGATCCACCAAAATTTGAATGAGAGCAAAGTGATAAACACTGTTAAGTTGCTACTGAGGGGTCTTATGCTGCATAAAGATGTTCATCCTCTCTATGTTCTTGCAAATGAAAAATGTGAGGTTCATCATCCGTACCCTGGTAAAGTGCATGAGTAACCTGATGTGATAGGCATATAGACGAGAGAACCTCCCCTCACAACTGAAGTACTTCATGATCAACTTCATGAGTGGAGCATATTCATCTTTCAAATATATGAATGGAAAGACTCTTGTGAGCTGCCTCAAGAAACTCGCCTTAATGTAAGGCTCATAATGTTGCCTATCCACCTTCTGTTTCTTGTGCCACTGTTCTCCAACATTCGGTATGCCGGTTGGTAATGAGATAGTTTCGGGTGTCAATGTGAAGGTGACCCCAGCCAAGATAGAGTGACCTCCATGTAGGTGAAGCACAAAAAGGCGGGCCAACTCATGATGAACTCAAACATTAGCCACCCTTTGACAAAATTCAAAACATGATAGATGTTGGAAACATGACATAGCAAGAGGGCAGGCCTGGAGTTCTGTGAGGGTGGTTGGCTCATCCCTAACATGTTTGCCACTTTTTTGATGTCTCCTGGGAGCCTGTTCTTCCGAGGATGAATCATTTTGTGTTTCAATCTCATACTCTGATGGATGCTCAGATGCCATGACTGCTATGTGTGTACTATACTTGGGCTACCCTTTGATGGTGGTATGAAACTAGGTGTTGTTGTGATATCTTCCACCAAGGGGAGCAGTGCAAAAATGGAGTGCTCGGAGAGGAATAATATGATGGAAATAGGGGTTATGGGGAAAATGTTGTTTAGGGATATGTAGGAGGGTTTGGGGATGTTATAAGGTAGGGTTTTGGGGTTTACATTGACCAATGAGTTGAAGGAAAGGGAATATGGGTTTAGTAGTGTTTTAGGGTAGGGAAAATAGAGAAAAATGGGATAGGGGGGAAGGGAACAATGGAAAGGAGTGAAACAATGAGAGGTGAAAGAGAAGCCTTGGCATCAATACCACAAGTTCGCAACCCTAGCAACCATGGCTTTGATGCTTTCTAGTGGTAGGTTTTATGAGTTTTTGTTGCAATTATACATAGCCATGAACCACCATAACCTTCACAAACATATATGAGCCACCAAGATTTAGAGCCTACCTATCGATTTGAGGGGTTTCAAAGGCGACTTGATGCATTTTGGAACAAGTTTCGGGCCTCTGTGGGTGTGCGCTGTGTAGCAAACCCAGTGCGTCACACTCTGTGTGTACATCATGCCCATATAAACTTTACACTGTGGGGTGGCACTGTGTGTGCCACGCTTTCTATGTGCGCTGCGCCCCTCTGTGTGTGCGCCGCGCTTTGGAAAATGCCTCCAATCTCACTCCAAACATGCACTTTGCTCTCCTAATGACTTTGCAATGTTTCTCTATGACCTTGATTTGCACAATGAATTTGTTTGCTTGTGGAAACTTCTATATATAGACTTTGAAGTCATGGGTTTAATTTTTGCCTCTTCACAACCCATTTTGCTAATGTTGTGTTTTGACACTTTTCACTGATTTAATGCAACACTGAATTTCACTTTTCCCTTTGAATTTTTAGCTAGAATGATGAAATTTGTTTTTTGGCACTTTTGCAGGGGTCGCATGACAGGGAATTTGGCCACGGAAACCATGACTGCACCTGCAGAAATCAACTGGAGAATTTTTTTTTTGAGAATTACCACAAATGTCACACTGTTTGACTTTTCTTCAAAATAGAGTTTTGAAGAGCAGTCGTAATCTGTCAACATGATGATGAAAACCTTTGAATCATAACTTTTTAATGGCCTCCCTCTAGCCTACATGGCTTTATTGGACATGGTTGAAGACAAAATTGACTAATCCCTAGACCTAATGACTGAAAATGACTCTTGTCCATTAAAGGATCGAACATTGACTGTCATGGATTTTAGTGAACATTGATGAAAAGACCTAAGCCAACAGGTGCCAGACATGAGGGGAACTGACTAACAAGACGTTTTCCATCAGATTATGGCATGCCCCTAGCGGAATACATCTGAGTGAATGGAGAGAGACACCAAAAAATGAAATGCATAAAGTGTTTTGATCTCTGACGGAGGACTGACAAGACCGAATCTAACACCTGGAATTGCCTTCCTTTAGACTAAGGTTCAATCCAGGTGATAACATCTTTGTCGAGTTCATGAAGTTTCAAGTTCCCTTGCCAAATGGCTTCCTATAACTGCATAACTCCTTTACCTAGTGTTACGCAGTAATTTGTCACCGTTGGTCACCATCCTTGTTACCCCCGCTGTCACACATTGGAGGACACATTTACGGACCTGTGATCAGTGACAACTTGAAAACACTTGCATTGGAGTCTCCTAAGTATGAACTTCAATATCCCTGAAGACACCTTTTGAAGATTAACCCTAAAAAATGCCCTTTTTTCATTAGCGCGGGTCCACAGTGTCTAACCCGCGCCAATGGCTCAGTTCCTCTAAAGAGGGCGCACCCATAGACACACTGTCACAGAACAAAGCCCGCGCCACACAAAATTAGTCATGATTTTTGGCCAACACGCACTAAAGTGTTTTTTCCTCCATTACTCATGCAGTTCCCTGAGGAAAAATCCCATGGATATGATCGAGTGTCGTCTTTTTCATTCATGACAACTCAGTCCAAAGGCTATTCTGGGACAATACCAAATCTTCAGTAGGTGTCCGAATACGATGAATACTTTCTCCTCTTCCATCTATATATCACTGTCATCCTGCATTGAACCGACTAGTTTTGGGAATGCTAGTGTCAGAGTGTTGAAGTTTTGAGCTAAAGTAAGCTGAGATTATGTTAGATTGATAGTAAGAGCTAAGAGAGAAGTTATGCTGCCGAAATTTTGAGAGAGGAAGTGACTTTGCAAGGCATGCCTAACTGCTGACCCAGTTGGAGGAGATTTGCAGCGTCAAGCCTTTATTGGTTGTAATTCTTCTCTTCTTTTATTGAATAATGAACGACTGTTATTATGGTTCCACTCACGTATTCTTCTGGTAATATTTGAGTTATGTCCTACTTGACTGATATATAATTGTATGATATTGGATTTTACACTTGTTTTGGATTGTCCTTTGTTTGTGCAGGTGTCCATGCGTGGAACGCGAGGATAGTGACCAGCCAAAGCTAGAGGACAAGAGCGACGTTTCTTCCACGAAAAATAGCGTTGGATCCAGGTAGGTCCTTCTGACCAACCTTTTAATTATGCAATTAGGAACTTGCATGCAGCGTGTATGATTGTTGCTAGACCCCTATCGGGCTAGTGGGATCGCCTCTGTCCACAGAGGGGATTTACCGACCACAACAATTTGGCGACTCCACTGGGGAACCAGTTGTTGACTCTGTTTATATTGTTTGATTTGTAAATCATGGACGGAGTCTGAAGAGCGGCCAGGTAGCCTTCGAAACACTTCTGCTATGCAGAAGTGAAGTAGATCAACGCCACTTCAGTCGATCTCCGGGTTGATTTACAAACTGGACAATATCAATCTTGCTTCGCATGTCGTTTTTCTCTCATTTATTTGTCTGAATAATCTCTTGGTTAAAGTTCTTGCTGTCTTTTTTACTTGCTGGCTCTGTCTAGAAACTAGAAGCCAAGCCTGAGACCACCCTTTCTGTCTTTTTTCCTGGCGAGCTCTGCCAGCGCGCTTTTCCTTTGCACAATCGCGCTAGTTGGCGCGTGTTGCTCTCAGACAACTCGCGCCAATCTCTGTTTAGCGCGAGTTGCAGACATACAGTCGCGCCGCACTGCTTGAGTTTGTTAATAAACTTATTTGCCAGTCTCTTGAGCTTGGGTTTGTGTCTTTCTGCTTTTTTTATACCTTCTGGAAGTCTGTGGATTGATATTTGGCTGGTGGCTCTTCATCCTTCAATTGTTTGCCCTTGTCCACCGATTTTACATCTTGGCCTTCGTGGTTTTTTGTGTTATCGAGCCTTCTGTTGGATTGATGATTTACAGATCCGGTCTTTTTGTTGATTGATTTCCATATTCTTCTGATGGTTATATGAGTTTTTACACTTCATACTGCAAGTATCTCGCTTTTAGCTCGCTTGTTTTGCCTGATTTCGTTGTAACTTAGCTTACATAGTTACTTGAAAATCTTGGCTTTTCTTTGCTTTGTTGGGTTATTATTCTTGTTTCAGATCTAGTTATAGATTCTTTGGAATGAATTATCTGATTGCGAATCTCTCTTGAAACCCTTTAAGTGCATTATCATATTATTTTGAAAAGAAAAGAAAAAGATTTTGCTTTTCATCAATTAGGCATGTTATGTTAGTTTTTTGCTTTTAAAAGAAGAAAAAAGAGAAAAGATTTTTCCTTTCTTGTTGATTAGCTGCATTAGAACTTTTGACATCGTTTTGTTTGTATGAACCTCTTAACTCTCCTGTAGCTAGATTTCATCCAAACGAAACGAATACAATTCTTGCATGTAGTGGCATTTAGGATATTTCGAGAGATTACATTCGCTAAGACCAGAAACTGAGACTTAATTGAAGATGAACATAAAATTAATTCAATGAACCTAACAACGCATTGAAACTTAACGCTCACATTCTAGAGGTCTAGGCTAGAGACGTGTTCCGGCGTCATTAATCCTGGTAGTTTATCGTTGAGTGGTTGGGTGATTCCTCCACGATGAAACGATAGGTGCCAATACGGACTGTGCTCCCACGTGCCGTCGAGTATAAATTGGGAGACCCCTATAGGCTTGAAACCTTTGATCCATAGGGAGCCGAGTCTGCCGCCCTACGAACCGTAATGCACTGAACACAGCATTCGGGAAGATTGACTGCAGTACGGGAAGTCCTTGGTGATCTTCTTATCGCTAAGGTGTATAAGCAGTTTTACGGTTTGTTTGGCACACCCTCTTACCTAGATCTCCAGAGTAGTCAGCTTTTGATCCTTTTTAGACTGTCTAACAGAAAAGGTGTAAGCGAGCAGCTTGTCACTTCGTGCTCGAAAAACTTTCGAAGGAGACTAGAGTCAGCTTTTCGTCCTTTTCTCGACTATCTAAATATGAAAAGGTCAAATTAAAATGTCTTAATAATTTATCTGGCCACGATCACATTACCCAGTTAGATCTTGAGTGTGATAGTTTGAGTAGGATTTCGTCTAAATATGGAAAATTTTACGGGATTCATCAACCTAAATCCCCCACCTGGTGGGGATGCTGGTCGTTTCCCTTCTCCTGGAAATGCTGGTGCCCTTTATATGGCAACACTAACCCTCCCAGGGTTAACTGTCAGGTTACCAGTTTGGCTGTTTTCAAACTCGGTGGCACCTGTTGTGTCGGCTGATACTACATCAGTCCCTCCGCCTGTTCAACACCTCGTTGAGCCAAAGGTGGAACTCACCCCTTCGACACCTACTTCAACGTCTCCTTCTTCGCCTGGTGAAAGTACCCAGGTAGCTAACAAGAAGAAGAAGAAGGCAAAGAAGAAGAAGTCAAACAAGGAAACGGTTACAAACACACAAACGACCACAAGTAAAACTGTTTTTCCACCACGGACAACGGAATACGGACTCCTTTCCACTCCTCCGCCCAAGGTTAAGTTCCCTTGCAGACTATGCAAGGAAAACCACCTGTTGCGGGATTTTCTTGGCATTCCCAGGGTCTTAAGACTATGGTCTCGTGATCCGCCCCGACCTTCATCGTCCACTGAAGCTCATGGCGATGTTATCTCATCAGTTGGGAATACTAAGGGAAAAGGGAAGATTCGATTCCCCCGCAAACTTTGTGAAGGCAATCATTTCCTTCACCTTTGTCCACTCTTGGATAAAGCCTCCACTGTTTTGGAAAGTCTTGCAGTTCCCTCACCCCAACTCCCCGCTGGATATCAGCGTCCCTCTGCAACTGTAGATTGTCCACCTGCTGACCACAAGGTTGGTTTACACACCTCTCTTGTTCAGCCTCCTCTTCCTGAACCTGGCTCTAGCGAGCCTGCTCCAGACCAACCGTTGGTCGGAGAGAGTGTCGACTCGGGTTCACCACCCCTCGACCACCCTGTTCTCGAAGAACGTCATGATCATGTTCTTCTTCTCTCATCAGATGCATCTGAGGCTTTTTCTTCGGTTCCATTAGAGCAAGGGGGCAATCATACGATTCCCCCACCAAGTAGTTCAGTCGTTTCCTTTGACTGGAGTCACTTGACCGCTTACCGCCTTCCATCCCATGTGCCTTTCCAGATTACTGTACATGCCTATGATATGGCCGTACCTGGCACTCTTCTGGATGAAGGCGCGTCGGTCAGTCTTATGTCTTCCACTACTTGGCAAGCTCTCGGTTCCCCGCAGCTCAGGCCGGTCACGCAGACTCTGTTGGCTTTCGACGGAGGCGCATGTCCATCTCTAGGAGTCCTCCCGAAGTTCCCTATTACTTTGGGAGGTAAAACCATCTATATAGACGTTTTGGTTACTCAAGGAGCTTTAGACTTCAGTCTTCTCCTTGGTCGCGACTATGTTTATGCTATGGGGGCCATCGTTTCTTCCCTTTTTCGTATGGTTTGCTTTCCACACGATGGAAGAATCGCGACTATCGATCAATTTTCCTTCGTTAGTCCCCCAACGCCTTCTGTGCAGTTGTCATCCCCTCCTGGTTTTTATCCACCAGTTGTCTCTGCCCCCCCGCAGGTCAACTACGTGGTTACCCATCCCATGCCTGTATCCAGCGCCGCCGCCGTCGTGCATAGTGTCCTAGGGGCATTGGGTCCCGACTTCCAAGAAGTTGACCTTCCACCGGATGAGACACTCTTGGAAGCTACGACTTCTTGTTCATTATGATGAAGTTCGTGGCGAGGATAGTTTTTCCTTTATCAACCTCGTTAAAAAATAAAACAGGCTACCATGAGGATAGTTTTTCCTGTATCAACCTCGTTAAAAAATGAAACAGGCTCCCATCGAGGAGTTCTTCCTGTTTCAACCTCGTTAAAAAATGAACAACGAACCAAGGAGCATAGTTCATTCCCCTATGTCAAGCTCCTTAAAAAAATGAACTTAGCGCAGTAACTCGAGAATGGTTTTGATCATGTGGCAACCTCGTTAAAAAATGAAACATGATTGGTCGGAGCATAGTTCATTTTTCAATGTCAAGCTCCTTAAAAAATGAAATTGAGTCAGATGATGGATGCAAACCCCTGTTTGTGCATCAAAATTTGTTTCACTTTGTGCATCGTCTGATGCACAAGCAGGGATTTGCATTCTCTCGAGCATAGTTCTTCATCTTGTGTCAAGCTCGCTAAAATAATGAAACAAGAATCGAGGATAGTTTTTTCTTAATGTCTCAACCTCGTTAAAATAATGAGACACTGTACAGTCGAGGATAGTTCATATATATTATGTCAACCTCGTTAAAACAATGAACCGGGCGTCCGTGTTTTTCACCGCACAACCCTTTACTCAACCTTCAACCCATTTTTCAATGGATTAAAGCTTGGGGGGCATACACCTCGGATTGATACATCACCTAGGTACACGATGTTTGGGGGCACGCCCGTTTTTCACTTTCCATCAAGCATAGTTTGCATGAATACCACATGTTTTTAAGCTTGTATAAAAATAAAATCTTGTATAAAAATAAAATATGTGCGTGTATACACGTTCCAACGGGTCGTTTGTTATGCGCTAAGATACATTAGATTACGTATGTGTCCAAAAGTCGCATAGCATATAAAACACATTCAAATGTATAAAGATCCATCTAGGAACAAAACAAAAGCATATAAACATACAAAAACACATGGGTCACATGTTATGCAACTGCCACACTTGCGTAACATGATTGAGACATCATCACATGTACATGATCCATCCAAAAAATTCATATGTATATATATATATGTGAGTCAAAGTATTCGCGCCCCGCGCGTTACAAAAATAATACATGTCAAAGTCTATACAATCGCTGAACACCGTACTCCTCAAAATGTACAAAAATGAAACCTAGATATCTAGGCGCGGTTATGCTCATGGTAGCATGTCACTG
>APFE031480002.1:14070-44817 GCA_000404065.3 Pinus taeda | reverse complement strand
TGGGAAGTCTTGGTTACCGGGTTCAAGCCCCGGAAGTTATGATTGATGCTATGTGATTCGTTCTCCACTTTTCACTAGTTTCAATCCCACTTCTTCACCCCTGTGAGCATCACCCGATGCAATGAGTGCTAAGTGAACTATTCAAAAATCATGAGAAATTAGTAGTTACGACTACCTCTCATGGAAATGGTCATACGTTTGAATGACTTACTTAACGCAGTTGAATCCCAAAATGATATCTAATATAATGCACTGCGTAATCCCCCATACTTAAATACAAAATCATCTTATTTTCAAAACCTATTTATATTGGAGATATATATTCAAGTCTAGTTTAAGACACAATTTGAATCATCCCATTTGGAGGTGAAATGAAAAAGTTATGCCACATTTAGTGACTGTATGTCTTCAAAATAACATAGTAAAACTCTACCTCCTAAGTCTGTTCATCACCAATTTTGTGATATCAAACCTAAGAATTTTTAAAACCTATTTCTAATGTAAGTATAAAATGAATCTACTTTAATATCTAAGTGGAATAACATTGAACCAATTTTTATCGAAGAAGTTACACTTCAAATAGTGATTGTTGGTCTAGTTAAAAATTAACAAGCAGCTCTATCAAGCATGGCACTCCTTATCATTTTTATCATATAATTTTAAACCATTTTTAAAACCTATTTATATTGGAGGTAGCATAAAAATTCACTTCAACTTGGCTTTGGAATCACTCTAATTGGATATAAAATGAATATTTTGTAAACAAAATACTGCTAGGAGGTCTAGGTTGGCCATCCTTCCTCAAGGGGTAAATAAATGCATTTTGTTTATATATCATCTTTGGAAGAAGAGAGACCGAACACCTCTCTTCCTCCATAATTTAATATTGTAATGTAGGCAAGTGCTATGTTTTTGCAGGTCATAGGAAGAATGAAGGAGTGAATTCCATGGATGAAGTATTTTTCAAAGGCAATTTTAAATTCATATTTAAGAATATGAATACAAATGTTCGAGTCAAAGCAAAGTGAAAATTCACTTGATCTTGAGTTCATCCAATGAAACTCAAACTCTTGAAGCTTGTCTTTAGTTACTGACCAACAACACCAACAAACCCTACAACATGATCGAGATCGATGCAAAAAGACATGAAGTTTGTACCATGAAAAGTTACATCCATTTCCAAAGAAGCCTTTCATAAGCCATATTGTTCATGATTTCATCCATCATCCATATTTTATGCTAGGCTCCACAATCATGCACATTGAAGTCCAAACTTATTATTTATCCATTTACTACTAAATCATGACTTCAATATAACCTATTTTCATAATCTTTTCATACTTCCCTACTCCATTACACCCCACCTCCATCTAGAAAAGAAAAGAATTAAAAAATATAGAAACAAATAAAAAATAATAAAGGAGTTGGATTGAAAATCCAGGTGTAATATTCCTAATTAGCCATGGCTAATTGGAATATTCGATTTTGCCAAAATTTTGCCTTCTATAGTTATTTATAAATAAAAAAAGTGAGGACGGGGGACATAACTCACTTTAAGAATAAAAAGTCACTTCCTAGTAGCACAATGTTGTGACTTAAAGAGGAGAAATGGGGCCCACGCAGACACATGGAGGGACTGCGTAGGAGGGAAGAACATATGGCAAGAGGGGAATCACGCAGGAGGAGGTGAGCCTAGGGATTGTGAGAGGAAGAGGCTATAAAAGAGAGAGGATCCCCCTTTTGAATCATTCTGGTTATGAGCATTTGGGATAGTCATTTCGACTTAGAGCATGCTGGCTGTTTAACTAGTCTGCAACACTATTTAGTGCATTGAGTGTCTCCATTTGGGGATCTCACCCTTAGCCCCGTGGGACTTCGAGTGCCTGCTTGGGCAAGGTATTTCCATTGGCATTCTAGAGTAGTTTCATCAGCATTTCAGCAGTAGTTTCATCAGTGCCTTTGAGGAACTGCGCAGAACCCTAAGGGGGTGATTTTCGGGGGTCAGCCATTTCAGAAAAGCTTTCTGGGTTTTTGGTGGGTTTTTTGAGTAGAGTCTAATTCCAAAGTTTAAGCCTTTTCTGAGGAGGGGAGCAACCCCAAATCCTCATTTGTTTTCTAGTAACAACAATAGCATCCACACAGAGAGGCCATTCTTGTCATTCTAAGAGTATTTCTTCACTTGCCTTGTGCAAGTTGAGGTGCCATCTGTCTAATCACCTCTTGTACTCATCTATTGATCACTATAATAAAATGGCTTAGCATTTCTCACTGCATTTCTTGTGTATCTGCTTATATTTCTAGTTTACATTATTATATGTTGTTCCATTGTTATTTTATCACTTCTGGGTTATTATATCATTTGCAAATATTTGGTTGGAGTTTTTGATGGGGTTTGAGGAATATTCTGGGTTAGGAATATTACAGTGGTATCAAAACATAGATCTGGCTCAGCCTGTGGAGCTAGTAATCTATGACACCGGGGGAAAAACCCTATATCTGTTACAGAGGTCACAGATACAGAGACACTGGGCGTAGGTTGGAGAACACTTATGGAGAGGGAGACTGTGTTCTGGTGGTGGATGTAGAATAGGAGGAGCCTGTGGTGGACACGGAGCAAGAGGATCTGATGGCAGATGATGACGGGAACAGATTTGCAGATATGCTCCTCAAGTCCATCCAAGATCTGTCGAGGTAGATTGAGATGATGGGGTAGAGATTCACGGCAGTATAGGCCAGACAGCGTGAGAGCCCATGGGTTTTTCAGGTTGGTGAGGGATCAAGCACATCCCACCATTTTCCATATCAACATGATACTGCATAGCAGGTGGCCTCAGATGCCCCTACACGCTCTACCATGCCCACTTTCTTAGGAGCTGACACGGGGGCCGTAGCCCAGCAGGAGGCAGAGGTTGGACATATGGGCAATTATTTTGCAGAGTACTAGGCCTATGGGTAGGAGTTCAGGGAAGCCCTCTAATTTAGAGGTTTTGTTCAGCTCCGGTGGGATAGTAGACACCACGACCATCACAGAGGGTACCAACGTTACCATGATGGTGACACCCACTGTCCAGCGAGTAGATTCCACTTACCTACGTTTGATGGTTCATCAAATAGTTTGGCAAAGTATTGGGTGGAGAAGCTGGACATTTATTTCCAGCTTAACCAGATGTCGGAGATAGAGGCCATCATGGTGGCAACATTGTATTTGGATGGTGAGGCCTAGGATTGGTGATTTCATGGGATGGTTACACTAAGGCACTCCACAGTGATGACATATGCCGAGTTTACCAAGAGACTGATGGAGCGATTTGATCGGAGGGATCCAGAGCAGCATTTTGTTGAGCTGAGAAGGCTCAAACAGACAGGGAGCCCAGAGACCTACATTGCAGATTTCTTGAGGGTCTTTATGATGGTGCCAGACCTATAGACGACAAAGATGGTCTATATATATGTTGAGGGGTTAGCAGAGCCACTTCGGGGTTTAGTCCGATCCACCAGACCAACCACACTCCAGGATGCTATCAGCAAGACCCGGGACTTACAGGATGTATTACCCAAGACCCGGACACCTTACCCAGAGAGACAGACTTTCTAGTCTAAGGTGAAGGATGTGAGGATTCCACCTCCAAAGGGGAATCTAGGACGAGTACAACTTGTCGATGATGGTAGGAGGGAGCTGAAGAAGAAGTGGTTGTGCTTCACTTGTTAGGAGCCATGGGCATTAGGGCATAGATGTGCTGCTGGTAAAGCACATTTTATGGAGGTCTTCTCGGAGAGCAGTGGAGAGGAGGATGACGAGGATGATGTGGAGGCAAGAGATAGCCATGCCATACAGGTGTTATACGGGAATAGTGTCCACTTGGATGCTGCTATTCCCACTAAGATGGGTGGCTATCTTAGAAACAAATAATCAAAGTCTACTATTGATTCCTTTTATGAAAATAGATGAGAGGAGAACCAAGAGGGCCAACTTGAGTCTTGCGCTTGATTTCCTCTCCTTCTTCATAGAGATTTTCCGCTTCTTCTTTGTCTGCCCAACTTCAAAAGAACCTGTGGAATCACAACAACATACTACTATGCAAGAAACAAGGATCTAAATTCATAAATAATACAGGATTAGATGTGTATTAACCATATACATGCATATATAACAAGTACACAAGAATATGGAAGGAAACAAGAATAGCTTTATTAAGATGAAAAGTAGCAAGAGGATTACAACCATGTGCTCTGACCTAGCATCATCCTCTAGCTAAGAATCCCTTCTTCACCTCAAGCAAAGCTAGATCACCCAACGCTGTGAATGTACACCAGTAAACCAACAACACTTCTCTATAAGATACAAAATTCCAGCCTCTGGATCTCTGTGATGAGGGATCCATATATAGATGATTACAGAGAGGTGAGTCATCTTTTGGGATCTTGATTAGTGTCTTCTCTCTGATAGTTCCTGCTTCCACTTGGAGAATGAAGATCTCTTACTCATCCCTAGTCGAAAATGGAGTGGCAAGTGTCAGAGGGGAAGCTTCTGGAAGATTCCATGAACTTCCACCTCGCATTTTGGTCCCTGCCATTTGTCCAGTCCCGACCATCGCACCCTACAGAGGAGAAAAATAGTATGCATCGCACCCTGTACATTGGGAAGGTGATATGCATTGCATCCTCTACATTCAGCTTTCAGTATGGTCCAGTTTTGACCATTTATGAGCAGTTTTTAGTGGAGAACTTCTGGGAGATGATATAATCAGTTGACCTTGTTCCTTTAGGCAGTGAAGCAACACTTTTAGGGAATTAAGAGCCCTCAGTTTATGGACATTTGTGATTGGCGTTGAAGTGCCCAAAAATGTCTATAACAGTTGCCCCCTAAAGCATGAGGTCGTTAATATTTTTTTGATGTCGAGTGAAATGCTTTACTATAAGGATCTGAAGTTTTTCTGAGCTGGGAGGCGACCTGTAATAAGATACAATACAATACATTATTTGACAACATTTTTTCATGATCTAGCTGAGGCGGGCATTCCCATGCTCAGCTTTATAAACTCATTTTCATGTACATAGGATAGACGATCGTTTGTGTGACAGACTGATGATATGGACACATCATCCTTTGATTTGGATGATCATCTAATTGACAATGATGTACATTGGATGTTTTTATATTCCTGAATATATCGTAGCCCGGATGGATGAAACAAGATCTGGGGTCTTCAAACTCGGTCAATATTCACTCGGAGTACAAGTCAATCCATGTGAAAAATGTTTTGGAATCGAACATGGAAAGACATTGCCTGATTACCAGCCAATGATGTAAGATGTTAACAGGCGCGAGAGAAATCACCAATAATGATGATGACCCTCAAGGTACTACAGTACAATTCACGTGGTGTGAAAAGGGACTTGGTGTCAAACACCACGTAAAATCTCTCAGTCAGAGGCCATTGATGTAAATCTGTCGCCGAAAGTGAGAAACTTGCCATTGAAGCATGCAAGCTTCAAAGTACTGAAAGGGTTGTTCCTAAGTCAACTTCTTGGATAATGAGCTGATGTCAACAAGAAGCGACCTGTCACAGGAGGGCCTTAATGGATCCCACATCAATGACACGGAATGAATCAAATGATTTTGGAGGTGAAAACAAACTGACGATATAGGGTTCAGGGTGGCGGTCATGAAGGAATGAAGCATATATGTATTGCAGTGGGTGAGACTCAGGTGAATTGTTTGAATGACTTCTCTTGAACATATAGGCGACACTGACGATGGATTGGTAGTGTTAACCCTAGAGATGGATGGTGTGACGGACCAATGGTGAAGACCAGTGAACGAAACAACCCAACCCGGCATGGATGCGGAAGAAAAGTGTCATGTTCAAGAGTGACTTGCTACCAATAAAGTCTCTTCTTGATTTCTTCCCAACTTTCCCCAATCATTGCTGACCAGTACCTCTTTATTTTTGTCAAGATTGAGGAGGATAACATATGCTTGTTCTATAATCTTCCCTTTAGGAAAACCTGTCGCTATATTTTAGCGACCCTAGCGACAGTGAAACTTGTTCTCGTCCTGTTGGATGAGTTTGTCGCTATTTAGTTTTAACGAGTTTAATGACAAAGAT
The DNA here is from genome assembly GCA_000404065.3 of Pinus taeda. Taxonomy (NCBI): domain Eukaryota; kingdom Viridiplantae; phylum Streptophyta; class Pinopsida; order Pinales; family Pinaceae; genus Pinus; species Pinus taeda. Next base: position 38,707 of record APFE031480002.1, on the reverse strand, counting down.
AACTCGGTCTCTTTCAATTATAGAGAGTCTGAAAGAAGACTTCGAAGATTCTTTTTCGTTGTATAATCAAGCCCGAAAAAGCGTAAAATAATACAAAAGGGATGAATTTTCGATAGTTTTAACGAGCCGAACAAGACAAGCGCTCGATCTTTTTGTGTAATAATCCCTCAGGTCCAAAAAGATTAAAATCTAGAGGAGGGATAGCACTTCCGATGCCTTTTAACGAGCCAGAGAAGCCAATCGCTCAGCAATCTTTTCATATTTTACGAGTCAGGTGAAAAGAGCTTAAAGAAGATTCATTTTCGAGGAACGAGGGACAGTTTCAGGTAGCAGCTGATTCAAGGTAAGATTTGGAATTTTCCAATCACGGCAGTGTTACAAGGATGGCTAGCAGAATCACTCTTCACAGATGTTCCCCAAAGGGGTAAACAATCATATGAGGGTGAATGATCGGCTAAAAACAGAGTGGAGGTGATGGCGAGAACACGACCAAGGCTCAAAGGCTGGAGATAAGGCATTCACAATGGTTATTTACCTATTCATTTTTTAATGAGCTTAAACGCGGGGAGAAACACTTGCTCATGAATTATGTTTATTTTTTAACGAGCTTGAACTATGCACTAAAACTGCTCATGGAGAGTTTATTTTTTAATGAGCTTGAACTCTGCGACAACATTTCTCACCAGTCATATGATAAGAAATGTCTCATTCGAGATGTTATTTTGAAGTGGCTTACATCTCTCAAGCTTTGCCACGGATCCTTTCTTTATGCAAGTTAGGAAACGACTAGCCTTACGAGTTTAAAGGGTTAGAGGTCCTAAAAATTTTAAAAATAAATAGTCGCTCTTCACTTGCATGCGGAAAGGTTTGCATGCCCCCAAGTATAGAGAAAAATTTCCAGGTTACCAAGAAAGTTCTATGAGCGTAGCAAATAAAATTCTTTCTCGGCGATGTCTATCGAAACAGACAAAGGGGAGCGTTATCGCTCAGCATAACCTTAACGAAGGTATCTTATTCTAGTCTGTTCCCATTTTCCTGTGAGGATGGGTTCGCCAAACTAGTCATATATCCCTCGCAAAAATCAACCCTATACCCAAGGTTTTCCTGCCAAAACAGACTAGGGTGCATGCCCCCTGGGTTTCAGTCACATCTTCCTTAATCACTCGCGCTCATCAGGTGGACGGACTGGAGACCGATGAGACATTTCTTGTGTGAAAAGACCATTCAAGGATGGCATTTGACTATTTGTAATGTGTGAATTGGGGAATGACATTTGGTCTACGAGCTTGACCATTTTGCCTTCGTGCGGAAAACACATTACTCTAAAGAGTGAGGAGACGATGGCTCCCATGCAATCAATATAGTCGCGTCCAAGGAGTAGATTGTAATCTAAAGGTCCTTGAACTACCATAACATTCATGTGAACAATTTTCCTTCTCAAAGTAATGGGCACATTTGGAAGGATCCCTAAAGGTCGACTGGTTCCCTTGTCGAAGCCTGTTAGATTTCTCATTTCAGGCAAAAGCGATGGCGAACCAAGCGATTTCCAAGCATTTGAGGAAAGGATACTCACAGAAGCCCCTTCATCAATGATGGTACCAACCATGACCATTCTGTAAGCTTGTAAAATAATTCTGAATGGTACACTGGCTGGAAACCGGGGTCTGCCTAGTAGATTCCAGTTGAAGGAAACAACCAGGTTGCTTGGTGGTGGGACCAAATAGATGGCCGGGTAGGACTCTGATGAACTTCCTTCCTATGGTAAAGGAACGGGAGGACTGCCCCCAAGCTCATCGGAGTCGGTGTTGATGAAAAAAATTTGAATGGTGTCGTTCTCTTTCTCTTCAGTGACGGTATCGTTTGAAGATGAACACTCTGAAGGCAATACCGGGTCAATTGCCATATTGACCCTTTGACTTTCGTCTGGTATGGATTTCGAGGGTTCATTTTCAACAATAGGTGCTTCGGCTGACCACAAGGATGGGCCATCCGGATTTTCAACCGATGGAGGGCTCGGCAAGAGTTTTTGATATCCAGGAGGAAGTCGTAATGGTGAAACTGGACGATTATCTAAAACTCTTTTAGCCTCTTCAAGGAAGGGACAATGGTAGACGGTGTGATCGCCTTCACACAACTTACGAGGAAGTTTAGGATTCCTTCTTTGTCCATGTGCTTCACTTTCACTGGTTGACGGTGAGAATTCAACATGATCGTCAGAGGTTGATGCTACCAGATTGTGAAAACGAGGAGACCAGTCCCTTAAGATCCGAGGGATGCAGGGACAATCTCGGTGATAGTGGTCTCCATTGCAAATGACACAAGGAGATTTAGGTTTTGACTGTGCGGTGTGTGGATTTTTGCTAGACGATACTTGGTTGCTCCCTTTCGATTTTGGTTCCTTTTTCTTCTTTTCCTTTTTCTCTTTCTGCTTCTTCTTCTTCTTAGTTACTTGACTTTTAGCTTTAACAACTTTACAGCGAAGAGGAAGGAGGAGAAGGAGAATCAGATGAAGTAGAAAGTTGGGAGGAAACTCCAGTGTCGTCTAGTTGCTGATTAGATTGTTCAGGAATTGTGAGACTCCGAACGACAAAGGTAGAGAAGAGCCAGACCAGCAAACCAATTGTCAATCCTGGAAGTGACAAAGTGGCCATATGAGGTGGACCAACATCTCCCCAAGATAGGAAGGGACTAGGATTTCCTTCACGGAGAATTCCTTGGTTGGTAGACTCCATTTTCTCAACCTGAAGATCAATGGGGGAATTTGTGATGTTATTCCGATTTAAAATAAATTTTTAGATGCTTGGACACAACTTGTTTTTTCAATTGAAAAGAGTCGAGAAAAAACAAAAGATGACTCTAGTCGCCTTCAATTTTTATTGAGCTTGAAGTGACAAGTGCTCAGAGGACCTTTTCCTTTAAGGAGTCTGAAAAGGAGGAAAATGGACTTCTCTAGCGATCTAGGAAGAGAGGATTACCAAACCAATCGTAAAACTACAGAATACTTTTTACGGTACGGCAGTCAGTCTTCCCAAATGCTGTGTTTGGTGTATTACGATCGATAGGGTGGCAGACACGGCTTCCTAAGGATAAAGGATGTAGCCTATTGTGGTCTCCCAATATATACGTGACGGTACGTGGGAGCACAAGTCCGTACTGGCACTTGTCGTCTCAGAATGGAGGAATCACCCAACCAACACTGAAAACAACAGTTACCAGGCTTTACAACATCAGAACACGTCTCTAGCATAGACCTCTAGATGTTGCGTTAAGTTCCAAAGCGTTGTTAGATTCATTGAGATTTATTTTAAGTTGATCTTGCTTAGCAATTTTCCTTTCAGGTTCACCACGTGATGTATGTGTAATTCCTTAAATGCAGTCTAAGATGATAAACAAATGTTTTATCTTCTTTCAGCAATGAAAATCCTAGCTACTAAAGGGAAGAAAGTCAAGCATCTTTACTTCACAGAGCACAGAGCACACGCTAATATGCACAGTCCTAAATCGAGCCAAGCATTCAAAATGCAAATGCACATGCATGTATTGGTTTTCAGCTCTCTTAATGTGTAAATGACGCTAAGAAAGCTATGTGCAAAACTGAATTACTTTTAAAGAGACTGTACTCAACAAAATTCTTTCTCAAAACGAAGTGAAAGCAAGAGAGACACTTTGCGATTTTGAAATGGAAATTGCTTTTCGACACTTTAAAACTAGTAATTCAAATTCTATGCAATAGTAACTATATAATCAACTATATAAAACAATGGGATTGCTTTCTAAAATTGAAAACGACATCTACGACACTTTCAGATCTAGAGACGACAGTTCGACTATGTTACTTTTTGCAAAAAAGAACTAAAACAACACACAATACATAAAAAAAACGTTTATAGTTCTTTGCACTAAGGAGGCAGAATAATGCAAGAGAAGGGGGTATTCACAGAAGCACACTGATTACATACAGCTAAAAACTCTTGAATAAGACTGAAAACAGTGAGAAAAATCCATATTCGGAAGGCAAATTCAATCCTCCCTGACCATCGCACCTATTACACAGTGAACTCAGTATGCAGCACACCTACTCCATTCGGGAAGTGCGATGCATACAGGCTGCCTTGAAGGCAGGGTGCGATGGTTATAGTGCGAGACTTTGAACGAGAATTCACTCACAGTTTGCAGTTTAGTTAAGGTGTTTAAGTTGAATAAATACAGATCAATGTATGTAAAACACGGGGGTGATCTAAGAGGTTACTAAAGTCACCACTCAAGGAAATTAGATTGCTTGCAGATCTATTGTTTAATTTATAAACACAAACCAGGAGATTGACTGAAGCAGCATTGATCTACTTTTCATTTGCAGGACAAATGCATTTCGAAGGCTAGCTGGCTTGACTTCAGGCTCCATCTGTATGTTTATAAAAGAAACAAGGATAGATAGGCTAACAAGTAATCTAGTCGGTCCCCAGCGGAGTCGCCATTTTGTTATACAGGAATAGTGTCCACACGGATGCTGCTATTCCCACTAAGATGGGTGGCTATCTTGGAAACAAACAATCAAAGTCTACTATTGATTCCTTTTATGAAAATAGATGAGAGGAGAACCAAGAGGGCTAACCTGAGTCTTGCGCTCGATTTCCTCTCCTTCTTGATAGAGTTTTTCCATTTGCTCTTTGTCTGCTCAGCTTCAAAAGGACCTATAGAATCACAACAACATACTACTATGCAAGAAACAAGGATCAAAGTTCATGAATAATGCAGGATCAGATGTGCATTAACCATATACAAGCATATATAAACAAGTACACAAGGATATGGAAGGAAACAAGAATAGCTTTTTTAAATTGTACATTACCGTGGTGTGGTTTACGAGAGGAGTTCAGATTTTCCACAGTGCTCATTTTTATAAATGTCGACGTTTCGAGTCTTTAAGCAGATGGAAAATCCGAACTCCTCTCGTAAAGAATAGCTTTATTAAGATAAAAAGTAGCAAGAGGATTACAACCATGAGTAGCTCTGACCCAGCATCATCCTCCAGCTAAGAAGCCTTTCTTCACCTCAAGCAAAGAAAAATCACCCAACACTGTGAATGTACACCAGAATACCAACGACACTTCTCTATAGGTTACAAAATTCCATCCTTTGGATCTCTGTGATGAGGGATCCATATATAGATGATTACAGAGAGGTGAGTCATCTTTTGGGATCTTTGATTAGTGTCCTCTCTCTGATAGTTCCTGCTTCCACTTGGAGAATGAAGATCTCTTACTCATCCCTGGTCGAAAATGGAGTGGCAAGTGTCAGAGGGGAAGCTTCTGGAAGATTCCATGATCTTCCACCTTGCATTTTGGTCCATGCCATTTGTCCATTCCCGACCATCGCACCCTACAGAGGAGCAAAACAATATGCATCGCACCCTGTACATTGGGAAGGTGATATGCATCACACCCTCTACATTCAGCTTTTAGTATGGTCCAGTTTTGACCATTTATGAGCAGTTTTTAGTGGAGAACTTCTGGGAGATGATATAATTATTTGACCTTGTTCCTTTAGGCAGTGAAGCAACACTTTTAGGGACTTAAGAGCCCTCAATTTATGGACATTTGTGATTGGGGTTGAAGTGCCCAAAAATTTCTATAACACGTACCGCTATTGTATTGGTACTGCACTTTCCAATTTGTCCAGGAATTCATCCACCACTATTACTCCATCATATTTCGGCAGTTACCTTGCCTTTGTTGTCACGCAACACAATGATTTAATCATCATGTTGCAATTCAATGTTGTCACTTTGTGCAACCAGTTCTACCAACATTCTACTTCTTCATCTAAATCTGAAGTACAAGATTTGTCGCGCTCCCAGGAGATTCTCCCATCTATAGCCGGGTTCAATCAATCCTGGTCTCATGCCGTTATCTAGTAAATACAATCTAGCTCATCGTTGCACATTGGTTTGGTGTAGTGTGCTCCTTTGGCCGGGTCTAGTAGAAATACTACATGTAGGGAATTTTTCTCGAATATCATCTTCTGCTTCTTTAGATTGATGACTCTTGTCATTCATAATTGGATAGGATACCACTGTAACGTGGGCCTAGCCATGTGTTCCCATGTCTACTTCAGTAATACATTCATGTCTGAAAGCACGTCTAGGATTAATTGATCCATTTCATACTCACCAATTTGTGACGTCAGTCTCATTTCCCTCCCCATGCGCAATGCATGCTTTCCCAGTTTCCAGACTACATGCGGTTCTCCTGACCCTGAACACCTGGTGATCAACTCCTATAGCCCCTTAACTGCATTATTGTCACACAATAGTTTCATGCACGTCTCCAAAAAGGTAGTAAGCATAGAAGGATCCATGCCTGGCTTTGGTTGATCCTTACTACCTAAAGTGGAGGCCTCTACGAAGATCTTCCTAGCTTCCATGAACATCTCCTTTGCGCATCCCAAGTCAAACTCAAGTTCCTTTGTAGGAGCCTTGCGAACCGATGTATCTTCCTCGGGCTACTTCCCCTTATCCTCCCCTATGGTCACACCACTCCTGAGTAGTATGTTCACATTTGGGTCTTCTTCGCGTGGTTCATATCTCATCATTTGGATATTTTGAGTTGGAGGAGGCTGGAGTACCCGTTTCTCGCGCATCTATGCGATCAACATAGGACAATCTATTGCTTCATGATCAAACTGAGCCCAGTATGAATAGGATATTCTCGTTGGGTTGGTACAGTCATAGGCGTAGTGCCCTGGTCATCCATAATTGTAATAGATAAACTATCCATTACCCCTTCCTAGTCCCATTCCCCCTCATCCTTGACCTCACCCTTGAAATCCAATGTGTGCCATCCCCGCCGCTGGGTTGAGGGCTTACGTTTCTGTTTGCATCGAATCAGCTAGGGTCTGATCCATCATTAACTTGTAGGTATGACAAGTACGTTCGTCGTGGCCCACCAACCTACAGAAATTACAAAATAGTTGATGGGGTGTTGGTGTGTACTTTTTCAACAAATGACAATTATCCGTCATGTGCTTTCCTCCTATCTAACAATTCGCATACCATAATGTGGGTGTTTCACTTGGCCATGCTTGTGCCTCTAGTCTTAATGGCATTGGCCCCCCTCCTGCCAAGTAGTTCGTGAATAGTGGATAATGATCCTTATTATGGCCCTGGCCCTTGCATTTTATACACCATACCTCCTCGCGCGCCTCTGGCCACAGCGCCCTATCCTACTTCAAGCTCTGCATTTCTAGGCAGAGACCCTATAGTTGCGCGTGGATTTGTTGAACTCCTAGCCTCGTATCTTGTATCGGGGTCTCATGCAACCTCATCATCATTTCTAATGCTTCAGCCAGGGTAGAAAGTTTTTTTTGTGACAACGTCGTCCTCAGGTGCAATGTTAGAGATGCCACAAACCATGCGTGATGCTACACATTTGTGAGCATCATATTATTTTCATGGATTGTACTCGTCAGCCATTGATCCAGATCCCAAGGGGTCTAGCCTGGAAGAATCACGATCTCTTTAAACCCAATGATTGACTGTGTCTTTGATTTTGGCTGGTTAAATTCTCTATTCAGTGCATTCTAGATCTCTACTATTCTTGCATTTTGGTGATCATTAGAGTGCTTGATATACCATGTCAACGCACAATCCTGCAGTGAGCTCACCAATGTAGCCTTCTTAATGTTGTCATCCGTGACCCCTTGCGCTTCCCACACTGCTCTTACCATGAATGAAAATTGGTATGGATCCTCATTCCCTACGTCTCTAAATACGGGTAGATTAATCGTGCTCGCCATGTTGAACTACATGTTTGGTGCAGGCGGAGTGGGTGGAGATGGAGGTGAAGGAGGTGAAGCGGGTGGTAGTGTAAGTGGAGGTGGTAACTTTGGAATGTGCTGCCTTATCAAACTGACTGCACTTCTTGGAGAGACCCAAGTGAGCTCTTCCTCGTTGTCTCACGAAGGTGAAATTAAGGGACTGTTTCCTAATTTCTTGCTACCTTTATAGATCTTTCCGCTTTGTATCGTTCCAAACATTAATGTATTCACATAATCCACTTTTCACATAACAACATCATAATCCAAGTATTCAAATATTTAATGTACTTACCTCATGGTCCCTTGATAAAATGTTGTTCTGCTTCGATGTAGCTCACAATCATGTCTATTGCAAACTCAGTGATAAATCCCCCTATTATCTGGTTGACCAAATTTTCCACAGCTCGCAGATCTTATCTTCTGATGCCTCTAGTCCACGCACTAATTCCGGAGTCCACACTATTGGTTGGTCGAGATTACACCTTCCCCGACTGTTGGCTAACCTCGCGATCCACTCATATAGTTTATAAAGAAAAGATGTGAAGAAGATATCACGGATTTCCATATACACATAGCGATCCAGCCACCTTTTCTCGGATACTTGCAGAGTTTTGTTTTCTATGTCACAATCTCGTGAATCTTCTTGTCCAACCACTCTTCAATTTCCTTATTTGTTGGGTTCCAGTGGCACTACATCAGACATCCCTTAGGCAGATCCTGGTCCTGGCAATGGAACCATTTGTTGGCTTGTTGGGGCCTGACCCAGGTTTAGAAGTGATTTAGCCAAACAAATCCCGAAACTACTGACCCTTTCGGCAACAGTCCACGATGCAAGGACTGAGGTCTCACCCGATGTAGTATGGGAGGATGTTGGAACTAATTTTCCGCACCCTAAGGATGTCTTGATGAAGTCTAGAAAGTTCGCGAACCGATCTCGCGCTTGTGCTGCTCCACGTAGCTGTATGTCCTTCACAACTTGTGCAACTGCTTCTGCGTGGCTTTATAAAGAGCATGAAGAGGTGTTGTCTAGATCCTTATTCCTTAATATGTTATTATTATATATCTTAACTTAATTATTTGGGCCCAATATTCTCATTAATCATTCCACATTCATAACAAGCGTGCTTAATCATACAACTGTAAAGAGATGCATAAATATAATAGAAGCATAAACATAGAATATTCCAGAATCAACTCATCTTTTATTAATTCTCTATCGAAGTACAATCCCAACTCTGCCCTGCGCACTCAGCTGCAGGGTTCTGCACACTCAGCTGTAGACTCTACTAGGCCTCTGTGGACTTAGCTGCAGAGCCTCTAACTACCACTACGGCTAAATATGTTTCAAATTCACTTTTATCTTCTAACCATGCCTTCACATCTATCTGATACTTGTCAAAACTAAGACTTCCTTTACACTTAGAGCCTCGCTCTATTTATACAATCCCATGGTCCGCGAACCATGGGTAGGTAGACACACTCTACATTAAATTACATTATCTTAGGGTGGACAACCCTAGACTCTTCAATTCCGTTTGCGCATTTCACGGGTTCTTTACATTACACTTTCACCAAAATTTGGGCTTCAAGCCCCAAAAACATACTATGGGGGGATTCGCTGCCCAACATGGGTCTAAATAGGAGAGGGCATGATGAAAGGATATGCTTGGTGGGTTGATGGAGGAAACAAAAGGTTAACCCTTAAACAATAGAAGGCACGACAATGGTTTTAACCATGCAACACTAGACTCATGAACACCAAAGAGTGTTACGATACATAGATACAAGAACATCGGGGTATTTAGGCTAAACTCATAAGATGGTAGGATTCATATTGAGAGGCCGTAACAAGCAAGGTTTATCTAAGGCAGTGCTGTGTTCAAGGGAACAACTGCTGCCAAACCATGCTTTCTAATACTGAATGCAGTTGTATTGTGTACTTTCCCCATCTGATTAGTTTAGTGAGTTCAGATGGGTAAACTCGTTGACCTTTTCATATTTTAAGAGTCTGAAAATGACTGCGAAAAGAGCGAATCTATGCCCTATTTGATTAGTTTAATGAGTTTAGATAGGCAAACTCGTCGATCTTTTCATGTTTTGAGAGTCTAAAAAGGATCGTAAAAAGAGCGACTCTATATCTTGTCTGTGTAATTTAAAGAGTCCAAACTAGACAACTCGGTGGTCTTTTCATATTTAGAGAGTCTGAAAAGATTATAAAGAACGACTCCATGGTGGTCCCTTTGTCATAGTTGTTAACCGGGTGCAACAAAAGGTTAATATTATACCCAAATTGGTTACTTTTCTGTGAGTTAATCTATTGAATCCATATAAAGAGAAACCTATGTTCAATATATGTCAACCTCATTTTGTTACGAGTATGAGGACACGGACTAAAATCATTTTTCATTGTGAATTTTTAATGAGTTGCGTGATGACAAACTCAATACCTTCATCAAATTTTAACAAGTCAAATGAAGAAAACTCAAAGTATCTTTCTCAGTTTATTGAGCAAGGAAAAATAGGTAAAAGAACTTCCCATTCCTTCTTCGTAGATTTAACGAGCCTGAAAAAGGGGAATAACTCGGGGATTTTTCGATTTAAGAGTGAGAAATGGTCCCAATAAAGCAAGTGCTCTTGTTGCTGCTGTAGATTTTTAATGAGCACGGTGAAAAAACATGGGATTTTTTAGTTTAACGAGCGAGAAAAGTACCTAAAAGAATGCTCGGGTCATATTTATAAATGTTTAACGAGCCTAAAGAAAAAACTCGAGATTTTTTCAGTTTTATAAGTGAGAAAAATGTGCCCCCAAAAGAATTCTCTAATGGTATTTTTCAGTTTAATGAGCTAGAAAAAGAGCAAAACAGAGTTACTTAGACTATCGTCGTATGTGTTTAATGAGTCCAACGATGACAAACTTGAGGATTTTTAAGTTTTTTGAAAGCGAAAAAATATCCCAAAAAATAACATGCTCATATCTTCTTTGTAGTAGTTTAACGCGCCCAAAGAAGGAGACTCAAGTTTTTTCAGATTAAAGGGCAAGAAAAATACCATAAAAAGAATGCTCGATCTTCTTCGTGGTAGTTTGATGATCCCGAAAAAGGAGACTCGAGGATTTTTTGGATTAACGAGTAAGAAAAATACCATAAAAAGAATGCTCAATCTTCTTCATGGTAGTTTAATGAGCCTGAAGAAGGAGACTCGAGGTTTTCTTGGATTAACAAGCAAGAAAAATATCTTAAAAATAATGCTCAATCTTCTTCGTGGTAGTTTAACGAGCCCGAAGAAGGAGACTCGAGGTTTTTTTCGATTAACAAGCAAGAAAGATACCATAAAAAGAATGCTTGATCCTTCTTGATCTCATGCTTGACAATAGAAGGGTCTATCCATGCATTTTCTCATAAGACCAAGGGAATACATTGCGGAATTCCTTAAAAAAGGCAGGTGAAGCTTGCAATTTCCTCAGGATTTCAATCTGCTCCAATCTAGATGTTTTCCACGATGCCTGTCTTGACAGAAATATCGATGAGCAATGTCTTTGAAATACTACCCATGTTTCCTTCCGCCTCCAAAGTTTGGATGGTCGTACAGGGTGAGGAAATGATTTTTGGTATGTCAGGGGACAGGATTTGAAGAGGCATCATGTCTAAATCAGGTAACAAAACACGATGGTGTGAATCCTCCCAAGGTTGCTCTTCTAAACTCATGATTTCTCGAATAGCTTCGTTCGTAGGTAGGACTTGATTGAGTGGATCGAAAGAAGGAGCGTTTATGGGAGGGGTAGTGGTATTGTTGGCCATAACAAAAGTGACCGGAGATGTGGATATAGATTGAATGGCTTGGTAGACCAATTTAGCTAGTGACAACGACATTTGTTCTCCATATGTGTCAATGTCTGAAGGAGCTGGTAGGATCCATGGATCGGTCTGTTCATGAGGAATCGATGAAAGCATATTGATTGTTTGTGAAACCTTGGGCGGCTGAAGAGGGAAACAACCCATGAGGGAAGAAGTCTTCAATAGACTTGTACTGATATTAACATAAGAGTTAGGTACACCACCTACTAAGGGTACAAAGCTGCTTGGTAACGGGGAGTAATCAGGGGTGAAAAAAGACAACTGATCTATTGTAACTACCTTTCCATCCAATGGAAATAGGATGATGCAAAAGACAGTAGATACGATGGTTGTCATGGCATATGTTCAACTATGACCCAGCAAGAGATTAGAGTGAAATTTTTTATCTACGACTTCTATGTCCACTGTTACTATTTTCCCATACAAAGTGATGGGTTGGCTAGCTAGGTAACCTTTTGGTATGAAAGTGTGGCTGTCAAAAGTTTTTAAGGGAATTTGAAGGCGGGGATAGGGTTGGAGAACCCAGAGTGAGCCAACATGAAGTTGACATGACACAAGTAGAAGCACCTTTGTCGATGATAGTGCTGTGTATACCTTTACCTTTCAAAAAACAATTCACTTGAAATGCAAGCGGGTGGGAAAGGGGAGGTTTACACTTTTCCATGTCAAAAACTGCAACCATGGAATCCTGTGGGTCGATACCACCAATAGCCGAAAGAAAATATTTCCTTTGTACTGGGCATGTTTGTAATACTTCGAGCACTGACATAGCTGACGGTGCTTGCGCCAAGTCTTCTACAATGCTATAGTTTTAGGTGGCACGTGCAGATGTATTGTGAGTTGTGCATTGAAGTGCCCCTTTGGGGGGCGAATTACAAGGTCAACAACTAGCCTTTCAATATGAAAATCATTGGGTGGTGGTGGGTTTTGACTTGAGGAGGGTTCCTCTACATGAGCGATAGGAGCTCCATAGGATTTGGCTCTTGTTTGTAGATCTACCATTTCAAAGGTGTAAATGGTAGAAGATCCCTCACCAACTGAAGGATGTTGCGAACCACCATTTCCCCCATGAAGGGGTTGGGGTTGGTTTGCGATAAGGTTTTGTTGTTGCTGATCAGGGAAAGGATTATTAAGGACAAAGGGGGTCCTACGAGTATCATTTTTAGCAATGTATTCTGTGCATTCCTGAAGATGCGGGTAGTGATAGGTCATGTGGTATTTAGCGCAGATTTTGCAAGGGAATCTGGAGAGTTTATCCTTTCCATCATCAGGAGGTGCAACAACCTTTTGTTTTGGGTTTTGCTACTTTGTTGACTGCTCCTCAGAAGGAGTGGTATTTTTCTTATTCTTCTTGTTCTTACCACCAGGTTTTTGCATAGACTACATAGAGTTTATCGTGGTGGTAGGAAGAGCAGTCGATTTGGTAGAGGGGTCCACTGACATCTAGAAAATGTGACCACCGATTTGTTTTACAATAGCCCCAGAGGTTGTGCCGATAATCCCATTGGCATGCGCTCTAGGGTGTTGAGTAGTGAAGACATTGGAGTTATGAGAGGCATTAGGGATTACGTCGTAAAGAGTGTTAGACTGTGAATATATCAGTTCTAAGTGTTGGGCATGACGTATGGATTGGTCTTCTATGAACGCACCACCGAAAGCGACATCTTTAGTGATTTGTGAGAATAGGGACTTGTAGAACTAGTTTGCTAATAGATAGTCTAGGATGGGAGTTTTAACTAACCTCTGCCTACGTCTCCATTCCTGCATATGATCAGAGATGTGGGTGGTAGTATCCTGACATAGAGAAGTGAGGAGCTCTATCGCAGTCTCATAGTGGATGGGTAGCTGGAAGTGCTTTAGGAATTCCATCGCTAGAGCGTCGAAGATATTTACTCACGCACGTGGTAAGTATATGTACCACTTAGCTGTGCTACCAGTGAGGGTGTAGGGAAAAGGACGTAACTGGACATTATCGTCCACCATGGACTTGGAAACACACCAATAATGATAGATGGTGATGTGAGTGCCTGAATCCTCCCCTTGTTTCCCTTCAAACTTGGGAATGTTCGTTGGTATCTTATGCTGGATCGGCGGCCAAAGTAAGTTGTGATAGATGGGGTCATTTGTAAGTTTATATGAGTTGGGTATATCCAACGTTGCCAAGAAAGGAAAAGTGTGTGGTGCCCCCAACTCAGACCAAGGCAATGACATATGACTTGAGGAACCTTATGGTCCTCCCATTGTTTGAGTCCCAATATTATACATAGGCTACATGGTATAGTAGTTGCCTTGGGGTATGGCATTGTAGTGTGGATTTCCATGGGGAATCTAATGTTGGGGTATAGAATTTCCCCTAGGATAAGCATTGCCCTCTTGACTCATTTGAATTTGTGAGTAGGGTGCCCCCATGGATTGGTTGGGACCTCCTTGAGGATTCTCCCCTACCACAAAACTAACCATATGTCCTTGATTGACATAAGGAATGCTCATGTCAATCAATGACTAACCATGCATGCCTGAGAATGGAGGGGGAACTGTTACATTCCCTACTAGTATGTGCATATTGGGAATGCCCCCAAATACTTGAATCTGGGGGATTGAACTATACAATGGTTTTCGACCATATTGTTGGTGGATGAGAACCGCACTAATAGTGCTATATTGGGCATTATAAGGAGCGATGTATGTAGCACTTGTTGAAGTTATACAGTTTGACACTAAAGGGGTGGAACCTGGCATCAGTTGGGTTCCACTTGTGGAGGGTGTCATGTGAGTGGTTGTACCTGGGAAAAATGGGATAGAGGGGTTCACCGTCAATAGTGTGGTGGTGAGTGTTGATTGGGAAGTTGTGGAGAACCGAAAGCATCCACAAAGTTCCACGACCTGTTAGTCATCTGCGGGATGAATGGAAATGTTACTTCTAAAGAGACAGGGAGTACATGTGCCATGGGAACCAAGAGTGGGTCCAACGAATTCATGAGCATAGGGTTAAAGGGAGGAATAAATCCTTTGGTAAAGAAATCCTCTGGCAAACTTGAATCGTCAGTTGTCCAAACAGATTCTGTGTGAAATCGAGGAGACTGATTCCCCAAAGATGAGGAATCCAGTTCATTGGAGCTTGAGGGATCTTCCATAATGAGTGGAGGAAGTCCTAAAAATCATCTAGATTGACGACGAGGGTCGGATGTATCCATGGTGACCGTTAATTTTTATCAATAAATTTTATCATGATATTTGTTAAAGTCTCAATGATAGCACACAGGTACCTAAAAAATATAAAAAATACACTAAGTTGATCAATCAACAAATAGAGGGAAATCACCTTTTCTGATAAGAACCAATCACTAGAGATGAAACCCAGTATCACAATAAATAACAGAGAGGACTAGCCAAATGTACAGTTACGGTTACTCTAGTGCTTCACCTGAAGCTTAGATTGAGGGGCCAAGTACTCTCATGAAGACGAGCACCCTCCCAAAAACTAAAGACAGAGTAGGTCCATCTGTGTTAGGCACCACGACAGCCCACACCAACCACCTTGTGTAAGTCCCTAAAAGCTTGGCCACTAAGGATACCTCAGACCACAGACACTACCGAGGGGGACATAGTCGCAGATAGTACGCTGTGTGGGCAGGATACTTGAGTCCCCGACTCAGCTTTGAAATCCCCGAAGGGATCCCCAATACACAGAATACCGAAAGGATTTTCAAGTGAAGGCGAGCTACCTTAACTTACAGTCTGATCTTGTCTTGTATTTAGCTCTGCTTTGACTAGAGTGGTCCCGGTAGTATAAGTGCAGAAGGAATTTTCGTTCTTTTAATGACACTAGTTTCAGTTTTTGATCTTGGGTAG
Organism: Pinus taeda; assembly: GCA_000404065.3. Lineage (NCBI taxonomy): Eukaryota > Viridiplantae > Streptophyta > Pinopsida > Pinales > Pinaceae > Pinus > Pinus taeda. The sequence goes on along the minus strand of APFE031480002.1, from coordinate 23,186 downwards.
TTTACTCACACTGTCTATCCCAAGATCCTAGCTTGAAGTAATGTTTGTTTTCTCAATAAACAATTACTAATTGATTTTAGGTAAATTTTATGTGTACTTTTTTATTGTCTTCTGTAGGGGAGTTGACGTATGAAATGTGATGGGACTCTGACTCGAAAATCATGCACAAGACAATGATTTTAGAAAATATTCAATTCGATGAAAACAAGTTGTATTCTATAGGTTAGATTCTTTCACATATTCATATTTGTTCCATGCATCTTAGTCATTATAACACATGCATTACCAATAGAAATCTTTCCAATGCTTTCCTAACAACTACTTGAAACCAAAATAAAGCAACTTTTAACCAGCTAAACAGAAGAATGAATAAAAAATGTGGATTTTTCTTTCATAAAAAATGTTTTTAAGAAAGACAGAAAACTTATTTCCTAAAAATAAAAATTCCATCAAGCCACCTATCTTGCTAATAAAATGTAGTAGCATATCCTCTTCCAGTCCATAAGCAGGCTTCCTATCCCCTTGGGTTTGCAAACACAGTTCAAAATCAAGATTTTGGGAGACTAACGCTCTATAGCAGTGGCCACAGAGAGTTACTGGGTCAACTAATGCTCTGTGTGTGCAGACACAGTGCTTTATAAAGCACTATGTAGTTTGCTAACCTGCGTTAGTGTGGGAAAATAGTTCGAAACAAGGCTTCTTGGATCAAATTCAATGACGAATATATGTAGGCAGGATGCAACAAAGTTTTGGTGGGCCAGAAAGGGAATGCAGAGGTATAGGGCAGTCTTAGAAGGAGGAGGAAACTGAGAACTGTCTGGGTAAACCAGGAACTAGATGTATAGTCGCCAGTGGAGTCGCCAATTGTGCTATAGGATAAAATGCACAGTGTATGGAGAATGGAGATACCCTCAAAGGTCTTCCTAGGACCTTTGGCAGACTGTAAGATTATCTGTAATCGTCACAAAGTTACATGCATGTTCATAAACAATAAATAACTATCAAAGTAGGAAAAATAGATTACCTCAAGCCTTCGTGTAGATTTGTTGGAGAGCACAATTCCACCAGGTGGAAGTCCCCTGAGTTGGCTCTAGATCAAGTCCTGTACATAAAAGAGACAAGCATAATCACAGCATACAACTCTGATAACTAATACACGAATAGATAAAAGAACATCTAGTTACACATAACTAAGCTACTCATGCTAAAAGGTATTGGACAAACAACTAAATGAATGATAGTACCAACACCATGGAGTAGACAATACAACTGCAGTTGTATACTAATGTCGGAAGAGTGATTACAACCATCTGTTGAATCAGCCTTCCCTTACCCCTCCAACTTCTCTTTCTCTCTCTCCCTTCTTACCAACTTCTTCAGATCTGAGACAATGCTCAACAATCAAGTATGTTATCCTTTCAAATGTTCTGACCTCTATCACCATAGCCATCGCTTTGCTTATGTAGCAATTGAGTTAGGGTTTCCAAGTTCCTCCATGAGTTCCTTAGGGTAAAAGAAATGAAATTGCCATGCTTTTCAACTCTTTCCCATTTGCCTCCTTCATTAGGATTAGAAATCCAACAAATAGGTCAAACTTGAGATGTTTCCTTGCTTTTCTTGAGTAGATCTAGGAGAAAATATCAAGCTCTTTATGAGTCAATTTTCTCCTTTGACCCTTAGAACTTCATTAGGGTCCACTAACATTGTTCCCAAACTAGCAACTAGAGTTATTTGGGTCACTAATGCACCCTTAGGCTTGCAGAGAAGCTTTATAAAGTAGGTTGTTAGTGCATAGCTAGCATTAGTGTGGAAACAAGGCATGTGATCTTAGTCTTTGCTTCAGCTATCATGTCTTTCCCCTCTGAGCTGATGAGGGGAAAAAATTGTTGTATAACAGTAGGGAGTTATAGATGATAATATAAAGAAAGTGACACTGGTCGGCACTCTGTAGGATCACACGCTGACCTAGTATATTAAGAATTCTAATGAAATTCCAAATGTGGGGATTGCAGATATCCAAATTGTGCTAAACAGAGAATTTAGCAGGCTGATGTTAGAGGTGCAGTCGATCATTGGATTTAAAGGGATCACAATGCTACCAGGCGAGACTCCTTGGGAGCTAGATCAGAGGTTGTAGTGCATGATTCATGAAGCTAATATGTCTCTGATGGATGGACAACACCGTGAATGGTTTGTAGCATCGCTAATGCCACATTTGAGGAACACACTATCGCAACAGAGGTTAACGACCTAAGCAGAGGCCTTGGGGATCATGATGAGGCTGCATGAAATCTTGATAGAGGATGCTAACTTGGGAGTTTAGCAGATCCATGTGTAGTTGAAAAAATTATGCCTTAAGATGTAGAGTATGAAATAGGACATGACAACCCGCCTAAAAGTGTGCAAAGAGGTATGGTGCGTAAAATGCAAGGGTTGGGGTCATGATAAGGACCACTACCCGTTATTTGCGAATTACCTTGTGGGAGGAGGACCGATGCCATTAAGACAGGAGGCACAAGCAGGACCTAGCGTGACACCTTCTTTATGGTGTGTGATTTGTCAAATAGGAGGAAAGCATGCTACGAACAATTGCCATTTGTTACAGAAGTACACACAAAATTCGCAACATTTGTTCTATAATTTTTGTAGATCAGTTAGACACGATGAGTGAACTTGTAGAAGCTACGAGCAGATGATGGATAAAACTCCCACCTACAAGGTTCAGGCCGAAACGCGATCCCTTGACTAGAACACAAGAGTGGCACGAACCAAATTTCAAGGGTGCGGGCAAGGCTAAGATGGAGGAGGACCTGGAAGAGGTCGCAGACAGCGATATGCTACAATTGCGGAGGCCTGATACATTATTCCCATGATTGTACGAATCCAACGTGTCCATCATGTCTGTATTGTACCTTGCTTGATCATGAGACGGAGGATTGTCCTACACTGATAGCTAGGATACGCGACAAGGGAGCGTTACCGCCTCCCTAAACTCAGAACCTGCAAATGATGTGGTTTGAGCCACGCGAGGAAGATCCATGTTATGCTTCTTAACCTGCAAATGATACCCAAATATAGAATATGCGAAGAAAAGAGACCGATAACACAGAATATGCGAAGAAAAGATATCCAGAACACAGAATAGCGAAGACTTTATTATTCAGAGAGTAATGTTCACTTGCCTCTTCGAGGGGGCAACCTCCAAATAGAGCAGAGCTCGATTACAAAAATAAGACACGATGCTCCCTCGCAGGGAGTTACTATCCTTTATATATGAATCCTACAAGTAATACCACGGGTCAATACCGCTTATTACTAATACCGTCGGCCCATTTGCAACTAACTGTGGTTCCTTTATTAATTGCGGATTAAACACTTACAATTATTAATATGGGCTTTATTGACTCTTAACTATGACGTGGTCCCATTACATAGATAAGGGGGTTAGGGTGGGACCCTAACATGCCCACCCCCTTAAGACTAGCCTTGTCCTCAAGGTTGAAGCTGCGGAAACTGCTGCAGAATAGTGGCTGGCTCCCAAGTTGCATCTTCTGGAGAGGTGTCTTTCCATTTGACTAGGACTTCCTTAATCATGCGGCCGCGCAATTGCTTGACTCGTGTGTCGAGGACCTGTTTCGGTTGAAGCCAAATGGATCCTTCTTCGTCCAACTCCGGTAGACTCGTCTGAATTCTGCAATTATTCCCAATCACTTTCTTGAGGCATGAAACATGAAAAACTAGATGGATTTTCGCAGTAGGTGGAAAAGCCAGCTTATAGGCCACTTCTCCAATGCGTTGAAGTACTTGATATGGTCCGTAGAATTTGGGAGAGAGTTTCTGACATCCTTTATCTTTGAGTGATGTTTGCTTATATGGTTGGAGTCATAAAAAGACCTGATCCCCTTCTTGAAATTGGCGCTCTGAGCGATGCTGGTCTACCTGTTGCTTCATGCGGTTCTGAGCTTGATGAAGATTCTCTCGAAGATGGGCGAGCATAGTTGCGGGGTGTTGTAGGAGTTGATCCACAGCTTGGACTTTTGAGCAGCCCTTGAGATATGAAGTAGGTGAAGGCAGGAGTTGACCATATACTGCTTCATAGGGAGTCATTTTGGTGGTGGCATGATAGTTGGTGTTATACCACCGTTCTGCCAGAGGTAGCCACTGTACCCAAAGTGTTGTTTTTTCTGAAGTAAAACACCTAAGGTAGGTTTCTATACATTTGTTGACTGCTTCAGTTTGACCATCTGTTTGTGGATGGTAGGAAGTACTGAGGTTTAGTTTAGTGCCTTGTATTCTGAAGAGTTCCTACCAAAAATCGCTGGTGAATATCGGGTCGCGGTCAGACACAATAGAAATGGGCATGCCATGCAATTTGAAGATCTTATCCATGAAAGTTTGAGCAACCAAGGTGGGTGCAAACGGGTGGGGGAGAGCGCAAAAATGAGCATACTTCGATAATCGGTCCACAACCACCATGATGACTGACTTTTTCCCTGACTTTGGAAGACCTGTAATGAAATCCATAGAAACCTCCGTCCAAATTGATGCCGGAATGGGCAATGGTTGTAATGTGCCTGGTGTGTTGACGGTTTCCCCTTTGTGGCGTTGACAGACATCGCATTCGGTTACAAAGGTAAGGATGTCCTTTTTCATGCCTGTCCAAAAAAATGATCTTCTGGTGCGAGCATACGTCTTCTGAAAGCCCGAATGTTCTGCAATGGGAGATGAGTGCAATTATGCCAAAATGCGACTTTTGAAGGTGGATGTTGGTGATATTACGACTTTGTCCTTGTAGCGAAGAATATCATCCTGCCACGAATAGCCCTTGGTGGAATTTGGATCTGCCTGCAATTGAGAAATGAGTTGGGTGAGCCCGGGGTGTGAAAACCATTCCCTGTGAGCTTCTTCAATCCATTCTGGAATAGGGAGGGAAATAGCTAACAGGGTACTTTCCTCCTCAAATTGGCGAGATAATGCATCTTCTACCCTATTGTCTTTCCCTTTCTTGTAAATGATCTCATAATCATATCCCAACATTTTGGATAGCCATTTATTTTGTTGTGGGGAGGATAGGTGTTGCTCCAAAAAATATTTAATATTGTGATGATCTGTGCGGATTTGGAAATGTCGCCCCAATAAATAAGGTCGCCAGGTGTCAACTGCATGTAAGATGGCCATCATTTCCTTCTTGTATGTAGATTGGCCCTGATTCTTCCCACTGAGTTGCTGGCTTGTGAAGGCCAACGGTCTCCCTTCCTGCATTAAAACTGCCCTGATACCTGTTCCTGAAGCATCACATTCAATGACGAAAGATTTGGTGAAGTCAGGGAGTGCTAAAACTAGAGTGGAACACATGGAATTTTTTAGATTTGTAAAGGCTTATTGTGCTTCCTCATTCCAGAAGAAAGAATTTTTCTTTAGGAGTTGGGTGAGGGGCTTCGCTATGCGACCATAGTTGCGGACAAATTTACGATAATAGCCCGTGAGACCCAAAAATCCGTGTAAGCTCTTCAAGGTCTTAGGTTGAGGCCATTCCTACATTGCTTGGATCTTTTTGGGGTCCACCTTGACACCCTCACACCCCACAATGTGGCCCAAATACTCCACCTCGTCCATGCAAAATGAACACTTGGACATCTTCACGAATAATTTCTGATTGCGTAGAAGTTGCAAGAGTAGATCTACATGCTGAAGATGTGCTGCCCAAGTGCAACTATAGATGAGGATGTGATCGAAGAAGACAAGGACAAATTTCCTGAGATATGGTTTGAGAATGTGGTTCATAAGGCTTTGAAAAGTAGAGGGGGCATTACAAAGACCAAATGGCATGACCAGGAACTCATAGTGGCCTTCATGAGTTCTGAAAGTAGTCTTTGGGATGTTGACTTCCTTCATGCGAATTTGGTGGTAGCCTGAGCAAATATCCAGCTTCGTGAAAAATTGAGCCCCATTGAGTTCATCCAGCAAATCATCAACCACCGGGATGGGAAATTTATCTTTGACTGTCAACGTATTGAGGGTCGTGAAGTCAGGACACATCCGCCACTCCCCATCTTTCTTGAGCACCATGACCACTGGAGATGAATAAGGACTGATGCTAGGACGAATGACCCCTGCTTCCAAAAGTTCCTTGATGATTTTTTCTATTTCATTCCTTTGGGTGAACAGATATCTGTATGGGCGCACATTTGGGGGTTGGGCCCCTGGAACCAAGGTGATGCTATGATCATGTTCCCCTCGCGAGGGTGGAAGCCCTTGAGGCTTGTCAAAGATTGGCAGATGGTTATTTAAAATCTATTGCATCTCAGGATGAATTGGCAACGGCTTGGTTTCGACTACCTGGATGGCATTAAATTGAGCTACAACTCCATGATTGCCATTTTTTAACAATTTTTCCATCCTATGCAAGCTGATGATAGAGGGAGCTCCCGCCTGGAGTCCACGAAGGGTATGTGTGTGGTTGTTCTGCTTAAAACTCATATACAACTCCTGGAAATCCATTGTGATTGGCCCAAGAGTGCAGATCCATTCAGCGCCGAGGACAATGTCGCAACCCCCCATGTGTATGGAAAACATGTGGGTTTTCAACTGATAATCCCCCATTTGAAGTTTGAAATTTTCACAATGGCCTTCACATTTCATTGTGCCTCCATTTGCAATTTGAACTTGGAAGTTAGAAACTGCTTGTACAAAACAATGCACCGTTTCTGTGACTTTTTGATGGATGAAATTATGTGTACTTCCACTATCAATCAAGACTACTACTGGGCGATGTTTAATAAACCCTCTGATTTTGAGCGTTTGAGGGGAATAAATCCCTGCCAAGGCATGCAACGAAATAACTGGTTCGTCAGAGACATTGTCTTGTTGGTTGTCGTCCTCTAGCGGCTCATGTTCCTCGAGTGGAGGATCTTCCTCTGTTGAGATGTAGTTAGTGGCATCTATTTGAAAGAATTTGGGCTCCTTACATTTATGACCTGGGGAGTATTTTTCATCACAGTAGTAACATAGTCCTTACTTCCTTCTTTCGGCCATTTCCGCGGGGGGACACCTTTTGGACCTTAAGTGTTTGAGTTGTGTTGTGAGCCTGTGGGGGACGACCTTTAGTGGGGATTTGGGCGACTGTATTGGGCTGCTAATGCACGTTCCACCTTACAAGCTACCTGGAAAGCTTCCGTCCACGTGGGAGGGTGGTGAAGTAGAAATTGAGCTTTGATGGCTTCTTTAAGACCGCTGATAAAACATTCTGTGTAGAACTCATCTGTGAGACCCTTAGTGCGGAAAGCTAAGCCTTCAAAAGCGGTAATATATTCATCCACTGTACCAGTCTGTCAGAGCTTAGTGAGACAACCCAAAAAAGAGTCTTCCTGTTCAAAGCGATCTCGAAGAGCTTTGGTAAATTGGGTCCAAGTCCTAAAGGATCCATTGCAATGCTGATGCCATTCCCACCATTGCCACCTTTCATTGTCAAAGTACATGCTCCCCAACATAAGATTAGTCCCATCATCTAGGATATGATTCAATTTGAAATACTGCTCCATTTGCGCTAGCCATGCGGACGTGTGAGAACCGTCAAATTTATGCATATCCAACTTGGGAGGTCGCTGACTGGGTGGTGGATGGGTGTGCCAGACGTGAGGAGCGTGGCTAGATTCACCGTCATTGCATTCATGGCCATTATACACCTCCTCGTGGGCTTGCTCCTTGCCCTTTGACATAATTTCCTCTATCTGGAGACCAAATCCGCGAACCTGAGTTCGGATTTCCTTCACATTTTCTTCAAGTTTGTCCATCCTTTCATTGGCCATCGCTTGAGCTCTAGTTGCTACCATACACCAACTTGATGAAAAATTGGGACCGCCAAAAAATTTTCACAATTACTTGAATGGTACCACCATGCTCAGCTCGTCGTCCTGATTCTAATGGGCTAGATCACCAATAAGTGCCCCGGATGATCTCAGATTTTTTTTTCTTTTGAAACTGCTAACAGAGTTTTACTCCTTCTTGATCAATATTGTAGTCGCCAAATCCTCAAAATGTCAATGCGGCCAAAAGTCCTGTGACAATTATACCCTGGTATAGGAACCCTTCACAACGAATCTCATCTGGTGGGTCTAAGAGATCTGAATGGCGGATCGGATAGCGCTGGATGGCTGAACTGACTGCTTCTGCAGATCTGATGAATCTAATAGATCGGAATGGTTGATTGGGACCGATGTCTGCTGCTGCTACACTCCTTTGCTCAAGCAGATTTGGAAGGGATGATGATTGAAAAGGGAACTAGGGTCTTGAGGAGTGTCAGGTGCTACAGATCGCAATATACATAAGGGTCTGGTAGTAGTACTCAGCCCAATGTTTCAGGACTCTAACTAAGGAGGGTCGATCGTACCCTTAGCCGTACCACCCGACTAACCTATCGTACGGGCGAGTAATCTCTCCGAGTGCTGTTCTCGGTGTACTATAGCCATAAGACGGCCGACAGTTTATCTATGGTGAGGTTTTCAGGGAGCCTATGGGGCTTCCGATATACCCAGAGGGTACGTGGAAGATAGTCCGTGCGCGGTTATTTCTAATGCGCTACTACTCGAAGGGGTAATCACAGGGGTTACAAGGGAGTCCAACAGACGTGACCACCTCTTGTATTTCCTGCGTGCATGCCTCCCCAAATCCACAGATTTATGCGCTCAATGACAGATCCCGTGGTTAAAAGACGCCAGAACACGTCTCGAGCCAAAAAAAAAAAATTTTGCTACAAAATGGAGATCCCACCGGCCCTGGAAAGTGCTTTGATACCACTTGTTATGATCTTAACCTGCAAATGATACCCAAATACAGAATATGCGAAGAAAAGAGACCCAGAACACAGAATATGAGAAGAAAAGATACCCAGAACACAGAATAGCAATGATTTTATTATTCAGAGAGTAATGTTCATTTGCCTCTTCGAGGGGGAAACCTCCAATAGAGCAGAGCTCGATTACAAAATAAGACATGATACTCCTCACAGGGAGTTTCTATCCTTTATATATGACTCATACATGCAATACCACAGGCCAATACCGTGGTATTACTAATACCATCTATCTAATACTACGGCCCATTTGCAACTAACTGTG
>APFE031479999.1:0-10849 GCA_000404065.3 Pinus taeda | reverse complement strand
TTTAATTATGAGTTTTGTTCCTTTGATTCCAAGGTAGAAATTTCAATCCTTAAGTATTAGACAAATTTGATGACTTTTGGAGTTCTAGAGCCCTTTTAATCATTTAAAAAAAATACCATGTAGGGAAAAATTAAAATCACCAAATTCCATGCTTTCTAGCCACCCATTTCTTGACAAGTAACTTGTACAAGACTATAAATGCTTGATGCATATGGAACTTCATTTACAACAAAAATAATACTTTTACACTAGATTGAGTCTAGAGGCTCATTATCTACAACCCAGTATGAAGGCTTATTGTGTAAGTATTGTCTGTCTCTTCTTAAATCAAAATTAAATTAAAATTTAGATATTCTTTAAATAGAAAAGCACTATAATAAAAAACAAAAAAATCAGTTGTTCATTATGACCTATTAAGGTCCCAGTTTATTTACAACCGAGTCTTGGATGCTTCATGTTTGTTTGTAAAAATAAAATAAAATTTGTTGTAAATAGAAAAATAATTTCACTATAAAAAAATGAATACTTGTAAGTAATTAGAAGTTAAAAAATATAGTAAGTAACTGTTATCTTTTATTTTCAAATACTCTTGAACAAGAGATTTAAAATAAACTATTTGAAGATCTATGTGACTTCTAATTTGTATCAACTTCATATATATGTATATATGAAAAATATTGTTAAAATTATTTTTTAATGTTTGTATATAAAATATTCAATGTGTACAAAATATTTTTAATCGAAATTAATATTGACATATACTTAAAAATATATTAATAATTAAAAAAACCATTTTAATTTGGATGTACATGTTATGTAAAATATTTTAATGATAATTATGTATATATTTGATATCATTTAATTTTTTTTGTATGTATATGTCATGAATAAATTAAGTTTTTATGATTAAAATGTTTATTTGGTCTTATATAGAGGCTATTTAGCATTTAAAAATACAATTTAAATAATGCAAATAACATTGTACTTTGCACTCCAAAGAAGTTTGCATTTGAAGAAATTTGATCCCTCTGGTTCATGTTAGATTTTTACTTCCCTCTAGCTCATGTTAGATTTGTACTTAAGGTGGATCTATGCTGGTGTAATTTCACCTTAAGCAATTAAAAGTACAAAAAATATGTGAGTAAAATGCTTAACCTTATATTTTTAAAAATATTTTAAATGTGATTATACTTCATATTCTATATATATATATATATATTATATTATATATATATAAGGTTAAAATAATTTATTTAATGTTGTGTAGATAAAATATTGGATGTGGTTTGAAAAAAAAGGTTTAATGTGCACTAATAAAATGGTTCAAGACACATGTTATGTAATTTGTATAACATTCAAAAATACAATTTGAATAATAAAAAATTACACATTGTTTTTCACTCTAAAATAAGTTTGCATCTAAAGAAATTTGATCCCTTTGTGCTCATGTTAGACCTGTGCTTAAGGTGGATCTATGCTAGTAAGTAATCTGTCCATGACCATGCATAATTGATCCCCATTACATTTCCATGTCATCCACAGTTGTTCTATGGCCTAAGGTGGTCTAAAGAGTGTATTGAGTTGGTCGAGGGCATATTCATGAGACTCACTTTGTGCTCATGTTAGATCTGTGCTTAAGATGGATCTATGCTAGTAAGTAATCTGTCCATGACCATGCATAATTGATCCCCATTACATTTCCATGTCATGCACAGTACAGTTGGTCTATGGCCTGAGTTGGTCTAAAGAGTGTATTGAGTTGGTCGAGGGCATATTCATGAGAGGTAGGAATTCAAAATTGAACTTTAAAATGGAAATTTCAAATTTCAATTTTGAATTCCTGCGTCTCATGAATTTCTTTGTATTCCCACTTTCCTGCTTTTGTGAATAATGTATTTTTTTTGTCATAAAGAAAAAATGAACATTTTCTGTTAAATTGAAAATTGTTTAGATAAGTCATGAGGCGATGTTTAAGTATGTCTGTTTGTCTTAAAATAAAAATAACTATCAATTGCATTACATGTTGCAAAGGAAATGACATAAGGTGGGAGCATAAGAAAGAGTAGATAGAAGATAGAAGTAAAAACAAGTTCTTATTCTCCTTCTCATGGTAGCCCATGGGATACATCTTCAAATACATCTAAAAAAGAATCAATCAATTTTTGCAGCTCCTTTTGTCTCTTGGATCAACATACCAGGCTTCCCATGCAATCCTTTGATAAAATATAACTAAATCATGGATTAGTCAAGCATTTACTCATTTTATGAGAAAATATAATTTGCTAGGACCTAGATGTATTTCTCATCTGGTGATCCACTGATGCCCCACTCCAAATTTCATTAGCATCTTAGACATGTTTGTGACATATACTCCTAAAGGCTTCAACCATTGAGCACACACACCCACATAAGTACCTACCAATGCAACCACATAAAATTTAGAAGTTACCTCGTGGTTTTCCAAAGTACCTTAAGACCCTTAAGCATTCCTTTCAATGCCATGGTAGACTTATAGGAAACCAAAATTGGAAATTTCCCAATGTGAATATTTTTTTATATGTTCTCAATACCATCTTCCAATCAATGAAGCTATGAGTACTTCCAATATCAATAAAGGAAACATTAGTTCTCCTTTTTATTTTGCATTCAACTCTAACTAGTTCATGTTGGGTGACACCCAACATGGCTTGCAAAGAAATTATAGGTTAGTTGTCTCTTCTACATTTTCAATAGATTATACTTCTAGACAGTCCATTTTTTCCCCAGATCATCTTCTTTTGTATCATATGGTTCATCAAAGATTTTGATCATGTGGATTTTGGTAGGAGTGGTGAATTTGTGGCTCCTTTTCTTCTTGCACTTGAAAGTTGAAACAAAGACAAATTTATACAACAAAACCTATTTAAAATTGAGCCATGTAATGAGGAAATCTCAGTAAAAAAATGATCGAAAGTGTAAACATAGTCTAGAATTGTGAGGGATAGACTATTGTTTCTAAAACTATAAGGAAATTGAAGTTTCAAGTTATGCATAGGAAGTTATGCTCTCGAAAATATAACCTTATTTTAGCTTTTTTATTATGGTAAAATTAACAAATATTCCTTGCATAGAAAAAGAGAAAGATGGGATGGGAAGGAGCTAAAGACTTGTTACATTTATAGGTGTTCTTATTTTGGATATGGATGAAGGCCGAATGATTAAACGGTGGGGATACATCCTATCATTGTATTCCTTTTGAATCCCCACCATTAAGCAATGAATTCATCTAATTGTTAACTATTACCTTGCATCTCCTTCCACGGATGTGTTCTCAAGACAAAGAGATAACTATTCCAATGAGAGGTATAAGGAAATGCTAACTATTTCAGCCATTGTATGGTTGTTCCGAAGTGCAAGGATGTGATCAATATTTTCTAAGTACTTGAGAAAATCCATACCCATAAGCAGAATGGAATTGGTCCATGCCCAAAGTCTTCACCATCCATTCCCCAGATGGAACTGATTCAACTTATTTTACTAATACCTATCAAAATTCACTAGCTTTGCGTTAGGTGGATGTGCTAGTTGTAATTGCAATCATAGTATAAAAACATAGCACATCCTAAACATTCCTTCACACTAATTCCTGTGTTGATGTACATTTGGTGTTTTTGAAGGGATTGTGAAATGCTTTAGCGAAATCTTGATAGATAGATCAAATTTTGTAAGCATAGGTATGCAAGTATACATGTGCCTTTTTTGTATTTACTTCTTCATGAATCCATTCCATCAAAGTATTGAGGGATCTCTGAAATGCACTGAATACATCCAGTGTCATGTTTATTGTTTCTCCTTCTTGGAAATAACAATATTGTACATGTAATGTTTTTTCTATTTTCTGTTTGTATGTTTTAGTTTTAGAGTCACATTAACTCTTTTGAAATAGTGTATGAAAATAATTATTTTTGTGGGTTCTACCATTATCTAAAACTTGCTTCAAAAATAATCTATATGTAAAGACCTTATTAGGAATTGTGGGTGTAACAAATTTTATTGACGTAGATAATGTCACAACATTTTTTAGAGAAAATACATCATTTTTAGCTATGGTTGTATTCTTAATATCATTCACTTTGGGCATTTTCTTGCTTTCTAGAATATGTTAAAACCGCTGGAGCAAATTTTCTATCTCGCTCGTTAAAACATATCAAATATGCCCACTAATGTTTGCATGGAGGAATACTTATTGTATAAGGGGAAGGTACTTATAAACAAGTATGTGGGATGATGTACAAGAGTAATCAAGTTATTGGAAATTGTCATTTGGGGATGATACCAAGGTTGTAAGGATAGGTGGTAATAAAATGATTTGGGAAAGTGAACCATAGGGACAATATAGTCATTTAAAGCTGCATCTATATCTATCACATCGATGTTCAGGTGACCCAAGCGTAGTCGAGGAGAATCATCCAAGCTCAGTGAGACAGTCTATTCATCATAGGGAAGAGTTAGAATATAAAATAAGGATTTTTTAAAGGAAATATAAAGTTCTTTATTACTATAATATCTGGGCTCTACCACTATAGCTCCTAGGTGTATTCATACTGCCCCTTAGGATGGTATATGGCCCCTAGTTATATCCACCCACCCCTAGGTGTATCCACCCTACCATTATCCACTCCACCACTAGGTATACTTTCTCCGCCATTTAAGATGGCAGACATGGCCCTAGGTGTATCTACCCTACTGCTTAGGACAACACTTGTCTTGTCAGTGGGAGAGAATTGAACATGAACCTTCATTATTCACATAACTTTAAATATCACGAACTTTCCATATGAGCCACCCCTAGGGAGATAACTGTTGGGTTTTTTAAAATTTTGTTTCCCATGCAAGTTATCAGAGACAAATATTGAAGTGAAATTTTATATCCATAGAATTCCTAACTAAAATTAATATGAAGATGAATTATGCTTTTTTTTTTAATATTTTTAGGACGAGAAACAAGGTATGAATGTTTGCGAAAATTTTTTGTACCATATTTAAAATATATACTTAATACTAACTAATGTATATTTTAAAGGAACATATTTAGTGATAGTGCCTGGGTATGAATTTCCTCAAATTTTGGTGTTGAAATCTCTGTGTTAGCATCCTAGTCATCCCAAAAGTCCCATACAAATTGACTTAAGAAAAAGCCAAAATAACATAACATGCGCAAGAAAATACACTTGTTGCAGATAAGTGATTTATACATGACTTCACTTTACAATGTACCTAAACAGAAATATACAACAAGTAATTATAATTTTACAAAGAAAGCTAATTGTACAAAATAGTCTACACATTCTTTGCGTAACCAGGCTTATGGGTTGTCTTTCTACACTCACTCTGCTTCAAAGGTTGCTTCGAGAACTACATCAGTTTCTATTTCTCCACCTATTGCTTCCCTTACAGGGGATCACATGACCTATTTTTCCTTCTTGGGATGAAGTTCCGGATGGAGTTTCCAACACTTTTCAATCTGTTGACCATTCATGCTACAATGGGTACAAAAATGCTTACACTTGCCCATTGACAAGGAAGTCTTCATACCTGGGACAGGTTCCTCATATCTTTTCCCAAGGATTTGATCCATGGTCAAATTAATCACAAAATGTATAGGAAAAGATTTCCCATAAATGATCATAAGCACAAACATTTCTCGAATCTCCATGATGCTTATACTTGTCTTTTTGGTTGTGAATTTGACGAGGAGAACTAGACTTTCCATATCCTTTGGAATGTTCATCTCTCTACGGAGAAAATTTGTCACTATCACTACCATCATGGTGTGTTGTACCATCACTTCGTAGGAGCCCCTTTAGCATGAACTCAATACCTGACGATTTCTTTGCCTCAACAATTTTGGAGCACCCACCAATTTCTTCATGGCCATAACCCAATCATTCATACCGTGGTCATTCCTTCACTTCGATAGGATTAATGATGCCTTAGCCATTGACTCTGAGGCCCCTTCCATCATAACCAATATGATTTAAAAGATTCATACCAATTCCCTTTTTATGCTTTGCAAAAGCTGTAAAATATGTGTTATCAACATTAACTGAAGGAGTAGAACTCAAAATACTAATTACCTCCTCTAGCTAACCACCCATAATTTTTTTTCATATGTTAATGAAGAAGTGGGTTATGTCTCTAGCCAACCACTTTTACAAACTAGCACATGAAGAATATCTTTCAGGTGTTGGGAAAAATCGCAAACATCATTCTCATTATAGGATCCATATCATGTATACTGACCATGCCCACAAAATGGTTTAATATTTGAGGGAATCTTTGCTTCTTCCTAGACGAAACACTCACCAGTTTGTTCCTCCAATATATGCTATAACTTTAGGTTTATTTTCCTTTTCTCCTCCTTTGCAACTTCAAGAAATCTCCTTAGCTCTAGATTCTTCATTTGAAAAGATAGGTTAATATCCTTCAACTCTTGGAGTCTTTCACGCTTCAATTTCTTTCCCATACTTGCAATATGGTCAGAACTTTATCTAATAACACATGATCTAAAAATGAAAGAAAACTCAATCGTCCTCTAATGCTTTCCATGCCTGGTACCATGGGTCTTTAAATGTAAAATTAGTTTTCTAATCTCTTCAAAGATAAATGGTTTAGTTTTCACATGAACTTAAAAGTGAAACAAATTCATATGTACCTCAAGATGTTAGTCATGCAAAGAAGAAACCAACAAGTTATAATGGAGTTTACCCATCCTAGGCTACGTCTCTGGGCCCTGCTCCAATGGCTAGGCCTCTTTATTGATCTCAGAAAAAAAGAGCACATTTCAAATTGTTGACTTTGGAGTGGCATCATTTCTCTTACAAAGAAACATTGTTCTACAAATAATTATAACTCAATAAGATGACTCCCTATAAAAAGTCATGATTGTGTCAATAGAAAAAGGACTGTGTCACAATAGGTCCTTGTACTCCACCTAAAATAAAAAAGAATAATCGTACAAAAACTTCACAATGAAGTGTTGGAAATGGCTTTTAACATAAGCATATTGATAAAAGACCGAAAATAACTACTCTATTGAAGCAACAACTACTATAGATGTAACTAGAAGGCTGAAAAGCCTCTAACCAGACTCTTTCCATTCTTAAATATGCCTCAATTTGGTCTCAAAACTCTCTTTGTCTATAGCACTAAAGGACTTGACTCTACAAAAATTCCATCTTACAGTGCTCAAATCATAAATTCGAGGCTTCCATTTTGTTCAAGATACTAAAAAACCCCTATATAGGCTCTTCTTGAGCTCAAAAAGGTTAAAAAATGAGCAAGATATGCTTCTTGGAACCAGGCTTTATTATTTGTCCTCCAAATTGGCAAAACCTGCTAATTGTTATATGAATTCTGCCTTTACATAGTTCATCGAGCAACAAATTTTCCTAGGACTAGAGAGATTCTTACTGCAAAAGGTGCAATTTGCCGCATATTTAAAATGCACCATAACCCCTAAGCGTCGGGTCAAGGTCACATGGAGTGCCATGTGGCCGAGGGTAGGGGCTAACTGCCTAGCCCCACTAGTTCAACCCTCCACGCCGGTCAGCTTGGTCATGTGGTAACCAATAGGATCGGGGGTTGGGCCAACTATCTGCCCCCTCCACTGGAGCTCTGGTTAATGGTCACATTTATTGCCGAGAACCCAGGGTCAGGGCCTATCTGCTGCCCCCTCCGCTGACTGCTCTGCGTGGTCTTGTGGGTTGTGATATGCCCCAGGGGCTATGCTAAATACCCACCGCCACTATTCTTACACCTCTTCCATGGTTCGATGGTGTGTAATGTGACCAAGGTTGGGGCCATGTGCCCTTGCCCCTCCCCAAATGTCGAAACAACGTTAATTCAAATATAAACGATGACCATAACATGTTAAGAACCAAAGGAATGGTGTGGTGATAAGGCATTATACTTTTTTCCAGGAGCTCTAGGGGTCGAACCCTACTGAGGCCATTCCTCCGACCTATAAAATTTTTAACCAACCACCGAGGGCCACATGGCACCCTCTGATTGGGCCACGTGGAACCTCACCAACGGTCCAGTGTGAACTAAACCAACCAATCAAATGCCACCAACTAAACTTGTATGACACTACCATGTGCAATTTGATATTGATCCTCCTATCTTCCCTATGCCGAGTTAGCATGCTGATGTCAGTAATACGGTCTGCCCAGTTAGCGGCCCAGTCAACCTTATTGTTTCGCCAAAACTTAATAATTCAATAAATTCTTCATATGACGTCACATTGAGGAGATTTAAGTGGCGTTAGAATTAGGATGATAAACACTACGATCTGGTGCTAGTCTCGGGAGATTTTGAGAACTTTCATTTTTGAGCCTATTTTTGATCTCCGGATCACTTCCCAAGTGGGTATTATTGTCTCTATGATGCAACATAATAGGATTTCATGTGTCAATCCATAAATATAAAAATTTCAACAACACTGAAATTGCTTGAGCCTAGATAGGAGGTCTCTCTACAACTTTTGTTTTTTGTTTTCCTCCATTTCTCTTCTCTAATTGCAAGGGTGTCATCGAACTGAATGAGATTCTCAATTTACATTGTGTTAAGAGGAACCATTCTTTATTTGTCTATGGGAGCGAATGTATGACCTTTCCATGATAAATTCCTCTGAACAATCAACATCCATGAACAAAACATGATAAGGGTTTTCAATTCAATAGGTCATCTGCTAGTAATAAGCTCCAGAACAACCACACCAAAACTATAAACGTCACTCCTTTTGGTAACCTTCAAGGAGTATTAATATTATAAAAAATATATAAACATGGAACCATTCAGGGTTGCAGAAAATATTGACAGAATGCATGCTAATGAATCTGAATATCAAGGATTTTAAAACCTATTAAAAGCACACCATTTGAGAGCAAAAAGGATTATGTGTAAACATCAAAAAATAAAATGGAATACATGTGCGAGAAAACATAGTTATAAAGTTACCAGGAGTAATGTAACCATGAGTGCCTGCAAAATCTGTGGTTGAATCCCCTCTTCAGTTGTAAGCTTGAAGAACTTTTACAACACAAAAATCAACAATCTTGGGCTCATAAAATTGATCGAACGAGATATTGGAAAACTTAACATCTTTGTGAATAATTGTAGGGGTGTCACCGAACTGAATGTCATACTCAATTTACACCATTTTAAGAGGAACCATTCTTTACTTGTCCATGGGGTTGAGTGTATGACCTTGCAACAGTAAATTCCTATGACCAATCAATGTCTGTGAATGGAACAGGATAATGACTAATGATAGAATTTTGGGTTATTTTTCTTAGTGGATGAAGTTATTGATAGTTTCCTATGATAGTTCTAACTCTCTTTTGAAGGAAAAATCATAGATAAGTTGGATCCACTTCATATACACATAGATAAAGAGATATGGGAGTATCATTGGAAAAAGGCCTTCTGGCTGATGTGATTCCTTAAAAGGAAGAAAAGATCGATACCCTTGCTGCTGAAAATCCTCATTCTTAATGAGCCAACTATGTCATTTGGTACCCACACAAATATAATGTTGCAGAATACAATTAAGACTGAGTTTGTTGATTATACATTTATAAGTATTGCACGTAAAATACCAAGCATATTGGACCGCGACAAGGTGCTTGTCTTGGATGCAGGGAAAGTCATGGAATTTGGATCATCTACATATTTTTGTGACTTTTTTATTTAAATCACTAGTTACTAAATATTGGAGTCATTGAAAAGAACCATAGACCAGTACCAAAAGCAGAAAAGAGTCCAATTTCAACATGTGTTATAGTTACTGAACAAGAGCATTTGATGTTTTCGGACTATACATATATAAGTATTGCACCTAAAATACCAAGAAAAATGTGCTGCGACAAGGTTCTATCTTGGATGCGAGGAAAGTAATAGAATTTGGATCACCTAAATATTTGTATTGGCAACCTTCTTTATTATTTAAATCACCAGTGACTGAATACCAGAGTCATTCAAAAGAACCATAAATGGTATATAAAATTCAAATTGTGAGTGTCATCTTCTTGCAAACATTTCAAGTTGATTTGGTATTATCACACCTATGTGAAGCTCTTTCACTTTTCATGGAATGCTTCTTCTTGTGGCCCTTCAACTACCTTTAGTAATCTAACTACCGCTTTACATGGATCTAAAACAAAATTTGCTCTACCTTGCAATATTTTACTTGAAGGATCATACGTTGTTCATTATCTTGAGAATTTACCTAGTTTCCTCCAGCTTAGGGTTTATTTCTATAATTACATGCTTTCTATACAAAATTTTCACCTTTGGTTCAAGTTGAGAAGCCAAAACTTGTGGCCTGGTCTATTTCAGAATCTGATGATTTTTTTTTCAAAAAATCTAATCATGGGAGTGTTTAAATGATTTTTTTGATTGTGGAAATAGATTGAACACCATCAACAACCGTTGAAACACCCAAAATTATGAAGTCTGACAAATCTAACCTAGATTTCCAAAAAAAATTGACAAATTTCGTCAAAATTGTGCCAGGTTTTCCATTTTTTTTTTGAGTGAAAACATCACCTCTTTAGACTATGTGCAGAAGAAGTTAGTGATTCTATTGGCCGAGACCCAAAAATAAGTATCACACGATGCAACATCCACAATACTAAGACTTTAAGAAGAGACTTCAAGATAAGCATAAATTATCCATAATGGATCTTTGGACTTAGAAAAAGCTCGTCTTTGTCTTCAATCACACCATGTGATACTACATTGTAGACACTTAGGAATAGAGCATGAACATTTGAAGCATAAAGCTTAAAGGTTGAAACTCACACAA